>OZ038437.1:5088487-5413816 GCA_964036275.1 Litoditis marina | reverse complement strand
AGGAAGAAAGAAAGAGAGAGAGAGAGAGAAGGAGAGAGAAACAGAGAGAGGAGGTGAAAAGAAAGAGAGAGAAAAGAGAGAGAGAGAAAGAGAGAGAGTAAAAGGAGGTTAAAATAGTGTTCTTCAGTCAATTCGTTTGAGTTTTGGTCGCGTGTAAATGCTGACAGCTGGCTGCAAATAACCCTCTGGGCATATAAAAAGAATCACATCGATCGCTTAGCGAAAATATGTGATTTTACAAGTAAGAAAAACTATTTAATTGAAAAGTGTAGTACTTTATCTATGTTTTCTGTATGTGATAAATATAAAAAAAATGTTTTTATAAGAGCTGATTAATTCTCGTTGTAGTTTTACATTCGTCTTTATATAATTCACAATTTTACCTGTCGAAATATTTACATTGATAACTAATGAATCCTGAGTTCATAAAAACGTGTATTTGTTTCAATTTTTGATTAAGTTTTTGTATTCTCAACTTTATATAACCTGAATTGTTGGAATGTTTCTAATATTACTTGGGTTTGGTAAAACAACGCTTGTTTCGTTGTTTCGCGACATGAGACAAAGTTACAAGTTTTGCAGGAAACTTGGGCGTTATCACGTCGAACATATTACACAGCTGAACTCAGAAACGTGCAATGAAAAAGTGCACGATTCCTCACTAGAATGCTAACTTCACGTGTCCATTCAATTTACTTCTAGTATATCTTAACTACAAGTTTGGAATTTGAAAAATGCTCAAAGCAGGCGTCAAACAACAAACATAACGAAGAAATATGAGACCAAGTTAAAGTAATAAGAATATTATTTGGTTTAGTTTTCGCGTGGTTAGGCTCGTTGCCAAAAAATAATTGAAGCGGTTGGCAGGCGGATAGACATATACATCAAATGAGAATGAAGAGGGGGAATAGAGAGAGAGGGAGAGAGAGAGAGAGGGGAGGGAAAAGAGAAAGAGAGAAAAGGGAGGAAGGGGAAGAGGGAAAAAGAGAGGGAGAAGAGAGGGGAAGAGAGAGGGAAGAGAGAGAGGGCAGGGAAAAGAGAGAGAGAGAGAGAGAGTGTGTGAGATAGAGGGGCCGAGATAAGTGTAGACAAATGAGAGACACAAACCCTGGCTGAGAAAGACGAAGAGTGATGAGGAAAAAGGAAGAGAACTGGAGAAGAGAGAGAAAGACAGAGAGAGAGAGATAGGGTAGAGAGGGAAAGTAAGAGAGGGAAAGATGAAAGGAGCGGGGAAAGTGAGAGAAAGAGAGAGAGAGAGATCCTCAAACTGGAACATTTCATTCTCGTTTCGCTCCGTTGTAATTTGCACTAACAGCCGGGCGGCCCGCACCAGAAGTTATTATGCTCTAAATGTTTCCCGTGAAATTGTCGAACAGGAGAACTAACCAGCTTGAGATTAAATATAGGGAAAGACATATAGTCGTCGTTAACCGAAAGGCGGGAGGGTACTATACATCTCACTTTTCGCTGTGTACGCACACATCATGTACTCGATTCCAAGATCTCCCCGTTATGTACTCTAGTGGCCCAGTGGTATGCGGATTGCTACGAATCTTTTGCTCGCTGGTTCGATGCCGGTGAGAGACTGAAATTTATATGTTTGACACCCACTATAGTCTGCGTTGTAGTTTGATCTCAGTATATACGGTTAGTCAAATGCACAGTTACGTGAGACATGTGAAACACAGCAGAACTCAGAAACGTGCAATGACAAAGTGCACGATGCCTCATTAGAATGCTAACCTTACTCTATTCAATTCACTTTCAGTATACACAATAAATTGCGAAATTTGCCCGAAAATGGACGGGATCAAACTACATACACATAGGAGAAGGCACTCTCGTGAAGCTGTGGAACATGAGACATCGCCAGAAATAGTAACCATAAGGTTCGCCCTCTCCAAAACAGGCCTATACGGTGTCTCTCTATTTCGCTGTGTTTAGAATAGAATAGAATAGAATAAAATAATTTATTGAAAACGTGAATGAGTTCAAAAGTGTGGATACAAAATAAATTCAAAATGATTCGAAGTCCCGTGCGAAATGGTTGTTGCGAAAGAGTGCGAAACACTTGAATCCCTCCCACATTGATACTGTAACGTTGGTATTGAGCACATTGCCGACCAAAATAACTGGAATACATATGAATACGCAAGTTACAACAGACCTGCTACACTAATCAAAAAGTAATGGAATTTGAAGTAGCTCAGAAATATTAACATTTTTGAGGTGTTTGCCAAAAAGTTTTGCTGAAGGCAAGCTAGTAAGACGAGTGTTTGTAGTTTGACCCCCTTGCTTTTCGGTCACAGTTCGTGAGTTTTGGCGTTTCGAGGTCAAACTACGGCGCTGATTCGGGTGCTTCCTACACTACTACTAACGAAATGACCACAATGAACGAATATTAAAATTTATCTAAATCAGTCGAATACTTCCCGTGAAATTGTTGAATAGGCGAGAGTTTTATCTTTCTTGAGGTTATCGTATTTAGATCGGGATTGTGTGAAAAAAAAACAGCTTCGGGTCTTCGAGTTCATAGTTTGATTTTCAAATTCTGCAAAATAGATTCAAAAACAGAGTTTTAAGACATTTCGAGTTTCTCTTCTCTTTCGAGTGCAACTTAATCGACTCTAATCTCCTTTTGGATTTGTTTTAACAGTTTTACCTCGAGATAAGGTTTATAAACACTTTTATCGAGAGTATTTTATTGTTACAAAAAACACAAACAAACGATAGAACCCATTGAAATCGTCAGAATCAAAATAAAAAGTATCACAAGTCTCATTTCTGCACTGTTTCGGGGGCGTGGCCTGCCTTAAGCGCACGGAGTTAGGAATCGTTGGAATCAAATACGAACAAGATCACAAATTTCATTTCCGAACTGTTTCAGACACGTGGTCTGCCGCACGGTGTTATGAATCATCGAAATTCCGAAATCAAACACCAAAAAATCACATTTCTTATTTCTGCACTGTTGTGAGGGCGTGGCCTGCCATTGGCGCACGGTCAGTGCTCCTGTTCCCGCAGGTCTACCGAGAGAGTGCCGGTTCGGCTGGCGGTACTCTCAGGGACCTCCCCGGAGAAAACTATCAGATCGTCCACGGAAACCTGGAACAAAGATCGAAATGTATATCAACCACTCATATATTTATCTTTATTCATTTAGTTTGTTTCGCTTCGAGAAGGAGTTCATCATACATCACAGATCTCTGTAAAAACAGCTTCTTGTAAATTGATGGGGGTCCCTAACACGCGCATAACGACTCGAGAGAAAAGCCCAAAACTGAAGTTCGTCTGTCGTCTGTAGTCTACTATCACGTACTCAGAAATCCACTGTGTGAGGTAACACTTATGGAAGTCATCAAGTCTCTGTAGTAGTTTGATCTCAATACACACCATAAGTCCCGAATATTGGACTAGAAACAACCAGAACAGAGCAACATAACCCGTATGGCTATCCTTACAACGGGCAAACCTTACCCGTGGAGAGGAATATCTCGATAGTCCACTGAGTTCAATAACCTACTACCGCGAAAACCCACCGACACGTGTCGAACCCCTCTTTCGGGTGTTTTTCTGTAGTTGTAGATGACCATTCGGGAGACGTAGGTGGGCACGTCGAATATGAAGAAAACGCGAGCACAACGGTTCGGGAGGAGAGGAGTTAACCACATGTTGACTGCTCTGAAAAAAAATTGTAAACAATAATGTTTAAAGAGACACTAAAAATAGACAAATAGACTTGTAGTAAAATATCGCACTAATTCAATCCATTTTTCAAAGAAGACCCTGAAAAGTTTTAATGTGTTTTTGATTCGAAAACTCGAGCGCAATGGTTCGGGGCAGGGGGGTTAGCCACATGTACACTGCTCCGTAACGGAAGAGATGAAATGTTGTACTCTCCTTGAAAGTGTGGCACAGTTTTGTAGTTGGGTTGTTATACAGATCATATCAGCCTCACTAAGACTCCTAGTACACGTTCAAACTTTCCAATAATCAAAAACGGTTCCTGACACTCTTGGTAATAGGTAGTCAAAAAGAAAAAAATTCGACAGCTCTCAATAATTGATATTTTCTATTTCTTTCTCCATTCACTCATTTGAAGTGCCACATACTAGGTGGAAGTCACGCGTTCAATCACGAATAAATATATTTTATTCTATTCTATAGTTATGCATTTTCACTGTAAAAAAAAGCATTAGGAACGAAAACGTCGTTTCACCCACTTGTCGGTGTCGTTGATTCCGTTGATGAGGTTCTCGCTGGTGCGCGGGTCCCTCTCCACGGCCGGCAGAATGTTCACCGATTCGGGAAACGCCGCCAGGTCTGAAAAATGGAAAAAAAAAGCTTTATAGGGTTTCTTGTTGCAAAACAAGCCTACACGGTGTGTTATTAGCTTGCTTTCCATACTTATTGATCGCAATTCGCCAACTATGGTGTGTATCGGGATCGAACTACGTTGGGGGAATGTTCACTGATTCAGGAAACGCAGCAAGGTCTGGATAACAAAAAATATGTTAATCGCGTTATGTAGTTTGACGTTTCTTCGAAGTTGGAGAGTGAGAACTTGGTTTGATAGGCTTTGCTTGTTTGATTGTAGTTCGATCCCTCTGCTTTTCAGTTCGTGTTCGGCGAAGTTCGGCGGGTTTTGAGACCAAACCACAACGCGGATCGGGCAGCGTTTTTTCCTCTTTCCACAACAAGCCTATGGTATTTGGCCCTGTCCCGCGGTGTTTGTAGTTTGATTCCGTAGTTTTTAGTCACAATTCGAGAATCATGGTAACAGAGTAAACTATACACCGCATTCTATTCAGAGTAACAGAGTAAACTATACACCGCATTCTATTTTTATCTTCCATGTCTCCATTTTCTCGTAATTGGAGTGCCACATCTACCAATGTGGAAAGACACGTGTTCAATCGCGAATAAACATTCTATTCTATTCTATTCTATTCTATGGTGTTTTTCGAGATCAAGCTACAGCTAACAGTTGAACTTTTACTATATAACCAACTCTGAGTCTTTATCCGAATCCTTTCATCCTTCCGATTGTACAACTCGATTCCGTTGAGTCCAATGTAGAACTCGTCACCCCACGTAGAGAGCAGGCGGAGTTGGAAAATGACTGGAAAACAGGAACATATAAGAGAAAATTTACATCTCCGAGCCATCAAACAGGAATATAATCGAATAAAAATGAACGGAAAATGACGGTAAAAGATGTTTCCCTAAGAAAATATGCATAACCTACTCAAATGTTCAAATGTTCAAAAAAGTTCAAGTGGCATACTGTAGAGGTTCACGTGGAATGAACTACACTTACATCCTCCAATACTGTTTGTAACCGGTCGAATATTTGTTGGTCGCACAAAGTGGGCGGAGTCTAGCATAACATCCTGCACGAAGTCGAAGTAGACGTAGCCTGAGGGCACAAGTTCAACATGATTAATCTCGATATTTGTTCCAAATTGATGATGATTTTTGATGAGCACAAAACGACTGCTTTGAAATGAAAACATTTACGAACAACTCGATACATCGTATTCGATTCTAAACTTTGCCTACAGAGCAGCCTGCTCAAAGCAGGACGATTATGTGGACCAATCTCGTGTCAATGGTCCTTTAAACTGCAATTGAAAAATGTATTGCAGTTTAAAGGACTGAATAGTTGCGATTGGACCACATGATCGTGCTTCTTTAATACAAACTATTGTAAAAGTTGAAAGTATATAGAAATAACTCTACCTGGAGCCTTCCTAAGTAGTACATTGGGTACAGCCAGCTTCCCATTCACATACAAATGCATCATTCGAACTCCCGCAAAAGAGAGTTCCGAGCACACATTGTAGTTCCAGATGGAAAGACCTGAAACGCAGTTCTTGGTTTTTAAAAGAAACGATCGATAAGGATACACTGATTAAGTTAATGTACTCAGTAAGTGATGTACTCAAAACCGTTTCGACCCTGATTCAAGACGGTTTTGGGTTTTCTCCGAGCTTTGGGTCATCATCAGCTGAATCCCTCTGAGAAAATGAAAACAGGACGAAAAGACTTACTGACCGTCTTCTAGCGGAGAATTGAGAGAAACGAACATTGCTCTTACTTTGCTCCAACACCGTCTTGAATCAGGGTCGAAACGGTTTTGAGTACATCTCTTACTGAGCACATTAACCTAATCATACCATCATCCAAAAGACCTAGTGACACAATTATATTTTGTTCAAATGAAACAACCGAATAAGGATACAGTCGTAACTAAAGTTAGCCGTACTGTGAGCTCTGTTTTGGCGGTGGTCATATAATTCGTTTCACCAATCGATGACTTTCTACAGTAATTTTTCAAAAATTTAACGCAATTATCTATTCAACAAACAGAATTTACGATTCACTGTTTTGTATGTTTGTAGTACCCGAAGTGGAAAACGAAATCACAAAGTTAAAACTATGTACAACACTTACAAGGTATGATAAATTCTGATAAAAGTTTTATCATCTTACTGTAGAGAGCTATTGTTCCGTGAAACAGACTATACTTGTGCTAACAATAGTTTTAAGAAATCCGAGCACAGCGGCTGGCGGTTTCTAGTAAGTCAGTTGTTAGGGCACCCGGAAATTCAATTATGTTGCTGTAGGTTTTTTTCTATGAATTTTTTCCAGTTTTGGCCCCTCCCGGGAAAAAAGGTGAATGAACAGGGCAGTTAGTTGGTAAGGTAGTTCGCACCTTCGCCTTTCGCTGTTCTGAGCAACCGCTCGAATCTCGTGAAAACCAGATTCTCTGAAATTTGACCTACCCGTGATAACGGTTGGTTGGGGAAAAGTGATCACAACCGCGGGAGGTTTCTTCTGCTTCTGGTCGAACGCGGTACTCCACATGTCACCCGCTTTTCTGGTCAAGTTCGTTCCGTTCAGAAGACTGGAATCATTTTCGTATTTTATACGCAGCAAATAGTTTGGAATGCTTGTGGTACGATCTGTAGATGTAGTTGGATGTCAGATCGCTCGAAAATTGAAACTCATGTGGTGAATGGGGTATATGGCGTATAGTCACCATTT
Organism: Litoditis marina; assembly: GCA_964036275.1. Lineage (NCBI taxonomy): Eukaryota > Metazoa > Nematoda > Chromadorea > Rhabditida > Rhabditidae > Litoditis > Litoditis marina. Next base: position 5,406,766 of record OZ038437.1, on the reverse strand, counting down.
CCCTTATAAATACAGCAGAGGGTTCGATTGATTGAGCGATGCGGGGCGAGCGGTCGTTGATTACTTGCCACAATTTGAGAAAGTGTGTAGATCAATGATACGCAGACTGGCTGGCCCCTCGCCAAACCCCGCCCCTCACAGAGTCGATGGTACGGTGTCCACAACGTTTTGAATAATCCTATAAGTCACAGCTGATCAGGACTCCAACACCCGTGATAGTTACCTGCACAATGGTTATTGTCAGGTTCGTTTCACTCCGAAAGTCTGCAAACTACTAAGTCTAGTTTGACCGTGGTCGAGCTTTTGATACTCCGTCAACGTACTTCTGAACTCCAGACTCGCATCCTGCCGCAGTAATTGTCACACCATGAAGATCGACGGGAAAACCTGTAATACATATGATATTATGCAAAATTGTTCAAAAACTTATATTATACTATCCCAAAAAATACTGTAGTATTCCGAACCTACCAAAACTAAGGTCAACTAATTTCCATCGGTGAAATTGTGACTCGTTTCCACGTGTTCATGATTCGTAATCGTCTTTGTACAACAACGCGATTGGAGTTCGATTGAATGCGAAATTGACTTCAATCAGTTCTCTATTAAATCTAAATCGAATTCCACTAACCTTGATCTCCGATAAAATCGATACCCGCCAGTCCAATCATGTCCGGGTGCCCCCAGTTAGCCAGCAGTTCCAGGTGAATCACTGAAACCGTTTGAATTGTTTTTTTTTCCCGACCAGAGACCGTTCCCTAAGGCAGGGTCCATACTTTTTACGTCGGCGTATTACGCCCGCGTACTTTGTGTACAAATCATGATTATCGATTTACGTCGGCGTATTACGCGAAATTTTGGCCTAGCGTACTTCAAAAATATCGTCCATACTTTTTTCGGCGTAATACGCGGAAATCAAGTACGCCGCGTACTTGATTTGAGACGCGTTTTACGTTTGAAGCTTATAACGTTTTTCGAAAAACGCTGAAGTTTTTCATGAGTTAACTCAAAATATGCATATTTTTCCATTGTTTTTGTGAATTTTACTTTTCGATACTCACAATAATGTATTCATTCAATGTTTGCAAAGTTTCCAACTAGTTAGGAGGTGATGAGACACTCACGTACGTGTGAGAAACTAGTGAACATTATAGGAACATGACGCGTTGATCAAATCAATCAAATATTTATTACACAGTGTGTAATAACGGAACGAAAGTTTGAAACGCGAACGGTTGCCAAAAAAGAGAATGATGAAATAAACATAGAAAACGAAAAATATAATAACGTTGTATACAGTCTATACTAAGGCGACTGTTCTGACAAATGTTCTCACTTAGCTACCGTATCAATACCACAACCGCTGGGCTGTATTTCGAGACAGCATATATTTGTTGAACGAGTACCATTAACGGGAATAAGAGTGGTGAATAATTTCAACTAAACCATAACAGGTTGCCTTCTTGAAATTGTCTTTTCATACCCTTCATATTCTTGAAAAACAAAAACAAAAATTTCTTGCTCCCGATTTTTTGTAGTATCGTGTTTGAGCCACACGTGGTCATATTGCCAACCGACCTTTGACCTTGTTGTTGTCTTCATGCTTTTCTTCCGTGGTTCGTGCACTGTTGCACGGTCGTTCCACGGCTATCTTCGCGATGGTCGCCTGCTCTGCAGTGGGAGGACGGAAGGGGGTAAGGGACACTGGCTCATTGTCTGAAATGACGCTAGCTATAGTGGGTGCCAAATTTATAAATTTCTGGTTCTCGCCGGAATCGAACCAGCTAGCAAAAGTTTCGTAACGGGGCGCTAACCAATACTCTACTAGAGCACATAACAGAAAAGCTTTGTAATAGAAGATATGTGTGCGTACACAGCGGGAAGTTAGACATACAGTACCCTCTCGCCTTGCCGTTAGCGACGACTGTATAGTGTAAATGCCAGAACGAAGTTTTCTGGGTTACGGTATGTTTCATTTTAAACTGTGTGAAATCCTCAAAGAAAGGGCACCCCGTGCTCCACGCGCTCGTGGTCTAACACACTAATAGAGGTGCTTCTTAGAAAACGAACCTATACGGTGCATTAGAAAAACAATATGTAAAATTTATTGAATTTGTAGAGTTTAAGTTAAATAACTAAGAGTTCCAAAAACATGTTATAATGAAAATATACAAATAGTTAAAAAGTGGAAGAAAAGAAATTTTTCTTATATAAATTCAAACTTTTTGGTTAAATTGGATTGCATGTCCCTCTTACTCGCTATGTTTATAGTTTTATCCCCTACAGAGCCAACCGAGATATTTATGAATATGGCGCTGGATCACAAGTTTTACCTCCGACCACCAAGTTCAGAGACACTCGTAGGATCAAACTACAAACACAGCAGGATGAGACAACAAACAATTTATATAGTGAGTGCCGACCGGAATCGAACCTGCGAGCAAAAGTTTCGTATCAGAGCGCTAACCACTGCGCTATTAGAGCACATAACGGGCAGGCTTTGGAATCAAGGAGATGTGTACTAGTGTACGTACACAGCGGAAAGTGAGATATACAGTACCCTCCCGCCCTTGCGCTGACAACGACTACAGGCTGTTTCGGAAAGATGTATCTAGTCTCACCTCCCGCGACGACGTCGAGCGAGGAGACGTTCATGAGTGTGTCCGGCAGCAGACAGACGTCGTGCTCGGCGATCGCCTCCAGAATCGTCTCGTCCGTCGTGAATAGGACTGTCTGAAACAAATGAATGTACATAAGTATATATTATACACAATTACAAGTTTTCACCTATATTTATTCTTTTTGCTTCGTTACCAGCATGTCATCCTTCTGGTCACAGAATTTATGTACATAGCTTCTTGTTAGTGGATATTTACTACAGAATCGTCTCGTCCGTCGTGAACAGGACTGTCTGCAACATTCAGGGGTTGTTGACCACTGACCCGTAGAAAATTCAAATTTTCCGTAAACCTAATGAGATTGTCTCATAAGCAAAATCGTATGCACTTCGAAAAAGATTCCATTGATTGCTATTCTCAAACATTGAAACGTTATAGTACTATCTTTCCCGGCCATAGATGGAAGGATGGGAGGTTTACACTACCACAGTGTTGTAACTCACATCTCCCATGGGTTCGTACTCGTCTGCCGTGGTATAGGACGGGTTGATCTCCCCCCTGAATATCAGGCAGTCGTCCAGCCATATTTCCAGCTCACGAACTCCGATTTGAGCGTGTACACGGGACTCGTTGTAATTCTGAAAAACCATGCTACTTGTTTTTACACGTTTTTTTTCACGTTCCGAGTGAATTTGTGCTTGCCCAATTGTGTCCCTAAGTTGTGTTAAAGTTAAGTTGAGGTTGTAATTCTGATTAAAGTTATTACGTCTGACCAACTTTACCCAGACTTTCTACATTTCTCCCTCTCCTTTTCTATATCAGCTTTCACCCTCGCCAGCTATTACTGATGAAAATGACTTTAATGTCTTTACTGCGGGGTATTTTTCTCGTTAAGAACCTATTCAATTAATTCTATTTTGCTCGCTCGTTGCGAACGAATTGTGCAGTGTAGAATTAGAGCTCGATTGAAATTGAGTGAAATAAAAAAATTATTTTAAATCAAGTCTAAAATAGATAGAGGGCTGTTTTTCACATGCGTACTTAGTTAAACACTATAGGCTTCGTTCACATTACGGTCGCTAAGCAACATTCGCAATATTTGAATAAAGCTCTATGTTGAGTCTTAATCTGATTAAACAATGACGAAAATGTGGTCCAATCCAAAAGCTGCAGTCCTTCAAACTGCAATCAATTTTACGATTGCAATTTAAAGGACCGTTGACACGGGATTGGTCCACATAATCGTCCTGCTTTAAACTGATGAATAAACCTCTGCACACATTTGTAGCACTCTGTTCATACACTAGGGAAATTACGAATTGTATTTTAGTTCTATGAAACAAGAAATGTTTTTAGTACATGTTTGACAAGAGCGGGGGTTGTTTCAGATGAGTTATGAATAGAAACAGTGCTGATTGGAAAAACAGAAATATATACTCTACTAGAAGTTAATCAAAAACACCCGTGAAACTAGAAAAACATCACAAATGCTCAATAATTGGAAGTTATAATTTGCTGGTTGTTTTGCAGTTATTCGCATCTCGCGGCTGGACTTCACGTCATTCCATCACTGTTATGCATTAGAAAAGCTTCAATTACAGCTTGAATTACAGTGTATACTCTGTTCCACCAATCAATGTCTTTCTACAGTAACCCGTCAAATGTTCAGGAGGCGTTTTCTAATGAATAATTCCATGTTCCGGTTTCGAACTTCTAGAGTTCGTCGTAGTAAACATTCAAAAGTCACTAACAAAGTTTGGGGGAAATCGAAAAACGCCAACAAGCCAAAATTTGAACAGAAAGTTGGAGCATATTACTGTAGAGGGGTATAGGTGGGTGGAACGAACTATAGGATTTGCTCTTTCTTTGCTCCTAGTTTGACCTCATATAAAGAAGACATAGTAAAATGAGGATGAATAAAAATATATCGTAGTATGTATAGGTTAAAGTAAAATAAAATAAAGTAAACCTAGAATCCACGTGTGTGAAGTCATGTTACATACTCATGTTTTTCTATCTAGATTCGTGAATCACCGATTATCGGAATGATGCGTATCGAAATCAAAAAATTTGGTCACTCCCTACATTCAATAGATGAAGACTCAGTTACAATTAAAGCAACCGCTTAGGATGTTTTATTTTCAAAGAAGAACTATAAGGTGTCCCGTGGTATGTGTAGTTTGCTCCCGTGGCGTTTCGGTCGAAATGCGTCAGTATCGAGATCAAACTACAAAAACGGTACGTCTTCGAACTCAATTTGCAATCTTTTTCGCAGACACAACTTCTCAGAACAAGCGTCGTTGCAAAACAGTAAATTACTGTTTATACAGCGTGGCTGTCATATGCATTGATTTTCCCCCTCGTCGTCTGACGTCTCTTCGGGGCACACTATATCTCTAGATTTGTTGCAATACAGTTTCGACCGAACGCGAATTTGTAATTAACAGAGCGCGTTCCTAGTTGGAGCGTGAGAACAGCTTCGGGTTACTGTAGCTTTCTATTAGTTCTGATTAATGTGTTCCAATTGACATTTACAAGCAATAAAGTCGTCAAACAAGATTTAGGTTTTTGAGTAGGTAGACGCAGGGTATTTATTCGGAAAAGAGAGGGAATGAATGAGAGAGAAAGGGAGACAGACAAAAAATGAGCAGAGCTAAAGAGGGATAGGGATAACTAGTATACTTTACTACTTCTTCATAGGACTGCTATCAATACAAGTGTCCAAATTCCCCACTGCAAAGTTTACCGTTACAGTACTCACCCATATCCTAATCATGGCCACGCGTATGGTGTGCAAAAGATGGATATCGATTGAAACCGTCTCCTCCAGCTCGGCCTTCCACATTTGTTCCTCGTCGGTACAGGAGATTGACTCGACGAAGATGGAGTCCAGACTGCCCACGGTGTGCTGGGCGGTCGAGGTTATCTGAAAGAAAGGAATAGTGTGAGAGGGAGAGAGACGGGGGAGAGAGAAAGAGAGAAAGAGAGAGCGACAGAGTGGGAGAGAGAGAGATAGAAGGGGGAAGAGAGAGACTCCCCACGGTGTGCTGGGCGGTCGAGGTTATCTGAATAGATGAAATAGTGGATTTCACGTGTTCAATGCGTTTCATTCTAGTGGTAACGTTATCATATGTGCAGCACGTTATAGTTCACACCATTCCTACTGAGACTCCTACAGTAACTTTACAAACTTCCCGGGGGCTGTTGTGAAGCTGAAAATTTTGTTCATCAAAAATTCTCTCGTACATTTATTGTACCTGAAGACGAGAATAGGGTTCGAAAATCCTCTACCTTTCCGATCACAATTACGTGATGAAAACGACTTAGAAGTTTCAAAATCCTACTGTAGGAGTCTCAGTTGGAATGAAAAAGACTATAGAGTGTCTGCTCACAAGCGCTCATACAAGGATTCTACTACATCGCCTATCGCTCTCCTACGTCTACGTATTTATGAGCGTTCAGTGTGTTACTGTAGTAGACACGTAAAAGCACGTGATAGCCACGTGACTTTCACAAGTGAACATTAAATTATAAGAAAAATAGGAAATATAAATTGTTATGAGAAAATACTAGCTTGTATGAACAAGCTTAACTAATTACAATAACAGGCTATTTCACGACTAATAAGAGAAAAAGGCCAAAGATGAATAAAGATGCTCACCCTCTGCACTTTCGCCCTATTCCTGTCCTTTGTGAATAGTTGTGAATTTTTTTCTTTCTCTAATCTTTCTTTTCCTTGTTTTCTCTTGTGCCCTTCCCCACCTTTCTATACTTCCCCTTTCATTTTTCTCTCTAATTCGTCTATCCTCCCCTCTTTTTCTTCCTCCCTCTCTCTCTCTCTCAATACTTACCCTCTGCACTTCTGCCCTATTCCCGTCCTCTGTGAATATTTCGATGGCATTCAATCCGATGAAATTCGGGTCTCCCCAGTTGGACAGCAGATTCAGATGCAGACGCTGTCCGGAGGGGAGTTCCGGGATCTCACTGAAACAATTTATCGACGCTCAAAAACAGCAAAATAGCTATATAGTTCCTTCTTTCATAAGCGGCAAACAGGCCTACACGGTCTATTTCGCCGTATCCCGCTGTGTTTGTGTTTTGATCTCACTGAATTTGGTCAAACTTTGTAAAATATGACGCGTATGGCGTATTCGGTTCAAACTACAACCCAGGTTTGACATCCCATATCATAGAGTGGCTATACAGAGAAATTTCGATGTTTATCCTACACTTGATCCACATCAGAAGTTGAAACAGGAAATTGGTAACCTGCGGTGTGAAATCTACAACTCATCGATGACCTTTTTCTGTATACCACCACTACCACTTAGAAACTGAAAGACCAAACAACAGGGAATACAACTACATCTCCGAGTTGATCCAATCACAACTATCATAGAACTGTAGCTATGAGTTGATCAAACTACAAACTCCATAATGGTCAGACTCACAACGGCGTCTCGGCGGCGACAGCCCCGTCCGTGTGCGGCATCACAAAGGCTGGCGTCGTGGAAACTCTGAACAATACAGGGAACTTTTTCGAGTTTATCAGGTTTCTCACGGGATTCACGTGGAAACTCTGAACAATACAGGGAGCGTTTTTCACGTTTCTCACGGGATTCACGTGGAAACTTTGAACAATACAGGGAGCGTTTTTCACGTTTCTCACGGGATTCACGTGGAAACTCTGAACAATACAGGGAGCGTTTTTCACGTTTCTCACGGGATTCACGTGGAAACTCTGAACAATACAGGGAGCGTTTTCACGTTTCTCACGGGATTCACGTGGAAACTCTGAACAATACAGGGAGCGTTTTTCACGTTTCTCACGGGATTCACGTGGAAACTCTGAACAATACAGGGAGCGTTTTTCACGTTTCTCACGGGATTCACGTGGAAACTCTGAACAATACAGGGAGCGTTTTTCACGTTTCTCACGGGATTCACGTGGAAACTCTGAACAATACAGGGAGCGTTTTTCACGTTTCTCACGGGATTCACGTGGAAACTCTGAACAATACAGGGAGCGTTTTTCACGTTTCTCACGGGATTCACGTGGAAACTCTGAACAATACAGGGAGCATTTTTCACGTTTCTCTCGGGATTCACGTGGAAACTCTGAACAATACAGGGAGCGTTTTTCACGTTTCTCACGTTTCTCACGGGATTCACGTGGAAACTCTGAACAATACAGGGAGCGTTTTTCACGTTTCTCACGTTTCTCACGGGATTCACGTCAGTTTAGACGTGAAGCGAGAAAACAGAAAATAGAAACGTGCTGATGAGATCAGTAAAGAAAGTTCTGCATAACAAAGATTTACGCTAGAAGAAAACAATCAAAAAAGCTGAAGTCGTCGGAACGCTGAGAAATAGGTCACATATGTTTACGTGTTTCACGTTTTTCACGTGACATTATAGTCAAACCTTCACATGGTTAGCATTGAGGACAAAATGTGATCTTTGAACACGAGGCACATAAAACAAAACAAGTGAAAACTTCTCCAAGACACACGGTTCACCTGATTTCGCATTTAAAGAAGGACGGTTGTGTGGTCCGATCGCAACGCTTTAGTCCTTTAAACTGCAACACATTTTTCAATTCCAGTTTAAAGGACCGTTGACACGGGATTGGTCCACATAATCGTCCGTCTTTAACGGGCGGATATTAAAAACACTTGTTTATACACTCAAAAATGTTCAAACAAAGTGTTTGCATAACATAAAAGTAACAAATTAGAACCGTTCGGACGTTACTTGTTCTATTTATAGAACCTAAAATATACTAGGAACACAGACACTTTACATAATTGTCTCTAAACTGTTATTTGTTTGAGCCGGAAGTTTCGTATTCTATTCAAAAACTAAAAACGATTCACAAACTCAAAAACAAGCCTTTTGTTTAATTTACTCGGTCTTGCATCGCACAACTTCTATTTGTAAGCCCAATATCAAGTCATGTGTATTAACCAAAACATAAGAAATTTAGAATACACTTCTAAACTGTTACACTGTTTTACAGCGTCACTGCCTGAACTAAAGTATTGGCCAAAACTTCAACTACGTCTGAAAAGGAAACAATACTCAGACACGGAAAACTACAATTTCCAGTTATTCTCAGAAACTCTTTGAAAAGAATGGAATCTCTATGTAAGATGCATTGTAAACAATTGGCTTCTGAACCTTTACTTTGTTTTGCGTCGTCAAAAGTCAATAACTAACATAAAGCAAATACGAATTCAGATTTCTAAGAACGAATCAATTCGAAAAGTCAAAATCATTGAGCGACTGTCAGTTAAAAAAAAGTGGATAACTGTGAAAGAATCGGAGAATCAAAGAACGTCTTTGTTACTTTGTTTTGCGTCCGCAATGCTTGGACTATAGTATGGGGGCCGGCCTGTCACCATGGTTACCCGGGAGAGACTGCTACAAAAAACAACCTCCGAGAATAATTAATAGTATCTCAAATGGTGATAGGTGGGTAATATTAAACTTAACTTTTGATTAGGGGGCAGTTTTATTCATGAAAAACCTGATATTTTCAAGTTTTTAGCACAACCTCCAAGTTTACTTTGTCCAGTAGGCTGTCTAAACAACTTTTTATTAACTGAGGGAAAAGTTTCACAACACCACTACTGAAACTTTTTTTCGAGTTTAGCAAACAGAATCAGATATATAGAAAATTCATTTCAAATAACAACTAACAATAATCCAAACAACATCATAAACAAGGTAACAGTGGAACAATCCGCAAAAAACAAACAATCATACTGTGTAGGACAACAACCAAGTTTTTTAAAACAATATTTTTGAAGTAACTGGAAACGAACTGAGTTTTCACTATTCCTCATTATAGAGCTTGCCGAATACAATCTTACAACACTTTCAAATATTAAAACATTGGAAATGTCCTTACATACCAGAGAACCACAACTCAACCTTCTGATACACGGGGCTTTCAGCGAAATTGACCTGAAATAAACACCATTAACTCACTCTATTTTTAATTATACATTTTGTACCATTTTCTACTCATTTCAACATTGAATACATGAAACACACACAGTCATCAGAAATTCAATAAACTGCTTTCCCATTTCTCTCCCTAACCCTTCCTTAATCTAGAAAATCACCCGAAAACTTTTTCTAGTCGTAGCATTTTTCCCATGTTTAAACATGTCCAAAACTACTTCCCCCTAAAATGACAACATCTGATATCTGATACTTTATAAATCACAAGCTACAATTTCATCCCAGATAAGCTAGATCAACAATGTAAGTCATATCGCCAATCATGTAAGTAACTAACAAGCTATCACGAGTAGTCGGCTTAGCACGACTTCAGGGCTTTTATCATGATTTATGATTTATCACAACTTTTGCGAGAGGACATTCCGTGATGGAAAATAGGTAGCTAGCTGGTAGAGAAAGAAGGAAAAACTCACTGAAACCTATACCAGATATCACTATGTTAAATAAAGTGCCTAATACTTTCGCTAGCCCGCTAGACAAAAACAAGTCCCAGCTCAAACCCTCAAACTACACCGACTCACAGGTTTTCTCGGTTTTCTTCAACGATCAAGTTGAACAACAAAAAAGTAAGTGATTGGACAAACAAACAACCCCCATTGGCAGAAACAGTCGCAACAACAAGTAAACAACTACCAAAACAATCAAAAGTAAACAAACAAACAACCGACCTGTAGAAACAGTCTCAGTCCCTCCGTGAGCAGTGGGGCCTTCTTTGACTGGAGAATCGGCTCGAATATCCGTTTCAGCTTCCCGATTTGGCAGTCTTCCAAGAGGGTGAACAGACGCCGAATCACCGAGGAAACCGAGGAAGTTAGGGTTCCCCATTCAACGACCTAAAGAAAGTATTGATTGATTTAGAGGTAACTATCGATTGATCTTAGGTCAAATATCTATTGATTCAGGGACTATCGTTTGATTTAAGGGCAAATATCCAATTTTAGGAATCACAGAGGAAACGGATGAAATTAGGGTTCCCCATTCAACGACCTGCAAACGAGATATCGATTGAATTGATTAATTGCAATTATCGATTGATTCAAGAGCAAATATTGAGTGGTTTCAGAGCGACTTGGAACTCCGAATAATACAAATATTGGTAAACAAAACCGAAACCCACCTTCAATACAGTAATCGGCATGACCTCCCTGGAGATCAAATGATGGATGAAGGAGGCCAGATGACTTCTGGCCTTCGTCTTCATGGAGGCCGCCTCGCGCACTCGGTCCCAAATGGCGAATTGGGTGGTCAGCTGGAAAAGCCTACATGTAATATGTAATGGTGAATAAAATAATTGATTTATTACTATTTGTGTACTTTTCTATTGTTCATAGTGTGAGGTTATGGGATTTTCATCTCCCTGCCTCAAAGTGAAGACCAATCTTTTGAAGGAATGCCAAACGATGACTCTAAGCCAAACGATGACTCTAATATTGTCCCAGAACTCCAAAACTGCCCCACGATGTTGGAAAATATGCATCTTTTCTTGTTGTAATTCATGAACCCAACGACTCTAGCTGATTTCGCATAAAAACTATCAGTCTATGATTTACCGTCAGCTTTCATGTTTTTTCCTCAATTATTAATAAATGCATCTATTAGTATTATTTAGATTTTATCACCCACCGAGAACCTCCGGTCAAACTGACAGAACCTCGCAACCAGCGTCGGATAATAGGGATTGAACTGCTTCTCCTTCAACATCATCTGAATTATCACGTAGATGATCTCACGTTCCTGCTGACCTGAAACAAACAAATTATTGAAAAATCGATAATCAACTACAAAAACAAGCAGTTCAAACGAACTAGGTCAATCAACGACACATATGGTTATGCGGAGCTGGTCTGGAAGTTGGTCACAAGGATAGTGAACAAAATATAGAATTTCAACGGTTTTCCAGTTGTTTTCCACGAACATCATCAAGTGTCATCTATTTAAAATTTGACTTAAAAACGGGGTGCTTCTGTAGAATAGTCACACCTTATAGTGGGTGCCAAATTTATAAATTTCTGTCGCTCATGGGAATCGAACCTGGGGACAAAAGATTTGCAGCAGGCCGCTAACCACTGCGCTATTAGTACACATAACTGGCTTGTTTTGGAATCGAAGACACGCGTGCGTACACAGCGGTAGATATACAGTACCCTCACGCCTTTCCGTTGGCGACGACTATACTGTTGTGTTCCCTGAAGTAACATTCTATTGCATATGATCACATGTGTGTGACATAGACTATACCTTTCAGGGATAATCGAAGCAGACGCTCGAACGCCTCGTCCTCGTCCGAAGCAGAGGCTGAAATTAACAAATTATGTCACAACTATCAGTATACTTGCTTTCTCCGGAAACACCACAATCTATCCCTGTATGCTACACCGCCAAGGGCCTCTTATTCCTTTAAAATTCTCGCGACCCCTCCGTGCTTTCTCGTGTCGCGACCCCCCAAAACGGCGACATTCAACTATTATCTGGGAGATTATGGCTGATTTTGGACGAAACTCGTTAGTTAACAGCTCGCGAGCCCTACTTCTACAAGGATTTGTTCGCGAGCCCTACTTCTACAAGGATTTGTTCGCGACTCCCCCTTCTATGAGAGGCCTTGGCGGTGTATGCCCTGTATGCTACAAAAATATGAAATAGCAATAATTTTAGGTACTCTTTCGGACCACAACTTTCTAGTCAACACTCAATATGAAGGCGCGGTTTCCATCGTCGACAAAAACCACTGTTACTGACAGAACTCCCTGAAGTCGCACGGAAACAGTGTGTATTCATGTATTCCGGTCAGAGAAGCCTTAACTTACCAATAGTACAAAACACGTTCCTTCGTACCACCGTGTTCATCTTCGCACGTGTCGCGAGGTCCAGCAGATCGGCGGGGAACGTGAGCGCACGTGAAGAGGAGGTGGATACCCCCAAACCGGCTGGTTGCAAGGCGGCCTCACCCTCTGTCGGAAGACGGAAGGCTGAACCGACCACCCACCTAGAGGAATTTAATGTTGTATTTTTTTAATTACTATTATTACATTACGATAGAGATTTTCGAAACATTTTTTCTCTCTAATTCGTTCTTTTCTCTCTCCCTCTCCACTTTTTTCTCTCTCTCTTTCGTATCACCCCAACCTGTTCTCACTCTCTCTGCCCGCTCTCTTTGTTGTTTATCCGAAAACTTTGTTCTCTCTCTCTCTTCCTCTACCACTCTCTCCCTATCTCTCCTCTGTCTATCCTCCCCTCTTTTTCTTTCTCTCGCTCTCTCTCCCTCTCCGATCTCACCATCTTCCCCTCTCCTCTGCCAGCAACAAATCCTCCAGACCCATTCCCAACTCCTTCTCCACTTCACTCTTCTCCTCTGAAAATAGAGAGTCATTGAACTTCCGTTGAACACCTAACTCAAGTTGTAGTCTGCTCATTGAGTCGGACACAGAGAAATCATTGAAGCTAGTTTGGTGTGAGAGATCACAGTACAAACTACAACCACATTCGAACACTTATGCCACTCACTCATTGAAGCGAACTCGGTGAAAGATCAAACTACAAACACCAAAACCCACTCTTGAGTATTCCGTGGAACATCTTCAGATGATGCTCGGTGGTGGACATATCGACTGCGGGCGGCGCCGACTTCTTCAGGGCAACCAGCTGGTCGCCGAGGAATCGGGCTCGGGGACTGGAAAAATAGTTTACACACGATATTCGACCAAACTCAATACCTTGAAACATCGTAAGGGCTCCGCATAGGTCATGACGAAGTGGTTTGCTGTTTTCGGTGATTTTTCAACTATTTCACAAAGGAATGTTATTTTTGGTTCGTTTTGTAACTTTTAGTCCCACCCACAGACCAGTAAGGTTCGACTAAGCGACAAAAAGTAATCCGTTTTCAGATGTAAACACATGCGAATTAAGGATTTTCCATCAAAAGTAGACCGATTTTCTTATTTTCGGCGAAAAAGTAGTCCGTTTTTCGACTGTTTTTCGAATTTTTTTGACTATTCGGACAACCTTGCTGGTGTATGGTCCCACCTCCCACTTCTAGGCATTCACATTTATCCTTTGACCAGTTAAACAACTCACAGTGCCGAAAATACCGCATTCTGCAGGGCGATATCCGTCTCTGTGATCTCGTCCAAAAACGCCGTCCAGCACTGGCGTTTCATCGCCTTGTAACTGTCTGGAAACGAAAAGATGTAGTAGTAATAATACTATTATTATTATAACTATTAAAGTTCTAGCTGGTAAAAAACCATGGTACCGTAATTCTTGAGACTTTTTGAGAATGAACGACGTTGAACGTTATAAAAATTTGACTCACATGTACACAGCACGTATATCATTTGTAGATTGTCCACATTAAAGTTGGCTCGCAACTTCTTCAACACCTCCACAATCACAGATGCTTTTATGATCTGAAAGATCAATAGAATATCAGAACATATCTTAGAAACACATTATTGGACGAATAAGCCAATCACCAACGAGCTATTGTGCCTAACTGTGTTACTGGCCACAAACCACAAACACGCTAAGGTCACGGTTAGACTAAGGAACGAGTAGCTCGATTTTAATACTCCAAATCCGAACACGATCAAATGGAGACAATACACCAAGGTTTTCTGAAAAAATGGGACCTGTTTCAATTTTCCGGCCATTTGGCCAAGTTTGCCGGAGTATTAACTTCGAGCACACGTACCCTAGAGTCCTATACGTACACTGAAGCCCTATATGTACACAAAAGTACCCCAAACGTTCCCTAATGTTCCGTAAACGTTCCCTAAACTTCCCTAAACGTACCCTAAAGTTCATCATATGGGCGATGAGCACCGTCCTATTCTCCATAGCCTTATCGTCTTGGGTTCGATTCTCCCCAATCTGAGAGATGTAGTCGCAGAGAAACACCTCAATGAAGTGGGCGGCTGGAATTAAATCAATATTGTTGATTTTGTGTTCTTATTTCATAATTGTTGAACAAAATCAATATCGTTTATCGTATGTTCTTCCTTTCTACTTTCCAGAGCCAAAAGCGTGAAGCTGAATAACATAAACGAGTTCTTTTTCAAATAAGCCATAGTAGTTGTAATGTTGTGAAACTCTCAAATCTCCGAGCTCACAGACACAGTAGCATTGATCAGTGCCAAGAACAGCGAGTGAGTGGACAGCATAACCGGAAGTTCGTTTCCCGTGACTTCCCGATTAATGGGATCTCCGGAAAACGGTTATGTAACCAAGAAAAGGGTTACGTTACAGAGAAACGTGTTTCGGATAGACTTTTGCCAGAATACAGTCATAAAACTCACAAATCTCCGAGCTGACAGTAGCATGAACCAGTGCCAGAAACAGCGAGTAGGTGGAGAGAAGGCTGTCCTGCAGGCGGTACGGGGCACCCATCAGACGCCAGATGATCTTCGTCAGACTGCTCTTCACGTCTGAAAGCACAACAACATTTCGAAACCATCAACATTTACTTTTGACCCTTAAACCTCATAAACTTTAGAATATATATGATCTCTTCGTCGGACTACTTCTCACATCTGAAACGGAATGGAATAAAGACGAGGAAGCGGATAATTTTAAAAACTGACTACCTTTGAGGAACACCGGAAGCAACGCCTGAATGCCAAAATATGAAGTTTTACGTTTTCAAAACGGAAAACGGATTCTATTTCGTGACTCGTGTAGTTACATGTTACTGGTATATGAATACAGAACAGTTCAGATACAAAAAAGTTCACTCACCGTTCTTCGAATTGCTCTGCCATAATTCAGCGAAGGATTGCTTGCTCTTGACCAGAGTCGCTTCAGATAACCTGAAAACAAAAAAGTTCGGGAAAAAATAGGCGAATATGTTGGTTGGACAGTTGGACTGAAGACAACGAACGTTTAGTTTCACGATGTAAGCAGCCACTTCTATTTTTCTGTTTTGATCCACTGCCTGTCATAAACTCCGATTCAAGCCTTATTTTCAATCGCTTTAGGAAGAAAGTCATTATTTTGAGCCCCTACCTCGTCACCAAAATCGTACGGAATACTCTCTCATAGGAGAGGTGCTTGAACAACAAATTTTGAGCATAACTTTTTCAAAAAACGTCTCTCACTTTTCACGCTCTCACCTATTGATGATACCCGTCATGGTCCTATCTATCTTCATCCTTGACTCATCATCCCCCGTCCTGTTGTCCAACTCCTCCAACTTCTTCCGCGCGCCCAGCGGATCGAACTTGATCAGCTCTCCGGTTTTCCTGAAACAACACACACTGAAAACCAAAAACAATACGTCCACATTTCATTAAACTTGAGCTCATACCCGTGAGAAGCCAGCGGTTAATACATGTCATGCGTGTCGATTAAGTTAGACTTAACGCCGGAACCGGAACTGAATCAATACGCACGTTTTTTTACTCACTGTTAAAGAAGGATGATTATGTGGACCAATCTCGTTTCAGCGGTCCTTTAAACTGCAATTGAAAAATGTATTGCAGTTTAAAGGACTGAACCGTTGCGATGGGTCCACATAATCGTCCTTCTTTAACGCCGGAACTGAATAAATACGCATGTTTTTTTTACTATTAATGTCGAGGTAACACAATGGATGAGCCAAGCCCAAGCTCGCCCAGTAACACTCACTTGTTGATCTTCCTTCCGTACATGTCTTCTGCCGCCTCCATCTCCTCCTCTTCACCGCTTTCCCCGTCCAGTTCCTGAGAAAAACATCAGATTGAATTCTAGTCTTGTGGAAGAAACAACATACAGACAGTAAAAACACTTTGATAAGAATGACTTATGTGTCATTTAATGGCTGGAACCTCGGGATTCGGGAAAATGGCTCATTTTCCGTTAACTTGGAACTAACTACTTCGAGGCCAAATTCTGCTATTTCAACTACTTGAATCAAAGTTCCTCATGTAACTGCTTACCTCCTCTTCACTCTCTCCCTCCTCCTCCTCTCCCTCCATACTCTCTCCGTCTGACTCTCCCATGTCTTCCCCTGCGTCACTGTCTCCCTCACTCAGATCCATCGCCCCGTCGGAGTCTGCATCGTCGTCCGACTCACCAGAGTTCAGGTCCTCTCCTATAATGGATGAATGGACAATAACTATGTTATGAAAATAACACGGATGTATCAAGGGTCGAACTTATGAGGGTGGTCAAGAACGATTCTTGTCGATAATTTTCCAAAAAAAAGTGAGAAAATATCGGAACATTTTGCCGAATTTTGTTAGAAAATCATTGTAATTAAGTTGAGAAACTTATTTTTTTGGAAATAGTCACACCACACTAGTGTGTGATGTAACTACAAGCGATCGAGCGCGCCAGGGAGAACAACAGACAAACACACAAAGAACATTATTTTATTTTTCGACCTTTGAATGCCAACATACCTCTCATATCCAGTTCCTTCTCTCCCGCCAAAAGATCTGCTCGCTTGTCCGAATCACAAAAGTCGAGAAGAACTGAAATTTCTACTTCAATCTGAGCAAAATCGGATCACACGCCAGTAAATTTCCACTTTCACCCAAGAAAAGCCCATTTTCTATCAAAACACGTGAATCTCCTTAAATCTTATATTTTACCCAGTTTTCGAAGACAGGTATGACCAAAGTTGGTACGCGGACAACTTTTTCCGGAGGAAGGGGTCGTTTTTGGCCCCGGAGAGGCCGAAAATTGAGACAGGAAATTCGGGTCGATTTTGTTAAATTCAAACTTCGAATGAAAATATTCCGTGTTCAGAAAGCCTGTGTTCGACTATTTACGACTTGTTTTTAATTTTTACGGGGGGTCGTTCCAGTCGGGAGGCCGGTCAAAATTTTGGTCATCCCTGTTCGCAGAAAACTGCTTTTTTTTAGATCCCTTCTACCTATTTAGCCAACTAATAGTATTTACAAAATATAAAAACTCACAGTCCAGTCCCTCGTCCGTGAACACCTTCGGCGTGGCTTTCGTCTTCTTTTTGTCCAATCCAAGCAGTTTGGTGTAACGATGGATCATGACGTCATCTTCTTTTGAGAGATCGGCATCCGAAACTATGCTCTTCTTCTTATCCTAAAATCATACAGCCATTTGTGTATTGCCTAGTTTTCTGCCCATTGCTAAACATAAACTAAATCACTCTGTTGAAAAAAAAACATGTAGTACCCAAAAAACAGCTCTTAGAGCAATGCTTCAGGAATTCGAAGAGAGCATGGATGACATTCCACTTTAGGCGAAAATTCAAGGTTTATAAGCAATCTCATTCGACCAACTCACAGTCCTTCGAATACTGCAAATCGTGGTCACTAACGTACAATCGTGGTCACTAACGTACAATCGTGATCACTAACGTACAATGGTGGTCACTAACGTACAATGGTGGTCACTAACGTACGTAAGTGAAACAATTTTGATCGAACACTTTGCACTTTCCCAGCCAATAGCAAACAGCATATCAAATAGAAAAACTCACAGCGACTTCCTTCAAATACTGCTCGTAGGTCAAATCGTCATCAGTATCTTCTGAAGATCCGGAATTCCTTCGTTTCTTTCTCTCCCTGACCTCTTCAGCCTCCCTTCTGCTGGTGTCGTCATTGATTAGAGGTGTCGCCTTCTGGTTGGATTCTGGCTCTGACTCCTGAAATGAAATCATACTTCAATAACCATACACCAGTAAGGTGCGACTGAGCGACAAAAAGTAGTCCGTTATTAGAAGTAAACACAGGAAAATTAAGGATTTTCAATGAAAAGTATACCGATTTTCTTCCTTCCGGCTAAAAAATAGTCCGTTTTCCGAATTTTTCTGACTATTCGGACAACTTTACTGGTGTATGTCAATAACAGTAATTCGTATGAAATACACGCTCTATTTCCGCCAACTCGGTTTCGGTTATATTTGCCTAGATTCGATGCAATGATGCAAAATCCAAACTTTTTATGATTCATCGAATCATATACTACACAGGTGTGACATGTGACTATTCTATGAAAAAAAAAACGGTTTTCAATTCTCTATGTGTTCGCTATTTCGTATAAAATGAGTCAAATTTCCTTGATTTTGGCGAAACATGCGTGAGTTTTTCAATTTGTTGACACCTTTACTAGAGAAAATGGGGGGTATTACAACAATCTCAGAACGCGAACATACACGGTCTTCCCACTCCTCATCGTCGTGACTATTCTACAAAAATGAACCCGTTTTTTGATCTAAATACATGAAACTATACTAGAAGTTGAATATTCATGTACATTTAGAATTCTAATGAGCAATCGTGCACTTTGTCATTGCACGTTCCTGAGTACTGCTGTGTTCAACATGTTTCACGTGACAGTGCAATTAACTACACAGTATGCACGATTTTTGAGTTCCCATCACAAAAGCCTGTCCTTAAAAAAGTGAAATCGTGAGAAATCTGAAATCTCAATCTCGAACATACACTGTCTTCGTCCTCATCATCGTCCATTTCTATGCCGGCCTCCGCGTTTTCTCTTCGTTTCTTGGCGATGGCTCGTTCGGTTCGCGATTTTCGTTTTCTCGACTTTTTCGTAGTCTTCTCCGAGGTGCTGTGCAGCTTCTGTGCTATCACCTTCTCTACCTGAAATATATGCACTAACTAGAAACTCTCCTATTTTCATGTATACGCTGGCAAACAGGCTGATTAACAAGTAAAATTCAAAGAAAGGGGCTCTCTTTCTACCTGGACACTCTTTTTTCTGCAAAAAAAGCAACGGGTATAACCACTTTCAGATGGAATTCACACCTTACTTGTGCTTCTGAGTTCGAGTGAAGAATATAACCCTGGATGGTAATTTGTGTGTTAAATTCTGCAACCCCGAAACGTCTAGGAGGTAACACGACGACTGGTTAAAACGAAAATACGATAATGAACGCTAAACAAGAATGAGCTAACCTTTTCGTGCTTCGCGAAAGCAACATTTTGGATTTTTTTCAGCTTCTTGGCATTCTTTCTCTCCAGTTTTCTTGAAACGAACTTTCCGCCAACCGCTCCGGGAACTGTCCCCTCGGTCTTTGCTGTTTTCCACTTTCGCAAGCCCATGAACTGAAAATTTATTTAGTTACCTACATCAAAGAACTTCGCACTCGTTTATTACGAAAGAAAGTAACTAAACATAATCAGTGGTCGATGAAGAAGAGCAGATAAAAGTCTATTAATGAGAGCAGCAAGTTTTGAGCCATTTATCTGCGCCGCCACACCGAGTATCACCGCAGATTGAGAAGTGGGAAATATATATCAACATTCTGTTGAAATAGAAACGAAACAAACAGTAAATATGATGATAATTCGCAATTTAAAACAAGTTTGAGTTTTTTTGATGAACCTCAAACTGAATGTCGTGAAGGCGAAAATGTTAGTCGCATCACGTATAACTTTTTGGTGACACGGCACACACCAAACTACAAATTTACGTGTTCAATTTCGCTCCTTTTTGTCGGCTGTTTAGGACTATTATTTCTATTTTCTCTGTTTTATATTTTTTATATCCTTTTCGATATTCTTTTGATTCTCTCTTGTTCACCTCTATGCTTTTCCGTGTTAAATCATGTTTGTTGTTTCGTTCAGTTTCGCTGTATAACAAATCTTTTTTTCAGTGATGCAGCAAGTTCAGGCCATTACGGGTGGAATTTATGTACAGATGATCAGGAACAAAGAAGAGGAGGCTCGTGGTCTGGTTACAGAGGTTGGAAAATACAGATTCGCTGAAATTTCCTGGTTTTCCGATAGTTCGATTGTAAATCTGGCAAATTTTATAAGGAAGCGGGTAGTTCTGCTCATTACAACAACTTCTGAGCGAATTACCGAGTGGTTTACCAAACAGTTTATATCTGTTAACAAAGAACTCGGTAAATGGAAACGAATAAGAGATGTGGGTAGCGAAAACCCCGATCGAAAAGGAAATTTCCGTGTAACTCTGTACAAGTAATTACAAGCTCTCTATTCAAGGTTTTCTCTAGTTGTTGCTGTTTCAGGCTAGAAGACGAATGAAGCACAGAATGAGACAGGCTCGCGTTGAAGCAGAATTGGAGATCAAAGATTTCAGAAAGGTTGGAATTTTAATGTTTTCTGTAGTCTTAACAGCACATACGCTAGGTATGACTGTGTTTGAAATGGAACTGCCTTCCGATTTATATCAGGTTTTACGACTTCGAGTCGAATATGCACAAGTTTATAGGCCCTGTTTGAATAACTTCACTGAAGTTGGCAAATAGAATATTGCTCAAATTGCGTTGATTTTAATGATTTTGTTTACTATTTGTACTCACATACATGCATGTAAAAAAACCAATCAATAAATATTCCAGAGAATCGAGTCTCAATTCCATCTGAAGTGTCAGCAACTGGCTGTCATTGACGAGAAGAAGAGGCAGGACTGTCTGAAACTGGCACAAGTTGAAGTCGACAGAATTCACGAGAGAGCCACACTGTGCGCGCCGAAGGTAACAGTTATGGCCCTTTTGGTGTCTAAAAACTTTCGATTATAATTTGACTAAACGGTTCCGGAAATATTCTTACGTTTATTCTTGAAGCAGAATTTTGAAATTTCCAGGCATGGTTTAACAATTGAAAGCTGAAGTTATTGCAGACAGTTTGCACATTATATCGATTCAATCGATTGTGTTTCTGAATGGTACAAAGACTCCTTGTTTGTTACCTTATACCAGTAGCATGTGACAGTATTTTAAGAAAGCACTCGTCTCTAGTTCAAAATGTACCTCGAATTTTGTGATCTACGGTGAGAAACACCAGATTTTCTGGCTCTCAATCGTTTCAGAGTCTGCCTCTAAACTATTTGAATACTTTGCTTCCCTCAGATCCTCGAACTGCTGGCGTTTTCTGTTGAAAACTCAAAGTTTTTTGAAGTCACCTCAACTCAAAACTATTCCTTTTTTTAATAGAATAGAGAAGAACATGTATTGAATCAAGCATGATCTTTTTCTAGATCCTCGAACTGCTGGACAACCTGGTGACCGACTTCAAGCCAGCCGTCCATCACAATATGACTGCCCGGAGACGGCTGGAGAGTCTTACCACCCGTCTGGAGGATAGGTCCTCGTTTGCGCCCATCATTTGTCATCAGGTATGTTTTTCTCTCTCTGAACTGTAGTTTGATCTCCGCCTCAAAATTACGTCGGAAATTGAGCGAATCAAACTAGAAACACGGCACAATAATCAACGTATTGAGAACGTCAACGAACCTCCAAGTTTCGGATGGAGAAGGACTTGCTTCATCTCACATTTTCTGTGACTAAATACTAAAAGCTAGGATAGGCAGTGTTTACATTTGTCACCTTTAACTCCAATTGAAATCTAACATCATACGCATGTGACAGGGCTCTGGTACTAGTAGCTACAAGGTTGGTTTCCATCTCAAAAGCTCTAAGTGCATATTTCTGAAGTACTTTGTAATTTCAAATCAAATATAGTTCGTGTTCTATTTTGAAACTCTTTTTTGGTTCCAAACTTTCCATTTCCTTCCCCCATTCAAGTACAACGTTGTGTACGGGACATGAAATTGTTATCAGGTTATTAGTAATATTAGTAGCTACAACGTTGGTCTATATCCTCAAAAGCTGCCTCTACTGAGCTGGAGATAAGTCAACTTCCCGCTATAATATCGCCATTAACGTAATTGACAGGCGCTGTAGTGTATAATAAGCGCGTTTTGTAGGCTGACTACAACACGTTTGCCCCGGGCTTTTCGGACTACGTAAGCTCGGAAAACAACAAGAGAGAAAAGTGCTTCCTCATAGCTTCAAAAGGGTTATTCGAATCGACTTTTGAACAAAAATAACACTGTCGAAGTTTCTTCAAGTTTCCATTGAACAGTTGTGTACAAAAACTCATGACAAATCGAGAAAAACTCATAAATTGTGGTTTTGAAGACAAAGTTTCTACTTTTCCCCTGCGACCCCCCCCCCCCATTATTGAGTGGGCGTTGTTGAAAATAACCATGGCTGCGCTTTTTTCTCCTTAGACAAATAACAGTACTCGCGCGGCGTGATTTTATTTGCATTCAACTTCTTTAAAATCGGAAGTTTTATGTCGAACCCGAACTATGCGGTGTGCACTTTACTTGAATGGTACTTTGCAAACATGGGCGAAACATGTAAAACGATTGTGCTTTTACGGGTAATTCGAGAAGTTTCAACTGTAGTTGCCCTATAGAGGTCGCGTTAGAGTGAACGGATCATTCAATTTGCTGTGTTTGTAGTTTAATGCCGATGCGTTTCGGGCGAGGATTATGTTCCTCGTTTTTTCCAGACAAAACTACATGGCTTAAAGTTTGGGTTTTGCAAAGTTCTCTCTCCCTATTGTAAGACTAAATTAGTATCATAAAGTTTTATAGAAAGGAAAAGTATTCCTCATTATAGGATGAATAGTAGATACTCTCAGCTGTTAACATGTCATGTTGTTGAACTTGAGCGATTCGCTTATGTTTCCCAATGGTTTTCTCAAGATCAAGTGCAATCGAGGTTACACCCGCAGATCAAACAGACTGAGACAGCCGAAAAACCTAAGTGCACGTGCTTTCCACGTGGGTGACGTGACCTGAAAAAATAGAGAAACGTGTGGACTGTTCTCCAGCTATCGTTTTCAAGCATCTTCAAGCTTATACACTATGATGTTAAACGGTGATTTTTAACGTATAGCAAAAGGTACAATTATCCTGGGTATCGGAATAATGTTACTGAAGTTGAACGATTGTTATTTCAGTCCACTCTCGACTTTGCAATCAAGTGCCTGGTGGATTGTGAGAATCTCGTGACGGCGGCCGAAGAATCTCAGAATTCTCAAAATTCGATTGTTGATAGTCGCCAGCCGACTGTCGATAAGAACAACAACACTAAGGAAAACCTGGTTTGAAGTTTTAGTTAAATATGTATCTAATTATTGTAGTAATTCTACTAATTGTCAAAGCAGTTTCTTTTAGCCACTTCTGATAATTCACGTCGGATTCTCAGTGATTTGTAGATTTTCTATCTCAGGAGGCAAATATGTGTATAACACAGGCAGTTTTATGAACTTCGCTTTCGAAAAGCTATTTTAGTATGAATCCAGTTTTATTTGTTGCCCAATAGTGTCTTTCTCTCAATCCAGCTTAGACTTCTCATTCTAGTCTTGCTTGTAGTTTATAGTCTTCTATTTCCATCTCAATTCATTATGTGTACGGCACGGGAAGTTTTATCAACGCAGTGCATGATCGTTTTACAATTACTACTACATTCCGTTTCAATAAAAGTTTAATTTTCACTAATATTTCAACAAAAAAGGCACAATCGTATCGGGAAAAGATAGTCATATTACCCATATATCCTGAGCAATGTTCAGCATTATAACAAAACAAACGCACAATCAATGTAACTAGAAATGTGACTTATACAAACATTACAACAGGTTCTTTCTATATCTGCTATATTTCTAGACTATGTGACTCGAGATAGCGTACCCAACAATTAAACAACATCACAATTCACAACCATTTAATAATAAGCCTCTAGGGTACACAACTTTCTAGAAGTCGGTCGCAGACTACATTTCGGCAAGAAATATTATTGAAAGTAACTTGTCACGGCTCAAAAAGGACCGTACCATGCATTCCACATATACTACATCTCCCAACAAGTTATATTTTCTATAATAGGATTCCCACAGCTGATGTGTTCAACAGCGATTAAATAATCTATAGCTCCATAAACAGTATCCAATCTACCTACTCTTCAGCATCTTGACCACCTTGACAGTACTATAGATGACACTGAACCATACAGACGGACAGAATATACACACGACACAAACTTCGTTATAACACCCATCTAAACTAGAATTTTCCCGCGGTAAATCCACGCAGTACACGTGAAACCTACGTGGTAATAAATCTACCTACTCGTCAACATCTTGACTACCTTTGTGGTACTATAGATGAAACTGAATAGACTTACAAACAGAAAATAGATAAGTATCACATCAATTCTACGTGATACACGTAAACATCGCGTGGTTATATATCGATTCTACCTACTCTTCAACATCTTGACCACCTTCGCGGTACTGTAGATGAGACTGCGCACCAGCCCCGCACTTAATGCGTTTTTCGCGGTCTGCGCTAGGGCCGAGGGCGCGACAATTGAGGAGATGGCCTGCGCCACGATGGGGGCTACGTCGTGGCGATGTGCCAGCGAGAAGAGGACCTGGAACACTCGGGAATATTAGAGGCTTACTGCGATTAGTCGGACAGTCTGTGTCTCTCTGGCCTGCACACTCTCTCGTCGAGGCCGCTACAAAAGTGGCTGGCCAATTGGCTGGAAAATGTCAATGTCAGAGACATACGCAAAATACCCCTTTATTTTGATGTTGACTGATGCTCACTTATGCCCGATTTTGACCGGGGCATGCTCACTTTTTGGGGTAATTTTACAAATTCTCGGTAAAATTAAAGCAATTTCATGTTTTTCCATGACATATGCTAACTTTTTGGGGATGCTCATGCTCACTTTTTTCGACCTGATGTGAACCTTTTTTACATATGGTCAGAGAATAGCGTTCTAATATTCCAGTAGAAATCCTAGCCATTTGATCAGCCACTTTTTACCGGCCTGATTGATTGACTCATTTGAAATTCTGCATGTAATATGGGCCCCGACGAGAGAGTGAACAGGTAAGCAATAGGCAGACTGTCTCGGGCTGTCTGCGTTATCATTGACTTCCATGCTCTCTCGCATTTGTAGTTTGATAACTGCCGTAATGCAGAAAATTGACACCAAATGTTTCTGAGCCAGATAATTACCAACCATGAACCATTACGACAGCAATATGGAAATTGTACTTTCCAGGTTTCGATCTAATAATTCTCTGTCTGATGTTAATACAATTACTCTTACTTCCGCAATTTATTAATTTCTCTCGGGGATGCCTCGATGCTACACTTTTGCAAATTTTGCTAAGAACTCTGCCAGCAAAACATATATATTATGTCAAACCTATTTACGTTGTATGTGCTGGGAACAATGGGAGGGTTATAACCCCATCCCTTTGGGGTTCCAAGGTAATTCCCGTAGACAATTTGTAGACAACGATATCTACAGTTACTTGAACTTGTTTATACAAGCAACGTGGTTTTGTATAATAATTTCAATCTCCTAGTTCTTATAACTTAATGTGTATGATTTTTGTGGAATAAACCTATTATTATTACCAACAAGTTAGTTGAATTTGAACTTTGTCGAATACTTCGAATCAACGTGGTGCCTACAGTTGATCACACCGCAGATGTTTTTATATTCCAAATACTCCAAACTTTCACTCAAAAATAGCCAAGTCAAATAAAGTCACGAATCCCGACATTCATCTATAAAAAGCTCTTGAATCGCGTGGGTTCGGAAATAACAAGTTAATTGCATATCCCCAATGAACCTACATACACAATTTAATCAACTATCTATGGCGCAGGCTATTACTCTTTATGTAATTGTAGGAATAGAACGACTATTGAGTCTTGTGCGCACGGGCTAGCTGCTAAATGATTTAATTACGGATTCTAATAAATTAATTATGAATTCAGCATGAAGGAACAAGCTGGTTTAAATTCATCTATGGAAAAAAATCAATAGCAACATTCATCAGCTGGTAATTAATAAAATTCGACACAGCCCATATTTGAAAAGCGAACTTCTAATCACGAACTTCTAAACTTGGCTGACTAGTCCCCAATACTTCGAAACATGTGGTACTACAGAGAAAAACCGACTTCTAAACTTGGCTGACTAGTCCCCAATACTTCGAAACATGTGGTACTACAGAGAAAAACCGACTCCTTTTCATCCAATTTGAAAAGAAATCTTGAAATTTCAAGAATTAGAATTGGAAAATGCGCACTTTCAAAATACCTACCAATGCACCAGTAATGCCAGTAAAGTTTTTCTTATTTGATTGGAAAAACAACTATCATTTTCGTTTAAAAGTCACACCTGACGTGTGTTTGCACGTACCTCCTCGCAGTCCTGTTGGCGCTTCATTCGTTTGTTCCAGTCCTTTTGGAGCAGGTTAAGAACTGTTGATGGAAGCAGCTGCAGCCGGTGGTAGATCGCGGTGCCGGACGCGTCTTGCAGAACCTGCAGAAATCGATATTTAGATGATTCCTGCAGAAATCGATATTTAGATGATTCCTGCAGAAATCGATATTTAGATTATTCCTGCAGAAATCGATATTTAGATGACTCCTGCAGAAATCGATAATTCAAACGGGAGCATACGAGCATGTTCAGGAAAGAAATCATTGTAGCATTTCATACAGAGGTTCGGACTTGTGTATATATCACAGTCAACGACGGTTTAGAAGATATAGGGTTCAGAAAATACCACTATTGCAGCTGGTTTATATTTTCAATAAAAATTAAACCCTAGAGCAAGGTAAACCACGAAGTAGAGTCTCACCTTTCCATTTTGTACCACTAGGCGACTGTCCTCGGAGAGAAGAGGTTCGTAAACGGAATACAACTGCTCCTCACTTCCTTCCACGATCTTTCGCACCTAGAAACACGTTTCATTTGCCAATAAAAGACGTCGACATTAACAAACTCATATACTGAACACAATAAATTAACATTATTCAAGTTAATCGATTTGCAATGACATTTCTGTTCAAGGGTTTAGAGTTTTCGAATAGAAAAATGCAAGAAAGCTTCTATACGCTTGAAGCATACAACAGTAAAGTTGTCCGAATAGTCAGAAAAATTCGAAAAACACTACTTTATAGGCGAAAAGATGCAAATCGGTCTACTTTTTATGAAAATTCCTAAATTTTCACGTGTTTACATCTGAAAACGGATTATTTTTTGTCGCTTAGTCGGACCTTACTGGTGTATGACTTTAAATCGGAATCGAAAACAACCCACCTTGTCCTTATCTTCGGCGAATCTCATTCGGAAGTCTCCATTGTAGGAGAGGGCTACCACGTGTTCGTACAGTTCTTTCAGGGTGAACACATCGGGAAGGAGAAGCAGGGCGGCCTGAGAGAAACTTGTTTATAACTTTGCAACTTTAAAGAAGCACGATTACGTGCTCCGATCTCGACGTGTCAGTCCTTTAAACTGCAATTGAAAAATGTATTGCAGTTTAAAGGACTGAAGCGTTGAGATTGGAGCACATAATGGTCCTTCTTTAAGGACTTGCCACTTTGTATCTTCTTTATATTGTAGCTCTTCAATTCCAGTCACCAATCTGCAGTAATGCTATTTGAACATCCCTGAGTGCCTGCTCATTCGTTACAAACTCTGAAAAGGAGCAAAGAGATGTCGAACTCATACGATTTTACCGTTCACTGAATATCTATCGCAGTCAACGAACTGCTCAAAACCAGTTGAATAAATCTTAATAGTCTTGAACCACTTCAATGATTCACGACCTTCACATAGCCACAACTACATACAATCGACGTCATGTAAACACAGTTCGAAGAAAATACATGACCAACCTGAAGAGCGCTTCTACGGTTCTCCAGCACATTTTCTGCCATTGACGTCGTGGGCTTGATCACCTGAAAACAATATAATCAATTTTTATTTCCATTGAATATGAGGCATTGACTATTTCAAGAAAATGTACCATAGTAATACTGTAACAACTGAAACCTACCCTCTAACTAAAGTACATGTACGGTTATTGACACGGAGGACTTCACAACGACGGATTTCTGTGCAAACAGCCTACATTTTTTAGTACGTTTTCATCACAAATTGCTGAACTTTTCTAGACAAAGCGGCCGATGAATGACAGAACCGAACCAAACAACCTCGAGTACAGGTGTGCAAATCCACATAATATTGCAAAGAAAACCCGACAAAAAACAATTTTCGGCACTTTATCCACTGGCAGCTAGAAAAAATTGCAAAAAGGGCATGACATACATAGGTGAAAAATGAATGGCGTAATATACCATAATATGGTGGAATATGCTGAGGAATCTATGGCATTAAATGTACCTTTTATGTCATAGAATTTTGACCATTTTCCACCATAATATGGGACATTAAGCCATATTATGGTGAAAATCTATAAGGTTATGCTATAAATTAACCTAACACCATATTCCACCATAATATGGTATAACATGCCATTCACTTTTCACCTGAGAAATAATCATACCTCGAGTACAGGTTTGTGCAGTCGGCCGGCCACATAGAGCCATTTCCAGTCGAGCAGGTCCTGCTTCAGATTCTCTGTTGAAATCAGGCCATATTTGATGACACGACGGCCCACTGGAAGAAAATTATACAAGTAATGGCAAATTAGGTGGCTCAAATAGAATATAGGATTCGATTTTACCGCAGCGGCCATATACGTTGCCCTATCCTGATGGGTTTGTAGTTTGATCCCCTCATTTTTCGATCAAAATTCGGTAGTATGTGGTGTATGTCGGAATCAAACAACAATTGGTCGCGAACTATGGTTGATATTAACCGGACGTTCTCACATTGACCGGGTTAACCCGTACTACGTAGAAAAACTTGACGAAAACACACAAAACAGTAGAGTTGTTTAGCCGTGAGAAATACTGAGTTTTTACCCATTCACTCACCTTTAACATGTGTATTGTAATAGACACGTGCACCCCAGTTACGTTGAATTGAGCTGACCGAGTGGGATCCTGCAACCCTAGAAAGAAGAGTAGGATAATGAATTCACTTCGATTTTCTGTAAAACCGCATTTTGTTTTCGACACATAATGTTTTTGAGAACCGGTCAAAAATAATACCGAAAAGAAGCTCTTCTGGTCTAAACAGCTTGGACTTTAATGATCATAACATATCACTCTTTCATTTTTGATCACTTCTCTGAGTTTGGAAATTATACACTTATGTTAGGTAAACAAGTTTTAGGTATAATCTGATAGAGTAGATTGTGATGGAAAAAATTGGCGTACCTCATCAAACTGTAGTGCGCGGGATTTCGTGCAATGTTGTCCGCGTGAAACTTGACGGGATCATTCGTGCACAAGATGAAATCCACCATTTTGTCCTCCTTCTTCTCATTCTTCTGTTTCAGGGCTCCTGATCCATATGCGAATCCATACTCAACGGTATTCAGCGGCAATCCACCTATCAACTCGCGATACTCATCCA
This sequence comes from Litoditis marina, assembly GCA_964036275.1. Classification (NCBI taxonomy): domain Eukaryota; kingdom Metazoa; phylum Nematoda; class Chromadorea; order Rhabditida; family Rhabditidae; genus Litoditis; species Litoditis marina. The sequence goes on along the minus strand of OZ038437.1, from coordinate 5,377,018 downwards.
TCTTACGAGGCCTAAATTTTTTTATTTTATTTTTTTAGAATTCTCTTCATATCATTTTGAACAATGAGAAATATGAAATAACTAGGAAATACCCAGCACAGGGACATAAAATGGGAAATACCGTGTTGAGACACCGGAATGCACTGGTACAGTAGGTAATCGATAAAAATATATCATACATTTGTATTCAATAAACGTAAAGACTGAGTGGAACAGAGGAGATCAACACAATCGTAGAATCGCTAAAGCAGTAACATTGCAACTAGAATAGATGAGAATAGTAATAAAGACTAGATAGATCAAAAGATCATGAACATTGAATTATACATCGAGACAAGTAACTTTGATGTAGAACAAATAAGGAATTCGAGAGCCGTGATCCACATTTACTATGCAGAAGCGTTTTATATGTTTCCTATGTGATATTATCAGTGCTCGGAAACGTAGCGTGACAGCATACATAAATATTTTGAAGACCTCCTATCATGAAATTGAACTTGGAGTGTGGATCACGTTTCCAACCGATAATATAATGAAACTAACTGAATACATGCGTTCAGTCTTTTTGTGAATTGGAGAAAACTACTTAGTTCGAGTGATTGTGCAGCAAGTCGGACTATCGAGCGGTAATCGAAGCTCGAGGCATAACGTTGGCGACTACAGATAAAACTCTATCGATCATAACAAAGCTAATGACACGACTGAACTCATGTACTCAAATGATATGGACGTACAAGACTACAAAACAAACTATTATAAACTCTATATAGACTCTTCTGAGGGCGGCCGGCGTCCGGACTTCGTCTTGATGTGCACCTTGGTATGTCGCTTCCGTTCGTCACTTCGTGCGAACTTTCTGCCACAAAACTCGCACGTAAACGGCTTTTCTCCAGTATGTGTTCGCACGTGGGTGGTTAGATGATCAGACCGAGAGAAGGCTCGCAAACATATTCTGCACTGGAACGGCTTGTGGCCCGTGTGAATGCGCACGTGCCTCGTGAGCTCGTCACTTCGCGAAAACGATCGATCGCAATCGTCCCGGGGACACTTGTACGGTCGGTCATTCGGTCCGACGCTGCCATTTCTGCACGCCTTCTGATACTTGTACTCGGGCTCAAACTCTCCTAGCATGGGCGACGTGGAGACAACAGGATACGACGAAGACTCAACTTGGTTGGGCACCGGCGTCAGGTTCCTGGTTGGGTTGGCGGTAGTTAGAGTGGTCAAGGTGTTGTTCGCATTGTAACAATAGTCGTCAACGGGTTCGGGCTTCGGCTCGAATACGGTGATCTGAGGAGGCGCCGGTGGGTGAAAAACGTGAAACTTCGGTACTGCCGGTCGAGCCATCTTTGGCGGCAACGATTGGTGGTAAACCGAGTTTGGTTTGGCTTCATCACAAGCCAAGCTCACCGGAGCCACAATTTTATCCATGGTTCCCGGTTTGTTTTCCACTACTGCCAGGTCGGAGCGAGACGAATCTGGTTTCGAGATAGAACTGAAGAAATGCTCGACCATAGGTGAGAACTGGAAGTTGGTGGCTGCTAATCCCGGCGATATGGGCTCCTGACCAACTGGCGTAATAGGTAATGTGGTGGTTATTGAGCCTCGGAAATGAATAGTGGTTCTCTGAGGTTCTGAGGTTTGTGTAGAGGAAGGTGGAAGTTTGTCGGCCTCAGTCTCTTCTTTACTCACACCGTTGGGCGTTCGAGATATCGATTGGATTTCGATATTACCGGACAGAAACGGCTCATTATCTCCGAAAAACGTCTGAGAGCTCATGGGCGTAATTCCATTGAGCCCAGTTACACGCTCCGTTCCCAGAAGAGTCGAGGCGATTTTGGAGGGCGAGGGAGATGTCAAAGTGGTTGGAGTTTTCAGCATGTCGCTCATCGTCGGCGTTTTCAGGCAATCATGGTCGCTCAGCGACAGAAGCGGTTTGGCGGCGCCTGGAGGCTTCAGAAGACCGGGTCCCTTCCGCATTTGCTTCGAAATATTCGACATTGATATGTCTTCTACACAAAGAAGACACTATATCGTTTAACTGCCCAATACAAAGTCTGAAATAGATGGCCTGTCAAGGGAATCGGAGCATACACATAAACATTCGACAGTGAAGTGACATAAACACAGCTGATAAAAAGTACGAAGTATGCTGTGCTCAGATCTAGACACTCAACAAATGTAATGGGATTGATTGAAAAAAAAATCGAGCGATTTGAAGATGTCAAAAGAGAGGTAGGTCGTAGGTAGGCAATGAGAAAATAGCACTGTATAAACAACATCGAGCAAAAACCCAACAGGAAATATAGAAATGAGCAAATGAGCACTGATATATACGACTCATAGTATCATATAAGTTCAATTAAAAGGAGCGTAATTGAAATTTGGAAGCTCGAACGTCTTTACAACACATGGTGATTCACTCTGTGACTAATCGGACAAGTGATAGCTTTACCGGAACCGAGTTTTTGGGATTGTTGATTGATTATGCCAAGTCTGATAACAAAGTTGAATTAACCATATTTGAGATACAAGCAGGTATGCAAATACTGGAGAAAAAGAAGGTCCTATCACCCAATACTATATTTTCCCGGGACCTACTAATTACCGCACCTACCGCACCGCTGAAATACCGCACTGCGATTCGAAAATACCGCACCGTACCGCACCAGCGCAAATTTGCGTATTTTTTCAAAAATTCCAAAATCTCTAATTTTGCAAGCAATTGTTCCTAAAGCAGAAATCCTAATCTTTCATCACTTGAAAACAAACATAGTGATCTCGAGAAAACGTTCTTTCAAACTTTCTCACTAGAAGACCATACGCTTATACGCTTTCCGTATTGCATTTTCCTTTTCTGTTGGGTAACCCTCATGTCACTTTCATGAGTTATCGAATGTATAGAAGAAGCTGCTCATCATTTCAAAAGAAAAGTACGGAGGAGTACCCATGATGATGGCTTTTTCTCCACTACTTAAAACTATGTCATGAACCTCAGATATACCGTAAAACTAATGAACGCCGGCCTCACCTGACTCAAGTGTGCTTTTTATTTCTAGTTTCTAGAACTGTTTTTCACAGCCGTTTTTGTGACGCTTCCATCAGTACAAATATATATTATATGTGAATAATACGAGACAGGATGGAACGTATACGTGACCTCGCATTTAGTAACTTAACGGTGATTGATTCTAAACGTGAAATTATGTTTTCTTCTATCTGTGTTCATGAGAGCTGGATCACTGCATCGACAGACCGTTTGCTCCTAACGAAGTCCTAGCTGCTACGACAACAGTTTTGAGAGATCCGAACTGGCTAACTCTGTAATGATCAACTACTTTGCTGTTGGTCCGACATATTAAATACCGGGCTTGCTTTTTGTTGTTTCAAGAATACCCAAATTATCGTTATTATCGATGAACCTTTTTGGAAACAGTCGGAAAGTATCTTAGATGCAGGCTTCGACGAATATAGTGACCAATTTGCAGTTGAGTATAGAAAACATTACGCTTAACTTAACTCTTACCAGGGTTTGATATTTTGATCCCTTGCAGGAGTACCATAATACGGTTCTCGTTTATTCATTGGCAATGGTTGTCAATTTTAGGCAGAAAACGAAATCCTCTAAATATTTCAGGTTTGAATAGCTCATACTTCTAGAAGAGCTGAAAGGATCTCTAGACAAATGAACTGACTGAAAACTATTTTTCGAAACACAATTCAGAATATTTCCACTATTCCTGCAGAAAAAGGAAATAAACTCATTGTGTTCGGTCATTAAACATCATGTTCAGACTTGCTGTATCTAAAGTGATGAAAAGGATAGGATTTCTGCTTTAGAAACTATTTTAATTGCAATTGCAAAATTAAAGATTTTGTATTTTTTGGAAAAAAGTACGCAAATTTGCGCTGGTGCGGTACGGTGCGGTATTTTCCAATCGCGGTGCGGTATTTCACCCGGTGCGGTAGGTGCGGTAATTAGTAGGTCCCTATTTTCCCACCCAAGTTGTTCTCGAACTCAACTCTTAACTTAACCAAAACTCACAACTAAACTCTGAACTCATAAAATTAATACAAATTAATTTGAATTGGAAGCGAATAATACTCAGATACACTAGAACTATAATACGATACTTGAAGTGAGAAATAAGGCTCAACTCACAAAAGTGATAAACTTAAACTTTGAGAATTTAAAAGAAATGACGCTCAAATATGGCTTGACTTACAAATATAATGAACTAAAACTAATTTTAAACCACAACGATTCAGTGAACCGAGAAAAAAGTGTGGTTGGCGGCTAATTTGAACGAAATAGTATTCACATTACTACTTAGCGCAATAATTTTACTTGATGCACCAAATTATGCTTACAACTTACGAAATTGACAAAGTAAAACGGATTCTGAACACAACAGCGGTCCAGTGAATCGGAAAAAAAATGTGGTTGGGGCTAATTTGAATGAAATAGTACTTACATAAGTAAAGCATGCATACACTTAAAGAGTAATAACTACACTTAGAGCGACAGATTAAGCTTACAACTGAAATATAACAAACTAAATCAAATTTGAACCGAACAGCGGTCCAGTGAACCGAGAAAAAAGTGTGGTTGGCGGCTATCTGATGCTGAGCAAACGGATGAGGGGGCGGCCATGGCAACACTGCCCACGCGCCAGCCGCCTGGAAAATGACGAGGGTCTCCCTTCCCCCGAAAGTGCGCCAGCAAAATACCTTGGCGCAAACCGAATGCGGTTTTCGGCGAGATGGAACGAAGCCAACAAAATGTGTTGAACATAGTTATTCGAACATTAAAATATAAGGAGAAAATACGGGACAAAATAATAATTAATGAACGAAAAATTAAGAATGAATTTTATACCACGCAAGTGAAAAAAACAGATGAACGTTATGGAAAAAAGAGAAGATCAAAAGGAGGAGAATTGCGAAGAATAAGAGGGACTAAAAAAAGTGTCGAAAATTATGTGTTGTTATTATTGCCAACGAACAGATTTACGCTAAGATTGCGCGCGGTTTACCACCGTAATCTGTACTATACGTTGTAATTAATCTTACGGTTGATAATTATAGTTTGTAGTATGATGTCGCTCCTAGGTATTTACAGTTTAAATTAGCGCCTATAAAACTTTGTTTTTGGCATCTATACTTCGATGAACTTTCAGCCTTATTATTACAAACAAACAGAGCTAGTCTACCATGGAAAAACAGATTGGTGTCATGGGTGAAACTGAGTACAATATCATGAAAATCATAATTATTGTTAATCTCAATTCTACTGAAAAAGAAAGACGTCTCGAACGCTGTAACATACGTTAACCTTTCGTATACTCCCTTCGTGAACTACTACGGTATCCAGTTTTCAAAGATCAAGAAATGACAACTTGTTAGCTGTTTCAGGCTCACTTCACGGACGTGAGAAACCCAGTATATTTTCACATTGTCATTCATGTTTTGTTTTCAATATTTCCTGATGAACCGAAAACGAAAAAGGGCGCTCTTTCGGAAACGTCATTCACTTTCGATGTTCTTATTAACCTACGATACATCAGCTCCCACTTTGCCGATTTGAAACAGTCTAACACTAGCAAAAAATCAGCATTTCACATCACACATTTTGTATTTATTCAGTTAGTTTCTACTTCAATAAAATTTATTTCCATTAACTCTCTTTTAAAAAGACAACCCGACACATAATAAAAAGGAAAATCCCGCAACACTGCCGGGATAAACAACAGGATCGATAAAATACATCACAGCTGATCGAAAAGGGACGATTGGGGGCCGAATTATCGATTATTTGATATTGAAGATGGTACGGCACAGGGGACAGCTCGGCTGCACACTCGTGCTGAACCACTTGTACTGAAAAAAAAAGACAAAAATCATCTAATATGATTATTATATAAAATTTCTCACTATAAAAACAGCGCTCGTGACTGAATAGACAGAGAAATTCTGAAGACAGGGTTTTCAGGTCAAGCACAGAAGGGTTGTAGATGATTAATGAAAACGTGCTGATTAATGAAAAGTTGAAAAGTAGAAAAGTATGCATCTGAACGCACTTCAATCTAAAACAGAATTCAATTTTTAATAATAGTCGGTCGGACCTAGGACTTCTCTGCATGGCCTGTTCACGAAGGTGTACATAATTACAAATAGTGCCATCTAAGATCTAAATCACTTAAAAAAATCCTGAATGAAAAACTCACGAGGCAAGTAGAATGGAACTTGTTCTTGCAATGGCGACACTTCATCTGAAAACAACATAATTTGTGTGGCTCTATTATAACATATAATACCCAATTCACACCCAGGTGAGCCGGAGATCTGATTGTTCCATGAAAAGTGACCCGTTTTTCGCTCCAACCATGTGGGTATGGCACCTACTACCGTAAAGCGTTAATAGACGGAGATACTCCGGACCAAAATCGGAACATCATGAAATTTCACGTCTCGTATAACGCAAAAACGAGCTTCCTTTTCTAGAATAGTCACATTTCACTAATGTTCACCAAGTTCACATGGTACTACTAACCCTCGGCAACTGATACGTAGTACTATGCACGGTCATCACACAAATGGTGCACTCTCACGTTATTTGTCCCGCATTAATTTATTGGTCTGCGACAGATACATCGAGAAAAGTATGGTTATCGATCAAGTGTACTGTACGTATTGCACATAATCGATGATCATACTTTTCTCTGTGCATCTTCGGCCGACAAAAACGTATGAACAGGCCCTATTTCTCTTTCGTATGACTAACCCTCGGTAGCTGATACGTAGTGCTGTGCACTGTCATCATACAGATGGTGCACTCCTCGGCTCCCTCCACCTCGCGGTCCACGTTCTTGCGCCACATCAGAATACCGTCCACCGTGGGCCCGTTCTGAAAACCGGTTATGCGTCAGATAAAGTTGTGAAGTTTATCAATAACTTTATAGTGATTATTGATTACAATAATGTAGTTTTAAACTACACTTTGTATTAAAAAAGTGATAATCTGAAAACCGGTTATGCGTCAAATCGTCGTCAAGTTCGGTACTGACACAACCCTCTGACAACAACGACAAAATCGTCTTGAATCAGAGTCGAAATGATTTCGAGTGGCACCTTTCACTGAGCACATAATTTTTTAATGTTTCACGGTTTACAACACATTCTACATGAGTAGGGTCGAAGTTCAAAGATTGAATACCGAATACCGTCCACCGTACGTTCTGAAACGGATAATTAGTCATGAGGTCAGTTTTTGTGATAGAGCCATTTTTTGTTTTGTTTTGTACCGTACGAAAAACAAATTTCAAAACTAGTTCAGAAAACTAGAAACCTAACAAAGAAGCCAACTAGAACATAATATGAAGCAGTACTTTGGAGATCTTCGAAAAGAGAAAGTTTGGCATTTTCGGAACAAACTGATAAATTCCTACAAAATAAGGTCTGCAGACGTTCGGAGCCATGTAACAATGTACAAAGCTGAGCTCAGCCGGGATTTCCGCCCAAGCCGCCGGTTCGGGCTCACAAATCAATGGAATACGTGACTATTTATTGCGAACGTCTTGTAAACAGGAACTGGACCATTAACCATTCACTGTGTTTTACACGCTCTTTGACTTTTACAGTGAAAAATTGGAATTTTTGAAAAAGTTCAACTTTTTGTAAGTTTTAGGGTTTTAGCTCAGTTCGCAACAGAGAAACCACTCTGTACATTCAATTTTTCTTCAGTCACGTATCACCAACTTCAAAAGTATACTGTAAGAAATCAGGTAGATATAGCCAACACTATACCTGATGGAAGAGATAGGCAGTCAGCTGGAGCAGCCACTTCTTTGCTCTCTCTGAAGTCACGATTGCCTGCAAAGCACAAATGACTGCGTGAACACGAAATCAACAAATCAGGTTGGTTATAAGAGTATCAGAGAAAATAGAGATAGAATAGGCGAATGTGAGAGAGGAGGGAAAGAGCTCAAATGCCTAGGTAACGCGATTCAACATGGTTTCTAAGTTTATTTTTTACATCTTTCTTAACTTTTCATTTACTCTCTCATACTTCAATTTTACACACTCTTTCTCCCTATCAATTCTTACCTTATCCAGAGTGATGATAGGGACAGACAGGGGATAATCGGGTGCCATCGTAATTGACAGCCGCATCGCAGTCTCATCTACCGTGTACTCTGCTACCACCTCCCCAGTTGTGGGAACGACGCGAATCTGTAATAAACAAAATTAGAATGATATTATAGAAACAATAAAACTAGAGCACTACAACTGGTACTAGGGAGTGACCAAATAACCGTTGTAGTTTGTAGTTTGATCCCGGTACACGCCATAATCATGTTTCAGTAAGGTCTGACTGAGCGACGAAAAGTAGTCCGTTTTCAGATGTTAACACCGTGAAAATTTATGATTTTTCATCAAAAGTAGACAAGTAGATCAAAAGTATTCTTTTCGCCAAAAAAGTAGTCCGTTTTTCGAATTTTTCTGACTATCCGGACAACTTTACTGGTGTATGGCCATAATTCAGAAATGTTGACCGAAAAGCAACGGATCAAACTACAAACACAGCGGTACTCTGCTGCCACCTCCCCGGTAGGGCGGTAGTGGGCACCACACGAATCTGTAAACAAAACAATAGGGAACGACCAAATCTCCGTCGTATTTTGATCCCGGCCCGTTAAACGTCATACCAGATCATTTTTGTAGTGAGAATTTGGTGCATACTACACTATGGCTTAGTTGTAGTTTGATCCAGACACAGGGCAATATTTATGCTTTTCGACCGAAATGCGAGAAGATCAATCTACAAAAACAGGGGAATGCGTACATAGAAGACAACGTCTAAACAAGAGACCAACAGAAACGCACCTTCAGCTGCTGATACATGAATATATAAATAATAATATATATAAAACAACACATTTATTCATTTATGAAACCAACCTTCAGCTGCTGATCATTCTTCAACTGTTCTCGATTGGTCTTTTTCACCGTTTCCAACTCGTCGCTGACCAACGAACGACTGCACATCTTTTTCACGTACCTGAATATAATATTAATAAAATCATTATTATTATTATTATTATTTACTAAACAGTCTTCAAAACAGAAAAAAATTCCGGTTAGGCTGGAGATGAGACATCAGGGAGAAAATCGTCACTTGAAAAGTCTGTAAAGTGAGCAAATTCTGATAGATTGTAGATGAAACGTACTTGTTGACAATTGTGGCCGCATTGTTTGGAAGACCATTGTACCATGTACGCACCACTGCCGGGATCAGCCACAGAGTTCTGAAACAATCAATTAATCAATCGATACTTTGTCATCTTCGAACGAATCATACCGTTAGACTATCTTCCGATTTCTCGAAAACAGCAGACTGTAACATAGAAACACATAAAATCTGTACCACACCGATACGCCCGAAAATTGTTGCTCGCTACCAACAGGTAATAATATTAACCTATTATCATACAAATATAAGCAAATAAACGTTGACATTTTGGTTGTCCAATCATTAAAATCAGACACATTTCACTGAACAAAACGGTGACCGTTTCCAAGAATAGTCGAGCATTATACTTTTAGTCAATTGCCTACGTGAAACACAGCATAACTCAGAAACGTGCAACTAAAAATGCACGATGCCGCTAACTTCACGTGACAACTCAATTTACTTCTAGTAAACTGGTATGTGATGACAAAAAAACTCACCGATACAGCAGACTGCACTTGTATCTGTTCATCACCACACTGGCACTCTGCATGGTGTCACAGGCAAGATCTTCGGCTATGAAGAACTTCTCGCGCTGCTCCCGAGCTGAAAAGGTGAGAATATAAGCTTTACACTTGAGATATATTATGTAAGATATACAAGATGTAGGCCTTTTTCATACGTTTGTGACTTTAGGCCGCTTTCATACTTTTTACGCCGGCGTTGATGTTGAGAAAACATGCGCATAGATTTTATTGGCGTTAATTTCGGCGTGAATCAATATTTCTGCACTATTAACGCCCGTAAAAAGTATGAGTGCGGCCTTAGTCCTCTTGTTCTAACCTTAGGTATAGACTGTCCGTTCAGGGTAGCCATAGGGATGCGCAAACCTTGTTACCAGCTCATGCGGTCCGCCATAAAGATACCGCGGCCAGCGGGATCGAACTAAGGTCTGTGGATCGACAGCCGAACCCCGAACGCCAACCACTTGAGCACTCGTCACCAAAAGCGAGAGAGTGAGAAAGAAAGAGAGAGATAGAGAGAGAGAGAGAGAGAGAGAGAGAGAGAGAGAAAGAGAGAGCGAGAGAGAGAGAAATAGAGAGCATTCGGCCTCAAAATATAACGGTGAATTCTATATCTAACCGGGTTTTTAGGTACCGGTTGATAACATAAAATGAAAAGCCGGTTACCTGTTTTTGTAACGCAAAATGTGGTTTTTACCGTTAGTTTGAACGGTAACCGCATTTTAGTTTCAGGTTACTTTCAGGTTAACTACCAAGGTAACCTCAAAAATAGATTACCAAAAAAGGGTTAGGTTACCTAAAAACCCGGTTAGTTGTAGAATTGGCCAAATATACCACTTACTTAGTTCCTCCTCCTCCGGGCAGGCCGATATGAGCTGCGGCAGCACCTGGGCAACAACGACGGCAAACGTGTCACAGTAGGCGACTCGCTCCTCGTCGAGAACGATCAGGTGCTGAAGAGATGTTCTCAGTTCAGTCTAGTATATTAAAGAAGGACCATTATGTGGTCCAATCGCAACGGTTCAGTCCTTTAAACTGCAATAGAATTTTCAATTGCAGTTTAAAGGACCGTTAACACGAGATTGGTTCACATCATCGTCCTGCTTAAACAGTAATTTTTTCTGCTCCTACTATTATAACTTGAATTCGAAGTGGGGTTTGGTGTTACAGGAGCTAGCTTCATTCCAAATTTTCCTGTTTCACATTTTGTAGTTTCTTGTGGGTTTTAGTTTTTGAGCGGATGGTTGGCAATGGAGCCCGATCGGCCTTGAGATTGTAGTAGTTGCCAATTGGTATTAGTAGAACGCTCCGACCACACCAACCTTCAAAAATATGCGAAAAAAGTCACTATCTACTCCTCTCTTATTCTTTTCTCTCCCTCTTTCTTACTCACATATACCTCTTCTCTCTCTTGCTCTCCCTCCCCTCCCCCTCTCTCACTCTCCCCCCCCCCCTCTCTCTCTATACCCACCGTGAGTGGCCTCAGAGCCGCATCGAATGCCAGAATAGCCGGCATTCCCCTCGTTTCCATCATCAGCCGATGTAGAACAAACGGAATCAGCACCTTGCGAGGACCGTCCAGCGAGATCTGAAAAAATGATAAATTACATTAATTCGTACCAATTAGATTAATTGGTACGTAAAACCTGGAAAATGACCCAATTTTCAATTGAGATACGCACGAACTCCTGATTTCATGGCCATACTTCAGTGAAATTGTCCGAATGGCGAATAGACGGGAAAAAATCACCAAAATGGACTCCTGTTTCGCCAAAATCATAAAAATTTGACCAAACTTGATGCCAAATTTGACAACTATCAAACTACGAAATATGTAGAATACGGACTACGGAGTTTAATGAGACTATATACAGTCTGCGTCTCTTTTACTTGATACTCTCTAGCCAACCGGCTGGAAATTGTCTGAGCAACGAACCTTATCCTCTTCCTCCGTCCAAACCCCATTTTCATGTCGATACATCACAGGTGCCAACCTGAAAAAGAAACAATAAACAAACATTTATCAATAATGAGGTAATAAAATTTGAGCTTCCAACTGCTCCATTTTCGTTCACACGTGTGGCTACTTACAATGAATATCACACGACTTCTCGAACACACACTCAGTGTGACTATTGCCGCAAGATCGTTAGCTTTACTATTTAAACCTTCGATGGCGATTGGTCCACTCAATATAACCCATCTTTAACGCTGGGCCCTCATAGAAAAACGAAAGCGAAATGTAACTGTAATTTTATCAGAAACTTACAGAGTACAAACTACACAAACTCACAGTCGAAGAGCTCTGAGAGCAGTCAGCTGGACACACTTGTTCTCCGATTTCACGCAGTCCACAGTAGAGCCTATGAAGGTCTGGAGACCGGGGTCGTACCTGGAAATATGCTGATCGCTCAGACCATGGTCTGTATACTCGCGTTTGGTCAAAACTGTAACACAACAAATCTAGAGATAATGCGGGCGCCGGAGAGTCAGACGACGAGAGAGAAAAAATCAATATTCATGACAACCACGCAGTATAAACAGTATGGCAACCTACTTCAACAGATCCAACTCTGGCGTGAAGGTCTCCCGGAGGCCAAGATCAGTTGACCGCTCGGGCACCATGCTGACAGCCGTACACAATTCACGAATCAACGGATTCGTACCGGAAGCTGAACAAAATAATCAATCAAGTTAAACACGAATCGAGTAATTTTTCCTATATTGTCTATTTTCGACTATTCGGACAACTTTACTGGAGTATATGAAACAGTATCGCGAATTCATTATGGAAGCTCTAGAAAATTGGTTCCTAAGTGAATTTTGTCATGACATCTGGTGATTGTGAATGTGAAGAAAGGACGCCAGACACCAATATGGAGAGATCGAGTTCTGTCCCAGGGACATTTTGTACAACCATCTAACTTCTCCTCTTTCGCGTTATGTCTCGTCCCACAGCGCGCTATGCTAATCTATAACATTTATTATGAGCGCCATGCTAACTTCTAGCCTCGACAATAATGCAATATTTCACCTTAATGAAACTGTAACTTTTTGTAAATCACTAAATTTTCCCAACACCTAAACTTGATCAGAATCATGTAAATTTCTTCATTGGTGTCCTACCTTCTTTAACGCACAAAGTTCGATCAAAACTGGTTGAAATAAACTCAATGATGATCTTCACCCGTCCCCATAACTGGGATTTTGTCATTTCTTATAAACTCACTCGGCTTGACGAACGTCCACAGGCGCCATACTATCCTCGACAAGGTCGGGAAGAAGAACTCAGTCCATTCCTGTAAAAACACAAGTAGTGTGAGCCCCGTAATGGCTATTCTACATAGGCAAACCTTGGAAATATGGAAAATAGTATGTCAGAAGTCCGTTTTCGGCTACTCTGACAATTTTACTTGAACATGACTGGAATGTCCGATATTCTCGCACCATATCTTTAAATAATAATAATAATAATTCATTCGTTCATATGTTTCAGAACAGACTTCAATCAGAAAAAATCCATAGCCAGCTGAATGCAACAGAAGAACCGCCGAAGGGCGACTCTCTTTCTGACGAAATCGCAGTAAGTAACCTATTTTTGCACGCCAAACCCAAATTTTCACGCATTTAAACAGGAATACGATTTCGCCTGTTTGCTTGTACCATATTTCGTATAATAAACACTACTATTATTATTATTTATAATAACTACCGTAATATATACTTCACCCCCATTGACATCCCTAGCCAGCTGGGCGCAATGGGAGGACAGCCGGAGGGCGGCTGTCAACATGATTCCCCGATTTTAACCTTTCCGATATCCTTAACCCTTGTACTTGTACCAAATCTTCGTGTAGTAGAAACACTATTATTACTATTGTTGTTGTTATTATTATTATTAATAGTACAAACTAAAATTACCGTTTTGAAGTCCTCATCAGCGCTGACATCACTAGCCAGCTCGGCGCAGCATGAAAACAGTCGGAGGGCGGCTGTCAATAGGGAAGATAATGGAAGGGTGGTGGGAAGATCAGTGGCGCACAATTCGTCACACGTCTGAAAAGATAATCTCTATAATAGTATTATTACAATAAAAGAGAAAAGATGACGTGTGAACAACTTTATAATAATAATCGTTTACGGCAACTATTTCAGCCGTGTATTACTTTATTGAGAGAATTACATAATCACATACAAATCATATATCAACCGTAGAAGGACTGTCCGTAGAGGCTGGTGCTAGGCATGGGTGAGCTATATATTGACAGCTCATGCGGTCCGCCAGACAGATACCGCGGCGAGCGGGGATCGAACCCAGGTCTGTGGAGCGACAGCCGAACGCTAACCACTTGACCACTCGGCCCCCTTTATTTTAAACTTAGTCTCTGTTCTCTAAAAACAGTCGGTATCCCGATCAAAACACGACAGTAGTTCGAGTTTCACACAATAAAGTGCCAGAACTTCTTCAGCTTGCCAGAAAAAGACCCAACCAGTTTTCATTGAATTTCAAGTCATTTGTGCAAAGATACGAGTGTTTTTCTGAAATACTTTCTAATGAATTTTGAAACCTACATCGAACGCGGTAACCAGACCACACATGATGAAATCTCGACCCTCGGCAGATACTTCAGACCTGCAAATATCGTACATAGGAATAGCATTTTCTAAAAGACAAAAATTATAATGAAAGTTAATAATAAATATTTGTTCTCAAACTGGTACTGACAGTTTCGAAAATAATGTATACACATACTGGGTTAGTGGCTTATATTCTGATGATGAGGCCTCGACCACTGACCCTAAGACATCGTAGAGGTGGTGCGGCCGAAACGATGTATTTCATTTTCAACTTTGTCAATATTAACTTCATAGATAGTATTTATTACTTTCAATTCATTTAATTATTCATGTATTAACTTTATCATAGTTAACATTATTTCATTTAAAGAAGGACGATTATGTGGACCAATCTCGTGTCAACGGTCCTTTAAACTGCAATTGAAAAATGTATTGCAGTTTAAAGGACTGAACCGTTGCGATCGGACCACATAATCGTCCTTCTTTAACCTAATTCTGTTTATTTGAATACCTCTCAAACGCGTCCCGCGCAGCTTGCAGGCACACGACGCTCAGCTTCCAGAAATCAGTCTCGCAGCCGCTAGAAAATATAAGAAGGGAGATTGCGAAAAAAAGAAAACAAGTACTATTGAACGTTTCCTGATCGAAAATAGGTTTGAGAATAGCCTTTTCTATTTTCAAGCTTTTATGATCTTACTCATGAGAATCTCATGCACATCTCATGAACTACTAGCGAAGTCCCAGTTTTTGAGATTAACAATCCAATGAATGTCATGAGAACTTAATGAGATCGTGTTTATGAGGTAATCTTATGAGATTTACTAGAGCCACTTATAGTGGGTGCCGAATTTATTAATTTCTGTCTCTCACCGGAATCGAACCTGCGAGCAGAGGCTTGCAGACAGCGTACTAGAGCACATAACGGTAATGTTTTGGAATCGGGAAGATGTGTGCGTACACAGTGGAAAGTGAGATATACAGTACCATCCCGCCTTTCTGTTGGGGACGACTATACCTGGCGCTAAACAGCAAAATCTCCCATTCCGGCGAATTCGTCGTGACAAACTCGTTGAGGTGCATGAGGAAGTCGAACGGCTTCTGATATTCCTCCGAGTGGTACCTAGAAACTCTCATTTCAAAGAAGGACGATTATGTGGTCCAATCTCAACGCTTCAGTCCTTTAAACTGCAATACATTTTTCAATTGCAATTTAAAGGACCGTTGACACGGGATTGGTCCACATACTCGTCCTGCTTTAAGAATATCAAACATAACTGAAAACTTAAATAAAGTTGTGTACGGCCTATTTCATTCGTTTGTCACTTCATTCTGTACAATACACATGATCAATATCAACCGTAGAAGGACTGTCCGTAGAGGCTGGTGCTAGGCATGGGTGAGCTATATATTGACAGCTCATGCGGTCCGCCGTACAGATACCGCGGCGAGCGGGGATTGAACCCGGGTCTGTGGAGCGACAGCCGAACGCTAACCACTTGACCACTCGGCCCCCTTGATGAAAGGAACTACGTCTCTCTCGGGTCGTGATATGCCAACTCCCCCTCGTTTCCTGTTTACGTCGATTACGCCAGGAAGAATACGCATGTCGATGAAACGTTGAACCCGAACGCAACGCAAGTCATGAGATGATGAGCAACCAGCATCAAAATGGTGACCGGCAATTCGGTTGAACATTGTCTTCGAATAGCAGTGACACCCGTCCGCAGTACATATATGAGGCGACTTTGTTGTCCACAAAAATTGATTGAAAATTAGGTTTTTCATCTGGGTAACCACAAAGAGGGTGGCAGAATATGTGTTTACTAGTAATGTGGGACTATTGTTGAGGTAGCTCAAAAGTAGGGTTGAAAGAAAAACGGGTGATCCAATAGAGCACCCAACAAAGTCGCCCTACGTTTGCCGCAGTACAAGATTTTCATGGATACTTCGCGTTTTTCATACTCATTCCAGCACGTGATCGCGAAAAAGCTTTTTTTGTTGGAGAACTTGTTTTGAGTTCACTTGGAAACTGAAATGTATCTTCTTCTCACCGCGATATCCACCGTTCGACCGCGGTCTCCGCATTCTGTCGTTGCGCGCCCTTCCGCAAGGCCCACGTGACCGGAAGCGGCATATCCGAACGAGCACGCAGCTCTGCAAGATATTTTTGGCATGCCCAGTAAAGTTGTTCGAATATTCGAAAAAAAATCCAAAAACCAACTATTTTTTGCTAAAATCAGGGAAACTTCTATATTTTGTGATGCAAAAACATATTTTCACGTGTTTGATTCTCAAAACGGACTACTTTTTGTCGAGTATCCGGACTTTTTTAGCAACCAAACTGTTGAGCATATTCTTCAGTTTTTCAGTGTCCATAGCACGTAACTTCTAAAAGTAAATTCATCACAACTCATGAACCTACCCTCCTGCACATTCCCAACAGCTTCCGGGAAACTGTCTACTAGTACGCGCAACGTGTAGAGTACGGTAGACGATTGAAGATCGCAGGCAAGTAGACCACGAATTGCCATCATGACAGCAGCTTCCTGAGAGGAGAATGTGATTGTAATTCATTTCAATTAAGGCTTACTAATGAAAAGCAAATTCTACATTTCCTCAACAAGACACAGTAGAATGAACCTCCTAAATATAGGATGTGATTGTGAATCATTTTCATAGAGGTTTTGAAAGAAACTAATACAAATCAATTGAGTATAGTCTCCATTTCTTGAACAAAGATAGCGAGCGGTCGTAGATTATCTGCACGCGAACGAGAGTGCGCAGATCAAAGACACAGAGATGGGCAGGGAGCTCGCCGCACTCCGCCTCCTATCAAAGTGACCGTTCGCTGTCTACAAAGATAGGATGGATCCCAGACATACACCAGTAAAGTTGTCCGAATAAACAGAAAAATTCGGAAAACGAACTACTTTTTCGCCGAAATCAAGAAAATCGGTCTACTTTTGATGGAAAAATCATAAATTTTCACGTGTTTACATCTAAAACGGACTACTTTTTAGCGCTTAGTCGCACATTACTGGTCTTTGATCCCAGATGGGTCATAAAGGGAGAAACGAGTGCATTAGTGAGATAGTGAGATGCGTTCCTGCTCAAGCGGTTTCACAACCCTAAATGACAGAAAGCTGCTGTATCCTACTTCTAATTAGACGCGTTGCGTGTCGCGCGGCATTGTCATGTGAGTGTCACGTAGACTGATCGAACTAATATACGAGTTATGTCTGCTCTCTGATATACAGTTGAAAGCAGCCAGAAACAAAACCTCTGCTCACGTTGTGTTCCGGTCTCCTTTAGCCAACCGACCACTCACTCGTCCATAGTACAACCTACAAGGTACAACCTACAAAGTACACCCACCTTTCCCACCACCTCCATGCATCTAGTATTCATATCCTGACATCTTCTCCCGTGTTCCGTGGTCAGGTCGAAGAAGGGATCCACCTCCCCCATTCTTCCCCCAACCGCTCCTTGCACGGCCAGACTGGACAGATGACGTTCGGCGACAGCCGGTGAGAGATCTGGAAATATTTGTAGTTTAGACCCTAGTTTGATCTGCAAATATAATCTAGCTTTTCAGCATGTTAATGTCCTGGAAAGACAGTCCTCGCCTAAATAAATGCGTGATCATACTTTATTTGTTTAAAATTGTAGTTTAATCTGGGTTCTTTTGCACTTCTGCAGCATAACTTTTGGGATGTGAATGTCCGGAGAATAAAGCAATAAAGTTTTGTCGAAATAAAAATTATCATGCGGTGCATATGTTAGTTCTCACCATATACAACTACAACCTATTCATATTTATGGAACATAGCGGAAAAGCATGTAAAGAGAGAGATTCTCTGCAAAAATACCGGCACTTGCCACCCTTTTGTTTCCAACTCACCAGAAATATCGATCGGCGCGTAGATCATGGTGCGTAGTACCGATGCCGACATAACGGATCGCAGTTTCTCATCGGAGCGTAGAGACTGGAGTGAGTGACGATTAAGCTCCTACGGAAAACTGCACGAATTGTTATTCTTCAAATTTGTGAAAACATAGTTTATTTATGTAAACTTATACTTAATTGCGATACTTTGAACTTTCTGTTTATGTATTATGTTTGAACTTGAGTTATAGGTTGTTGCTTAATGCATTTGCTTAATCGTCACCCACTCGAGACTGCAAATAAAACGATCCACTCTAGCCTTTTTGAACAAGAATCCATGCTTTTAGAAAGAATTATTAGAAATGTACGAGCAACGTAATTGTTCGGTAGTCTTGTTCCAAATACCATGGCTAAGCTCATTGTCATACATCCGAGGGGCTTGGGACAATCAATCAATAATTATACTTTGCACGCTTCTTTCTCGGCAAACATGAATGACCTACCTCGTCCAAACTCTTTTCTTCTCCACTAGAAAACAGAGCAGTTGACACAGGCAGTTCTTCCTTCATTAGCTGGAAGAGAACAGAAGATACTTAGAAAGAAAAGAAAAAAGAATAGAGAAAATTTTCTGCGATTGAATCAAACTTAGGTACATCACTTATTGCTCCACGGTATGACGTTATTTCACCTTCACAATCGC
This sequence comes from Litoditis marina, assembly GCA_964036275.1. NCBI lineage: Eukaryota > Metazoa > Nematoda > Chromadorea > Rhabditida > Rhabditidae > Litoditis > Litoditis marina. The sequence continues at coordinate 5,358,098 of OZ038437.1, read as the reverse complement.
ACATTTCGTCGTCGTAAAACTGTTACCAGACTGCGTATTAAGAAAATAAAAATAACATTGAAAACTATTGTTGCTTTTTAATATATATTTTAAACTCACAATAGTATACATCTCCCGCAGCCAGCTCAAACTATGATTTATCGAACGAAAACAACCTCAAGTCAATTTTTGCACCAGTTTTACATTTTGTTACTATTATTATCATTATGACTAGTATTATTATTATTATTATTATTACTACTATTATTGTTATCAATATTATAACAATAATAATTATTATATAAAATCATAATCTTCACTCACAACAGTATTCATCTCCCACAGCCAGCTCAAACTATGGTTAACCAAACAAAAATACGCGAAAACCTCAAGTCAATTATTATTAATATTATTATTATTGTTGTTTATTCAAATTCTCAACTCACAATAGTATCCATCTCCCGCATCCAACTATCCAATCCCGCAGTACTGACGAGTAACTGCTCATAGACAGAATCCACGTGCAACAGACGACTGATGACACCGGAAATTCTCTCCATGCTGCAAAAAAGGTTTTTATTTTCATTTTTATTGGTTCAATGTTTGGATTAGGTTCTTGAATCTTTGTTCATCATACTGCTTAGAACGCTCCCTACGGTTTTCTGTAATTGGTTCTTAGTTCACAGGCTCTCACTGCCTAAGCGGGCGTATTCTACCTTTACAATTTCTAAATAGCCAGGTCTCTTGTATCGTACCACGAATTACTGAGGCTGTCCCTGTTTCGTCTCGATACCTTTGAGTGGCCTGCGTCCGTATTTACTAGATCCGGAACGACAAGCCCCTCAAACGTTTTGTTCACCCCCCAGGAAAATGTGACAATTTCACGTGAAGAAACCCGTTTTTCAGTTGAAAAACGTAAAAATTTTCAATGTACCGAAAAAGTTTACTGTAAGAATGTTGCGTACCACGCGTTACTGAGTCCTTCCCTAGTTCGTCTCAAAACCTTGGAGTGCCCTCCGTCCGCATCTACTAGATCCGGTACGACCTGCGCAATATCTTCCGATCGCGGCGGGAATTGCTCCAGACAACCGACAACTTCGCAAACGGTGGGTTCGGCTGTAAATTGGGTTCATATACTTGTATATAGGACCTGATAGTCTTCTTTTTGTGTTCTCGAGCAAAGGGTGCTTTTTCCAATGAAAAAAACTGAAAAATTCAGTTTCAGATTTCCACAAAGAATGACACTTTCACCACTATTTATATGGTAAAAGTGTCATTCATTAAGACGACACTGTCAAAGTGTCGTCTGATGTTCTTCGAAAAACAACGCGCTCAGCCAATTGCCAATAAAGACGCAACTCATATCCAGGCATATTCACGAGACGCTGAGAAGATGAGGGATAACATGCTTTTATGTACGCTACCACCCACCCTGTTCATTCGAGACATCGAACAATGAGAAGAAAATCCGCTGAGACAGTTCTTCTCGCGTGTGATCATCCCACTGGAAAATACATTTCGTTCCGACTTTTAGAAACGAAACATGATTGTACCCCCCCCCCCTTCACATTTTCAAAACTTAAAGAAGGACTATTATGTGGTCCAATCGCAACGCTTCAGTCCTTTGAACCGCAATATATTTTTCAATTGCAGTTTAAAGGACCGATGTAACGGGATTGGTCCACATAATCGTCCTTCTTTAACGACATACAACATCCGGATGTCAACAAATAAAAATAATAAAAACATTGATGACATCCATTTATTAGGCTGTCATTGAATAGAGACAATAATAACTCGAGTTTTATGCAGCATTGTTTTTTCAATCAACACAATCAACCAACCTCAACACCATTCAGACATTGAACCAGGAAGGTAACTTGGCTCGCCGGACACTCTTCTATTACCGCCAGTATGCTGTCAGCTCGCTCTTCCAACTGGAGAGGGAAATTAATATGACTGATAATAACATTAACAATAATAATATTTATTACATGTAAGTGTAACAACGACACAAAAACTGAGTTTATTTTTTGAGTCAACTGAAAAAATACCTTGGCTAGCTTCCCAGAGAAGAAAAATAGGAATCTAGCTTCAAGGAAATAAAAAATAATAATATAAAAAAAGGAATTCTAGGAATCTAGCTTCCCAGAGAAGAAAAAACTGCGATCACCTACCTTATCATCTGTTTTTGGAAGAAGTTTATAGTCTGTTTGTTTTTGTTCAGAGCACAATTGTTATGGGACAGCGGCTTCCCTGTTACTTTTGTTGATGTACACAAAAACGTACAAAACTAGGGCGAATATGTTCGCCTTAATATCATGCATATCCCATTATAACCTTATTTAACTTACCGAGAGTCTTTTGAGTAGGGATAGCGTAGATTCTATGTTGCCGTCGTTCAACCAAGCTGCCAGAGTCTCATGGTACTGCTCTGCAATAAAACAACAATTGACAGTCGGAACGGTAATAGCTTATTGCAGGAATGATTCTTTGATTGATGCTTAAAAGCAACACTTTTTCGCCTTTTGCCAACATTGTTAAATAGCCAGATTAATTCAAAATCTGGTTGCTTTTCAGCTGAATCGAAGGAAAAATATTCATTTTTGATGCAAAATTTCGATTACAAAACAAGAGCAATTAATGTACTCTAATCTGAAAAATTTCTGAAACATAATAAAACCTAGCTGTTATCTGCTTGTACCTGTAGACACGGCCGGTTTTACGAGGCGGCAGAGACCATTTTAGGTGAACCAAATAGTTAATACGTATATTTTATTTCAACCCCAGCTGAGGAAGAAAACTCAAATTAGTGGTCCATGTAGAAAAGGAACGGACTATACCTTTCGACTCGGCCGGTTTAACCAGCTGCCAGACCTTGTCGCTGGCTCGCGACGCCGCCGCCAACAGACAATGCTTCAGGTTCGCGTCGGCCGTCTTGAAAACTAATCAAATATTAACCACCTTGAAAGATACAAAATTCCAAAAAAGCTGATTTTCGCGGAACCCAGGCAAGTTTACACCTTTTTGATTCAGAACAACGAAATTAGCGTTAAAATCGAAAACTGCATTATTTCAACGACCACTCCCACCTCAGTGGTGTGTGGAAATCATATGCTATATGTTCTTCAGCGACGTGTCGCCGGCGACGTCATCGCCAAGGGGGGGGGGGGCAGCAAAACTTGACTCGCCGGCGTCTCGCCAAAAACAATATTTTGTAGAATACCCGTACCGTACAGTGGCCGTATCCACCAACAATGTTTCCTCTCAGCGTAAAACCGCTCCCGGGAGAGCAAATTTGGTTGATATTCTGTTCCCGGGAGCCTAAAAACGCTCCCGAGAGAGGTAAAACTTATTGGTGGATACGGCCACTCACCCTGAGAACAGTCTGATCCCTGTAGCCATCCTAACCACCGCCGCCACACTCGTCCCTCTCTCTCTCTATCTCTTCCTCCTCTCGTTGTCTCTTTCCCCACTTCTCTCTCTCTCTTATAATACATAGTTAACCCACCCTTAGAACATTCTGATCCCTGTACCCATCCTCCAATGCCCTAACCACCACCGCCACACCGCACTCCTCTCTCTCTATCTCTTCCTCCTCTCGTTGTCTCTCTCCCCCACTTCTCTCTCTCTCTCTTATAATACATAGTTAACCCACCCTCAGAACATTCTGATCCCTGTACCCATCCTCCAATGCCCTAACCACCATCACCGCCGCCACACCGCACTCCTCTCTCTATCTCTTCCTCCTCTCGTTGTCTCTCTCCCCCACTTCTCTCTCTCTCTCTTATAATACATAGTTAACCCACCCTCAGAACATTCTGATCCCTGTACCCATCCTCCAATGCCCTAACCACCACCGCCGCCGCCACACCGCACTCCTCTCCTCCGCGCAGAGCCGGGTGATGGCTGCAGATGGCACGCACCAGGTCCAGCTCCTGAAAATACACATTATATGTATCAGTATTATTATGTATGTACAACATGTAGAAGTTTATGAAATAATAAAGTTCCAAGTTTAATGTATTTAGCTTAGGAAACAGTACCTTTTTTGTGAAATGATCGCACCTAACGGGTGTATGAGCTCACAGAGGATTCCCTCACCTTGGCCACCTATCGGTAGTACTCGTCACTACAACTGATGAGGGACTGAATAAACTTTTTTTATGAATCCAGAAACGGTTGCGAGTCCAACAAAATGGCTATCGCAAACCCCAACCCTCACAACAGACAATACAAACAGGGGTGATCAAAAAGTTGACCGACCCTACCAGCGGTACGACCCCTCCCTCTTACAAAATAGAACTTCGTCGAAAAAAACGAAATCATACTTCAAAATTGCGGGATTTTCACGAAAATCGGCAAAAACCACCTTTTTTTTAATTTTCGGACTGTAAGACCCCCCCCCCCCCCACCTAAAAATGTGGCACGCGTGCAACTTGTGGTCACCCCTGAATACAAACCTACAATAATTATACAATGCACCAACGTTGAGTCCTTGACCACATATCTATAGTACTCCGCACTAAAATTGATGAGGTGTCGAGACCAAACTATAGTTCCTAGATCAATATACAGAACATTTACCTCAGCTATCGGTAGTATTCTCACTACAGGTCTCAAGATCAAAATACAGTTTCGAGGTCAAACTACAAAACAACAAACGAACCTTGGCCACATATCGGAAGTACTCGTCACTACAACTAGTGAGGGGATTGAGGAACGAGGAGATGATGGGAGGAACTCGCAGTACTCCCACGTGGAGATGACGCAGCTCCCAGCAGGAGGGAGCGAAGAGGAGCGAGAGCAGCCGGTCCGTCGAGGGACGCTGAAGGAATCAATAAATAGAATATAGAAGAACAATATAAGTTAAACATTACAAGAGACAGTGTTTCAAACTGTTCATGATAATATAAGTGATAACTGATATTATAAGAGAAAAGTAGAAAACTTTATTATTAAAACTGATGTCACAATTGTCAGACATGTCAGATTCGCGGCCCTTTTGAGCCCACGTTTACTCGATCACCCAGAATCCCCCCTTTCAGAATCTTATAGTCCCTTGATTTTTCTTCTGAATGTTCACTTGTCGAGAACTTCATTTCTGGTTTGATTTTCTAAACACCCCAAGTTCTCAGGAGAGGAAATCACAGTTTGCTCTACAGAGAAATTTTTTCACAATGTTCACAAATGACAAGTCTTAACCTACCCCCCCCCCCCCCCCCTCCACCTTATTGAACAAAATTCTATGTACATCTAGCTGTAAACCTCTGTGTTTGTAGTTTTCTGTCACCGCATACTGACATCTAACTACAATAATAATGGTGTAACTCTTTATAACCACATTTGCCCACCTTGTTGATCAAATTCAACTGCAGAAGGTCGATGAAATGTGCCAGCTGGTGTGGCTGGAATGCCGCCTTGGCACAGATCCAATGAACCAGGTCCACAAGGTTAGATTGGACTTCTCCAGACTCCCCTTCAGCGGTGTCAATAGCGGAAATCAACTGGAAATAAGTTTAGAGATCAGGGTATCTTAAGTTAAGGTGAATTTAAGGTTTAAGGTCACTTTTGTCAAGCTAAGACTAATTTAAGGTTAGCGGCAAATGTTAACGTCCTCTGATTCCCCTACGGAGGTGTAAATTGCGGAAATCAACTGGAAATACAAGTTTTACCTAACCATGTGAAGAGATAAATCCATAAATAGCAGAAAACAATTGGAATTGGGTAAAAATACGTAATAAGTCAATGTAATAGTTTATAATGAGGTCAGGTTATAATCCTTTGACTCCTCTAACCTTCAGCAGTGTCAATAGCGGAAATCAACTGGGAAAAGATGAAGGTTATTGCCAGATACTTTGTAAAACACGTGACTGAACCTAACACGTGACTAATACCAGTAACCAGTTCCTTCAAAATACTTTACCTCGAGATATTACATGCAAATTAAGCTCCTATGTTTGTCCCGGCCTGTGATTACATGTAAATGACGAGTAAACTGAAATTCCACATCTACCAATAAGGTAGTGTACGTACCAAACAAATTATATATCAATCAAACATAGGGTCACTTTGTTGGATGGTCCATAGAATCACCAGTTTTTCATCTGAATCAGGATTTTGAACTACCCTAATTTCAAAACTAGTCTTCTTCAACTGGTGAAAACCATACCAGCCATCCACCCAGTTTCGTAGTTGGATTGTTCAGAAGAACACCTAAATTCCTATCAATTTTTGTGTCAAACAAAGTCGCCTTACGTTTAATATCAATAACTGACCAAAGCGGAACACTTCTCGGCCGTTTTCTCTCCGGGCAGCTTGGTCAGGGCACACTTGACACACTCGGCCAACGACGTCGACCAGAGTGGAATCAGGGACGTCATCTGAATTCAGACGTCCATCACATTCTTAGTCAATGCTTAATCCTTCATACGTTTATTTCGCCTAGCTGGTGTTGTCAACTTGTTTTGTGGCCGTCTCTGATCAATGAGACAAGCAAGTACACCACAATAAGAGACCTAAAACACACTTCCGCCCTCTCATGACCCAAATTGCTACGGTAATTCTTTTAAGGCTATTGAGTTTGTAGTTTGATCCCTCTGCTTTGCGGTCGAAACTTGTACATTGTGACGGGTATCAAGATCCAACTACGACAAAGATTTAGTCACGTCTCCAATATTGAGACACGTGTCCCACCTCAAATGGCATCTGATCCAAGAAGGACTCCAGGAACGCCGTGACGAATCCCAGTTTGTCAGCGTCGCTGTCTAGTCGATCCAGAATCACAGCCATGGTGGGAAGAAGGAAGGTCGAGCAGTGGTTCCAGTGGCTGAAAATACGATGAGCAGGGTGAAATAGCTCCAAGCAACCCCATCCCCAACTTTGGCAATTCGGGTAAAAAAAAAAGGAATTTTCAGAAAACTATTCATCTTGCGTTTTATGGAGAATCAATAAATTTGACCTGTACTAATCGGAATTTGCTTTCTTATTTAATATTCGTTGTAGTAAATGTGGTTGCGTTAACGTTGAAACGAATTGGCATTCACCACTCAAACCTTACAAGGTACTTACCCCAACTTCTTTCGGACAACATTTAGCACCTTGGGAATGATGGCTTTCTTCAAATCGATCTTGGCATAGAATCTGAAATCGATATGAATATTCGCAAAACATTCCACTTTCAGATTTTACTTTACACATACATTGAAGTTTATATATTATTTCGGTGCCACCCACCTCTCATCATGTGCCAGCTGCACGAATGCAGTAAATGCTGCCTTTCCTATCGAGGCGAAAATTCACAAAACTTGTAATTTTTTTACCAAAATTATGGAATTTCGCGTATTTCAATCGAAACGCCTCCCCTTTTTTCATTCCTGCCACCCACCAATCCTTATATGAACGCAATCTTTTCCAGCGATGCGAAATCTCACTAAATGGTTTTGACTCTGCGAAATTTGGGTAAACTAGTAAACTTGTTACACCAAACTTTTTACTTTCACCCCCCCCCTATTTCATTCCTGCCACCCACCTATCCTCATGTGCCAGCTGCACGAAAGCGGTAAATGCTGCTTTTCCAATGGCCGCATCTAGCGAGTCCATGCTGTTCACAATGAACAACGCCAGTGGGGAGTCCACGATCGTCTGTAACATACTGACGTAATACTTATACTAGTTTGTTATTAGTTGCCCAGTGCTCTACTCCATCTCAGAATTATGTTTTTCGTGAAATTACCGGTATTTAAGTATGAAATGTTGGGGTTGTGGTGACTCGCACCTTTCCATAAAGATCGTTCGCAATCCTCTCTCAGTTGGAAGCCCTTCGCGGTGTGTGAAAGGTTTCTTTTTAAATTGGGTCACAAAATTTGGAAATTTGAATAATCGGGACTCAAAATTGGGGTTTCAACCAAATACACCGTTTTCCGACCAAGTAGGTAAGAGGGGACCCGATTGTAGAAAAATCGGGTATCATGGAGGGAGGGCCGCTCACAAAAGTCAGCTGGTGTATGTATCGTCACATAGTTCGAGAAAAATTGACCAAACGAACCTGTACCGAGTCTGTCAGATGAAGAGCCACGGACAACAGAGCAGATTGTACCTAAACAAGCAATATATCTTGTTTCATATGTATTCATTCATTTCGCAGATTTCGCTCCGTTACCGTATATCTCAAAACTTGAAAAGGCTGCGAATTCCACGCCTAGGTAAAATAGTTCAACGCCAGTGCAACTAAAATTGATTGCATTTCAGACAGTCTCGATTCTGAAAATGAGCGGGAGTTTCAGAAAATAGTCAACAATATGCCTAGGTCACCGCCAATTTGACGGGTATTTAATTTACCTATGATTCCACCTGAAGATTTTGAATTTGTTTTTAATGGTGTACACCTCAGAGTGTAAAAATTGAGAGACAACTTACGTAACCACCATTCTAGGGTCAGAACAGAACCGCCAAATCCTAACATCACTATTTCTACGGTGTTAAAAACTGTCACTAACTATATTTCTATAATAAACTCGATGTCAAACCAGATTCCATATGATACTCACCGAGGGTGTTGATTTCAGGAGTTTTTTGACAGTCACACTGTCCTTGAATAGGTCTTGAAGTACAGAAGAGATATCAGATGTCTCGTCTCCAATCGAAGCCAACTTCGACAGAACCTTGAAGGAACTTTAATGTTCAGTTGATACGTGAAGTGAAACGTGATCTGCCGCTAATTTCGTGTTGAATTCGTTTGCTATTAACTCGGCACACCATATAAGAGGCATCCATTTAAATAGTTTTTCAAAAATCAAATATTATGCAAATCTGGTCAATTTTTTATTTATTGCCGAGAAACTTAGAATATGGTCACTTTCTGGTTCCGTTTCGCAGACTTTATTGTCCAAATAAATGACGAGGGTCAATTATTTTCTTGAAGTCTGACAACGGTCATTATTTTACACATTACTTTTGACAATCGTCAGTTACTCGCATACTGAAACTGACCACTGTCAAAACTGTATTTGCAAACCACCTGTCTCAGCCGGGAATCGAACCTGACCCCGTCAGTTCAAAAGCGCAGGCGCTAACCAATACGCTACAGCGGCTACTGAGTAGGTGCGCGAGTTTCTGTAAGTCATGCCGGGAGCGCGTTAAGCCGCGGGCCACGTTAGCTGGGGGTGACCCCTAGACCCCCGCGGACTTCTTTTTAATGTCGAGAAAATTAATTTAAAAAAGTTCATTTCGTTTTTATTGGTCAATTTCATAAGCAACCGGGTTTCTTGATAACTTTACCGGTTTTTGGTAATATTTCAGGTTGCCACATAGGTAACCGGTTGGTAACCCGAAACTTTATTTTGGTTACTGTACAAATAAACGGTAAAACCAAAATGAAAAACTAACAGGTAACCGATTTCTCATTTCAGGTTACCACGCGGTTACCTACTGCGGTAACCTAAAGATTAGTTTACTAAAAACTGGTAAGGGTACCAAATAAACCCGGTTACTTATTTAATTCATCGATCTCATTAGTTTTCATTATTCAAATCTGTCTCGTTATATGAGCGATCAGTACGATTTGGCTGGCGCATGTTATATCCGCGACAGTCGATGCCCTAACTACTGGCCCGATAGCGCAGTGGCAGTGTGTCTGCCTTTTGCCCTGGCGCCCGCAGGTTCGATCCCGCAAACATTCTGACAGTGGTCAAAATTACACAGAATGAACGAGGCAATTCATTGACGAATGCCAAAAAAACCAGAATATCAATTGACCGGCGTCAAAAAGCCAGTTTTCACTTCTGACAGTTGTCAGTAAGTTTTCTGACTAGAAACCGAAGATGTGGTCAGAATTGTGCGAAATTTGATGGAAACATGCTCCACGAAAAAATGACCAGATTGGCATAATATTTGAATTTTGAAAAACTATTTAAATGGACGCCTCTTATATATAGCGTGATTCCAATTTAGATCAAGAGTGATTTGCAATGGGTTGAAACTCTCACCACAGACACACATGCACATTAGTACAGTGGCCGTATTCAACAATCTTCGGGAAGCTAAAATACCTCCCCGCGGGAAGGTAGAGCACAAAAACAGTGTACTGGTGAGGAGGGTCCAGAGGCGCGGGAAGCTTTTTCACCTTCCCGGGATCTTGGTGAATACGGCCACAGAACGTATCGTATTCAGTCCCAAAATCAATAATGTGAAAACACAGTAAGTTACTCAGAACACGCGTCGTTGCAAAACAGTAAATTACGGTTTATACAGCGTGGCTGTCATATATATATTGACTTTCCCCCTCGTCGTCTGACGTCTCTTCTGGGCACACTATATCTCTAGATTTGTTGCAATACAGTTTCGACCAAACGCGAATTTGTAATTAACAGGCTATGGTCTGAGTACGCGCTCCACCAACCTGCAGACACTGTATACTCAATCGCAGTTCTCGTTGCGTATTCGTCTCTTCGGCGTCATATCTGAAAATTCATGACTTTACCACCCCTTGTTGAATTACCCGTTCTACAACAAATCCCTGTCAGATTTTGACTTCAACTTTTCATTCAATTTTCAAATTCTTGAAACTATCCCACCAACAAAACATTACGAATAACTTTATGGGGTTAGTGGTACCCAGAACAATTGAACAATTTCACTACTCACCACTTCTTTCTCCTTTCTAGAAGTTACAGAAAAACAACAGGTATTCCCTTCCAACTCACTTTTGAGGTTCCACGAGAGAGTGTTTCTGAGAAAGAATCTCCACCGCCAGTGTAGCAGTTGGACCAGAGAACAGAGAGATCACCTGAAAGTGAATATAATATACGTTTTTTTTAAATTAATCGATCGATACAGAGAATAGGCACTTGTTTTCTCGAACAAGACAAGAAAAACATTTTCAGGCAGGAAGAATTGACCTATTGACCAACTGAAGGACTTCGGGAACATTCAGCGATTTTTTTATGCGAAATAATGACATTTGACGTATTCGAATCGACAAACGGGCTCCTTTCCGTATCAAAGCCACTAAAGTCATATTTTCGCGTTTTTGACGTTCAAAATGAGAAAGAATTGACCTCCAAAATCAATAATTGACCAACCTTCTTACTCTTCCCATCCGGGAAACACCCATTGAGAAGTGAATCCGCCTGCGAAACCACTGCCCCACTGACATCGGAGGTGGCGAAGAGAACGTAGGGAACAATCTGGAGATATTCGGTAACTTATTTGGAGAGGTTCGGTTACTCATCTGCAGAGAATCGGAATTCGGTTACTTATTTGGAGAGGTTTGGTTACTTATCTAAAGATAATCAGTTACTTATCTGGGAATATTCGGGTACTTATTTGAAGAAGTTCGGTTACTTATCTGAAGATAATTGGTAACTTGAAAGGAGAAGTTCGGTGTTCGCTTACTTCTTCACAAGATGTTCGGTTACGTCTTAACAAGAGATTCGGTTACTTTCTAACAAGTCAATCTTAACAAGCGGTTCGGTTACTTCTTAACAAGAGGTTCCGTTAATTCTTACTTTTCAAGATAATTCACAAATCACAACTTTAACAATAGCATGGATTAACAATAGCATGGATTACATGGACGCATACTTCGGCAACACTGCCGAAATAACACGCGAGGAAAAGGTAAATAGTCACGACCGAAAAAAAACAAGGACACCCAAAATGAGATGGATTCGAAATTATAGGACGTGTCTATTCTAATCGGAAAACCGTCATCTTCGCCAATAAATATGCGAACCTATTAAGATGAACTTAGAAAAAGGTATGGCTTGTTCAATGATAGAGGAATACGCTTTAAACCCACCTTCTTCAGATGTTTTTCTGCAGCCTTCTTGAGCTTGGCGATGAGAAACGAACAAACTTTCGTGGATAGAACACGAACGGTAGGACTCCCATCCTGGAAACACAGAATGAACAAGATTTTGAAATGAAATTTTTTTATAGGATAATAAGGATGTTCAGTTCAGTCGAGAAACAATGCGACATAGAATTGAACTGAAAATAAAGTGGACGCGACACAGAAAACGTTATCAGAAATTGCTTTTCCACCATCACCACACGTTTACGGGCGCAACCGCTTTTGTTCAAAAACGAGCCAAATTCCTGTAATTTTAAAAAGTTCAACCAACAAACAAAGCCGCGTTCCATTTGAGAAATGAACTACCAGAAAACTCACCATCGAAAGTCTATCGTAAATCGACGCATAATAGGCATAGCACAACTCGAGCATTCCGTCATCTTTCGTCGCCAGCACACTAAGCAGATCTCTTAGAGCCTGGAAGACACAATGAATGAAGGGAGGTAAGACTTTAACGATAAAAGAAATTGGTGGGAATAATAGACATGCCAAATATGTGTACCCCATAACCTAAACTTGACGAACAATATTCAGTACTAAAACCAAAACACTCAATATTTGTTTACTGCAGTTGCCTGCTAAAAAAATAGTTTTTAGAGCGTATAGTTCTTGGACCTAGTACCTGGTACTATAAACACCCCATAGAACAAAGTTCTTAGCACCTTCACATACAACACTTGATTACTTGATAAGTCCTCACCTTTTCTCTGGTTTGTGGATCCTTTTTTGAGAGCTTCTTCAGAATGAGTACAATTTCGTTCTCAATCTCATTTGAACACTCCGTTTCGACCGCTTCAAACACGTTGTTGAAACCTGTAACAATATTACAGGATCAATGTTTCTCCACTAATATATCGTACATACAATCGACGCCTTTAAGTAGCAGTGAAATTATAAATTAAACTGTCGTGATCAGTTGGATGACTGAAGCACACACCCGACTATTCTATACAAGGAAACACTTTTTCTATTCGAAACGTAAAACTTCATCATTTTACATCGGAAATAGGCTAATTTCCCCTCTATTGGCAGAAAGCGAGCCCTTACTTCGAAATTTTGTGGCTACCCGCACAACATTACTGGTGAATGTTTGGAGATTTAATTTATAAACTGGGATCTGGGATGCTAAGAAGACTACGTACCTCCATCGAATCCTATGAACGGAACTGCCTGGCCGCTGGATGCTAGAAGATGGGCAGCATGCGCACTACTGGCAGCCTAAAACCATACAAAGTTAAAAGGTAAACTATAATTTGTTATACAAAAAGAAAAAAACATGCGTTTTTTCGGAGCGGAAATGCTTCGACCTTCCTTGAATCTGCAGAGTACAGTCACGTTCACGTTAGTTGAATAACTTACAAATGCGCAAACGTTTGGAGAATCTACCCAAAAAAACTTAGTTCCACAGGAAAAAGAAACAAAAAACTCACCTTAGCATTACCCTTTCGTCTTTGTGGTTTGCTCATTCGAGCTGAAAGAGGTTCTGTAACAAAAAACAAATTAGCTAAACTACTAACAATGTAGCAAGACATATGAGAGAGAGAGGGGAACAGAGAGAGAGAGAGTGAGAGATAGATAGATAGAGAGTGTGAGAGAGAGCAAGACAGCGAGAAAAGAGAGAGATACAGAGAGAATATCGAAATTATCAAGCAGATAACCGATAAACAACGTCATCAATACACGAACATGGACCAACACACGAACAGAATTTAACACTTTCCCACTATTGCATAACAGATAACAGACCTTTATCACATCCAACCAGCCTGCTGCACCACTGCATATAACGGTAACATTTAAAATCGACGTCATATTATTATATTCAAATTTACACGAAATATACAAGGACAGATCCATAGATTATTTAACTATACCACTACAAGCAACACGACATCGGAAATCGTGCTTCCCGGAAAACCCCCTGAATTTTCGGGGAAATCACTTTTCGGGGAGCGAACGGGGAAACGGGTAAGACGTGAGGAACGAACCCCGAAAGCTTGAGGATTTTCGGGGAAAAGGTGGGGAAACGGCCTGAAAAAACCCTGAATTTGCGGGGAATTCACGTTTCGGGGAGTGATCGGGGGATGTTCGGGGAGAAAGTGAGAAATAAACCCCGAAACCCAACGCGCGAGGTAACAGCCAGTATGTAAGCTTTTAGTTCACCTGCCCTGTCACAAGCGCCCATGGCGCAGTGGCAGCGTTGCCGCCTGGAACGCCGACCCCCAAGGGTTCGATTCCCGGGAGAACCAAATCAAGTGAAAATTTCAGAGTATATTGATGGTACTGATTCAAATAGATAACACATAATAATTCAAATGTATATATTCGTAAAACGGTAGATCATCAAGTTTTTGAGAGGTCCTATTCGTAATTCGTTCGGGGAATTTTCAGGGGTTTTTCCCCGTTCCTTCAGCCATTTTTCAGGCTTTTCCCCCCATTAATTCGGGGAACGATTCACGAACGGGGAGCGAACCCCGAAAATTCCCCGAAAAATATTCTCCTGTGTACAACCTCACATCAGTGAGATTTCAGTCTATTTGGACCATTTTTGTTGAAACCGTACGCAAACCGCAAATTGTTCGTTCAAACAGAGAATAGGGTAAGACAGTTGTTAAAACAACGCAACTTTAAACAACCATGAGAATAAGAACTACGAAAATTAATCGAATACTCTCTACGCTCAAACTTAACTATAACTTTAAAATTAAAAAAGTTGTGAACGTTTCAAAAACACCGACGTCTCCCTGAAAATGAGGTAAATTTCTAATTTTGTACCGTAATCCATCAGAAAATAATTTGGCGCACATTCAAAAAATTTAAATTTTCTCTCGTATTTTTCTTCTAATATCATGTTTTCTCTATTTATATGTAATTCAACTGTGTTTTTCTTTCAAGTTAATCCTGTAGTGCTTTGTTTATCCTATTGGCACAGGGCTGAAACCTTCAGACGTGTATTTTGAATCTTTCGACCTTCAAATCCTTTCTTTATTCAGGTTCCAGCGTCACTCTCTCGTGAAATAATCCTCTTGAAACCTGTCAGAAACTATGCAAAAAGCCCGCTGAAGAATTCATCGGCGAAACTGAGCATGTCTACTTCTCAAGGCGCTGCCGCCAGTTCGCCTGCTACTGCTATGCAAAACGATGACGAATGGGGCTGGATCATGGAAGATCTTGGTAGGTATTGCTTATTAGAAAAATTATTTACCTTACAACACGGCCAAAAATCCAGAAAATGATTAAAGTTTTGCGCACAACTTAGACGTTTTGATCACGCCAGGCCAGCTTCATATCATACGTTTGACGACGGCTTCTCGTTTGACGCCCATGTAAATCGATACTAATGTTTGTTCTCATTGAAAACGGGTCTAAAACGTCAGTGTAAAGTTATGCACCGAACCATATCCTATCCTCGACACCTCGACCACGTTCTAGCTCTTTTCATAGGAACTTGCTGCCAGCTGCTAGCCGAATTTTTGTCATTTTGCTCATTTGCCGGCAAATTTCTCCCCGAACCGACTCTTCCCGAACCAAAACCGAACCGATTCTTCCCGAACCAGTTGGTTCGGTAGGGAACCGAACCGTTTGCGTACTCAGACCGACAAGAAACCGAACCAAACCCTAATAAACGTTACGCAGTCGAGAGTCGACCAATGTCAGCATTAATTACATGAATTGGTTCGGTTCCAACTTTGTTGGCCTAAATTTGGTTCGGTTCTGGAACGAACCAACTGGTTCGGGATGAGTCGGTTCGGGAAGAAATTCACCTCATTTGCCTCTCGATTTCCAGCGTCTCCGGTGAAGAGATCTCCTCGTACCTTGCTCAATAACTATGTGAAGAGTCCGTTGAAGAGTCCGCTGGCAAAAGTCCAGAAACCCTCAGCCTCTCCCAGAAAACGAGCGGCGGTCAATGCAGATAGAACAGCGAATGTACCCCTGCCACCAAGGCATATACTTCAGCAGGTGAGCACTTTTTTATGTTTTGTTTGTTCACATTTCCTCCGAGGTGAAAGTTAGGTACGGTACAGGTTCCTCAATGCGCAATTTTCTTTAGAGGATAGCTAACCAATAGAAGTTCGTATAGAACAGCTAAATTCTTACGGAACACTCCAAATAGTAAATGAAAATTCCAGTTGGTGTCCTTATATAGTATTTTTCTGCATGCTCCCAAGCAGTTGGCGACTGCTCAGCCGCAACCCCTTCATTTTGGATTGAGCAACGACGAAAGAGCTCATTTTTTATCCTAAATCATGAAATTCCACGTATTCAGATTCAAAAACGGACTACTTGCTCTAGAATAGTCACACCCCACTAGTTTTGCCCATGTGTTGATATATTTGCAGTCTAAATATTGGGTGCCTGTTTTTTTAAAATCAAAAATAGCAGATTTGTTTTAAAAATTGCGGGCTATTCTGGCAACTTTACGTTGGTTCATGGTTTTCAGTCGAAACAGGCGGTGCCTCAATCTTCTTCCGTACTGACCAACGACGAACGGGTAACATACGCTGACAATATGCGCAAGCTCATCATCACTGCTCGGAAACAGATAAATGACCTACAACTGGAAATCGATAATCTGAAGCAAAGGTATGGTTTATTCGAGATTTCTCAAATTCATTTAGGCCACCGTTGCTTGTTTGTTTTCGGTTTGGCAAATCCCTATGTTCTGAAGGAACTTCCTTCATTTCTAATATCGAAAAAAAGCGACAGTTGACCAGAAAATCAGGATTCGGATTCTGGTTTCGTCGATCTGGTTTTAAATAGTTTCTTGACCTCTATTTCATGTTTTCGTACAAACGGTGTTTGCTATACATGTTCTTTCACAATGTCACAGGGAAATTAATCCATCTTCACTTGATGCAATTCAATTTTTAGGTTGGAAGCCAGTGGAATAGTCGAGTGTCCTGCGTGTTGTTTCCGATTCAAAGATAGACTCCATAAGCAACTTCCCAAGTACATGAAGGTTGGTTTCGAATGGTTTTTTTTGTTGTAGTCTCTGAAATTCGCGTTGATTGTGAAGTGTAAGTTGACTGGCGATACGAATAGAACCCAGACAGTTACAGTATGGTATAACTGTTTTTCAAAATACTGGGTCAGTTATTGACATAGTTTTTGTTTGATCTGTTAAACATCCCCTTCACATAATAAAACCAAGTCTTATGTAATTATACAATTAGTGCCGGTATTCGGAAAAAGTTGTGTGTCTCCGCAGCCCAGCTGAAGCCAAAGTAAAGGAATCTCCCTCCAGTCAGTTTAGCCGAGTATTATATCTCTATCTGGAACCACACCGTGTTTAAAATTCGAAGATTTTCCGACAGCAGCTACGGAATTTCCCCAAATTGCGCAGCTAGAAGGCTCTTGTTATCACTCTATAATACTCTAGCGACTCGAAAACCTTTTAACTCTTCACCCAACATAGTTCAGGGGTACCGCTGCAAGCTCACAATTGAGTTAGAGAGTTACATGCCGAAACTCGTAAATGTTGTGTATCAGGTTCAAACTACAACTCAGGTGTTGTGTATCTAGCTCAAACTACATCTCAACTATGATCATCCCCTTTTTTTCCTGATATATGATTTCAGGTGTACCGCGGCAAGCTAACAATCGAGTTGGAGTTCCACGACCTAGACAAATTGTCCGAATGGCTTCATCTCAATGCGTTGGATACGAATTCAGACGGACTACCCACGTTGGTGCGGCAGCAGCCGGAACGACTGGACCTGAATAATACCGGAAGTCTGTTGCCGGAACTGGTTAAAGAGGTGGGTAACCGTAGTTGTATAAACAATTTATGTCACTCGTTTACACACACTAGTAAGCTGTGACTATTCTATGAAAAGGAACCCATTTTCCCGTTCAAATACGCAAAATTGTGTTTTAGGTAGTTTGATCTCGCAGTTTTTCGTTTAAACCTTGTAAATTATGGCATGTATTGAGTTCAAACTACATTTGAGCTGTGATAATCGCGCGGAGCGCGAAGCGCTCTGCGTGAGTTGTCTTTGGTTTGGCCATTGCGGACTCGTTTTTTCCTTTTGATTACCAAAAATCTTCAAACATATCCTTTTTTCGAAAACTAAAAGGAGAGAACGTTAGAGAATCACGAATTGAACATTGTGTGAAAATTTCAGCCAAATCGGATTATTTTCGCCTGAGTTATGGTTTCGTGTCGTTGTTGAAAAGTTCCGCCGTAATTCGTCCCTCGTCCCTCCTCCCTCGTCCCTCCTCCCTCCTCCCTCCTCCTCACGGAATTCTGTCCGCATCGTAGTGGAAAAAATACTGAACCAATTTGGTTGAAATTTGGAATATCTATTCTATGCCAAAAGTTAGCTCGTCGCGCCAAGTATGAAATGTATATGTAATCTCTGGCGCCGGGCGCGGGCGCCAATAGGCGCCAAAAATGACTATTGGAAAAACTATCGAACCGATTTAGCTGAAATTTGAAACATGAGTTCCAATGCGAAATTTAGCATGTCGCGCCAAATATGAGATGTATAGCTCCTCATTGGCGCCGGGCGCGGGCGCCAATAGGCGCCAAACCACTATTGGAAAAACTACCGAACCGATTTAGCTGAAATTTGGAACATGAGTTATAATGCAGAAGTTAGCCCGTCGCGCCAACTATGAGATGAATACATCATCATTGGCGCCCGGCGCTGGCGCCAATAGGCGCCAAAAACGACAAAACACTATTTATCATCAACAAAAATGTTGAACACTAATAGAAATTGAATAATTTGGTGAAAAGTGTGAAAGTCTTCTTCCAAAACTGAAATTTTTCTTCTGGCGCTCGAACCAGGCGCCAGATGGCGCCAAAACCCAAACTCACAACAGCGTCAATGGAATCGTCTGAAATTCGGTACACTAAATAACTATCACATGGCAAGTAAGATCATACCCCAGTAAGGTCTGACTAAGCTACAAAAAGTAGGCCATTTTCAGATGTAAACACGTGAAAATTAAGAATTTTTCATCAAAAGTAGACCGTTTGTCTTCTTTTCGGCTAAAAAGTAGTCGGTTCCCGATTTTTTCTGACTATTCGGACAACTTTACTGTTGTATGAGTAAGATGCTCAATCTGAAACTACTGAACCAATTTGGCTGAAATTTGGAATATCTATTCTATGCCAAAAGTTAGCTCGTCGCGCCAAGTATGAAATGTATATGTAATCTCTGGCGCCGGGCGCGGGCGCCAATAGGCGCCAAAAATGACTATTGGAAAAACTATCGAACCGATTTAGCTGAAATTTGAAACATGAGTTCCAATGCGAAATTTAGCATGTCGCGCCAAATATGAGATGTATAGCTCCTCATTGGCGCCGGGCGCGGGCGCCAATAGGCGCCAAACCACTATTGGAAAAACTACCGAACCGATTTAGCTGAAATTTGGAACATGAGTTATAATGCAGAAGTTAGCCCGTCGCGCCAACTATGAGATGAATACATCATCATTGGCGCCCGGCGCCAAAAACGGCAAAACACTATTTATCATCAACAAAAATGTTGAACACTAATAGAAATTGAATAATTTGGTGAAAAGTGTGAAAGTCTTCTTCCAAAACTGAAATTTTTCTTCTGGCGCTCGAACCAGGCGCCAGATGGCGCCAAAACCCAAACTCACAACAGCGTCAATGGAATCGTCTGAAATTCGGTACACTAAATAACTATCACATGGCAAGTAAGATGCTCAATCTGAAAATCAAAAAAAGTTCTGTTGGCATTGTGCGCTGGCGCCAATTGGCGCCAAAGTTGGAAAAATATCAGTTATCGTCTATCAAACTGTTTCAAGTTAACAGATATTGAATATTCCAATGTGAAATATAGATCCACAAATTCAAAACCGAATTTTATCTTCTGGCTCGGAACAGACGCCAAATGGCGCCAAAACAAAAACACACGAACTGACAATTGAATAGTTTGAATATTGCTCCATTCAGTAATTGACACATGTAGTGTGTACTGGTAGCTCAAAAACCTAGAAAATTTCGTTTCGTTCTGGCGCCAGACATGTGTGCCAATTGGCGCTGGAACGAAAAACAAGAAAGTTTCAACATGAAGGTTTTTCATGTGGTATCGGAAATAATGGCTATATTGTAAGTGATTTGGTGTCTCTAATTGTAGATTGCTCAATGGCGCCAATCCCGTTCGCTTATCGCCGTTAAAAGCGGTGTACATGTCAATCGGAACGTTTAGCGTTTTCGTTCAGTTGTTGATAGTCACAGAGCCAGTAACTTAGCGTTAAAATAGCGTTATATTACAGCACCAGCAATTTTATGGTCTGCATTTGGCTTCGTGCACACACAAAACTAAGATTTCCATAATAATATATTGAGTTCACAAGATCCACTCTGTGAATAGGCAACATAGGAAGTTGTAGGAGTACAACTAGCAAAAATAGAACAATTAGTAAAAAGTGGGGGAACCAACAAATGTGTGAGTTGTGTTTGGTTTGACCTCGATATCAGCAAAAAGTGAACGATACGAATTGCTGTGATACTGTAGCAGAAGTATTCTGCAAAAATAGAACAATACAAATGTTGCACAATGGTTCACAACGCACGCATGTCGTCAAAGCACACATGAAATACCATTCGGCAATTTCTGAAATATCATGCGGGCTTCGCGAACCATTGTGCAACATTTGTATTGTTCTATTTTTGCAGAATACTTCTGCTACAGTATCACAGCAATTCGTATCGTTCACTTTTTGCTGATATCGAGGTCAAACCAAACACAACTCACACATTTGTTGGTTCCCCCACTTTTTACTAATGCTCTAATGATATTTGTAACTTTCAGGCCGGACTAGCACCGCCTCGGCAGCGAGTTCGAATTTCACTGGGAACCAGTAATGTCCCCAATCCCAAGGAGGCCGTTACACCTAAAGCCGTGAGTTTAGATAGCCTTTTCATTTCGAGAGGAGTTGATACAAAATGAACTTTTGGTCAGATGGAAAATCTAATTTTATTCTTATCACTCACAGTTTTGGGTTTCTAGTGGTAGCTTTTCGGAATACTACAAGTGTAAAGCAGGACGATTATGTGGACCGATCCCGTGTCAACGGTCCTTTAAACTGCAATTGAAATATGTATTGCAGTTTAAAGGACCCAAGCGTTGGGATTGGAGCACATAATCGTCATTCTTCAACCTATGTTTGTTGTAGATGCCAAATAAGCCCAGTTGTGCAATACCGTTGCCTGATAGACGAAATCCCCCGTCCAAACCGAAGCCAACTGATGAATTCGCTTCCGGAAGTAAGCCAACGAACGAAAGAACGGTGAGTTTGTGCATAGTTTAGCAAAAGCGTGTTTTCTATGAAATAGAAATGTTATCAATATTCAACATTTATCCAATACATTCATACACTCCACACATAGTACATACATGAACTAATGTATCACATGGTGTTCTCTCAATATCTTGTTTCATGTGCTTTTTGAACGAGGAAGGCCCAAGATTTAGAGCGCAAAGAAATAATACTTTCTTTGATAGTTCATAGTTGGAGTCTTGGAGTATGTATTCGGAAGTTTTCCAGGAAACTTTGTCGAACCCTGCGCCAGTATCCCGAGTTGCCCAACCTCCCCCACCGTGTGCTGAGAAGCCGAAGCGGAAAGAAGCGGTGGTGCCATCCACACAACCACCTTCCGTCTCACAGGAGACAAATAAGGTGGAGAAGTCCCATCGCTTTTGATAGTTTTGAATGACCTTCATGAAAGTAGTTTGATCTCTGGCCGCTGGCCGAAAATTTTGCTGTGTAGACAGATTAGACTGATTAGATAGTGTGATCTTTCTTAAGCAGGCCTACATGGTGTAGGTAACCCTATGCCGCTGTATTTGTAGTTTGTAGTCCGATCTCGGCATTCAAAAATGTCTGCTGTCAGGCGTTGACTCCGAAATCTGATCTCGAAGTGGTCGAGAGCGGACAACGTATATCGCCGCAACCCGCCGCCACCGAGTTTCCCAGTGCCCGGGAATCCGCGGCTCGAGAACGTGAACCGACGCAACAACAACAACCCAGCTCTAGTGTGCGAATGGTGAACATAGACATTTTGTTACAGTTTTTGTGGACGTCCTGTGAAATCTATTATACAAGCGACTGGCCACATTCTTCAGTTATGGTTAGACACGGTTTTTGTGATTTCACAGATCACAGAAGAATAGAGCACATGTACCGTTTAGGCCTGGTTCGAGAAGAGCGAATCTCATAACCTATAACCAAACTTTCAGGACCGAGTATCCATCCCTCTGCCAATACCTGGTCGTTCTGATGTCGAGCCGGCTGCACCGATACTGGTGTCAGCAGAGGTTCCGCCGCCGATGGAACCCGTGACTTTAAAGAAGGACAAGGAAAGAAAGAGAGAGGATGGGAGAAGGAAAGAAGAGAGGAAAGAGGATGAAAAAAGGAAGGAAGAGGAAAATAAAGAAGATGGACAAAGAAAAGAAGAGAAGAAAGAGGATGGAAGAAGGAAAGAAGAGAAGAGTCGTGTAGAAGAAAAGAGAAAAGAAACTGGGACGGATGCTGACCGTCGATCATTAGAGAACAAGAAAGATTTGGAGACAGTTGATAGGAGGGAACGGACAAAGAATCGCGTTGAGCAAGGTGAGGGGAAAATAAAAGTTGAATGAAATGTTGTATTAATGTAGAAAAATATGGTTCGATGTCAAATTTAATTTCGCCCCAAAGTCAATTATTTAACGAGAACTCTTCCTCTAGGTTAGCGGAGCTGTGCAACGTAGTTTGATCTCCATGAACGCTAAAACTCCGAATTTGGACCGAAAAGCAATGTGATCGAACTACAAGCACAGCGATACAGCGTGTATAGTCGCCATTTTCCCCAAAAAGACAGCAGAGGGTTCGATTGATTGAGCGATGCGGGGCGAGCGGTCGTTGATTACTTGCCAACAGGCGAGATAGTGTGTAGATCAATGATACGCAGACGAACTGGCCGCTCGCCAAACCCCGCCCCTTACAAAATCGATGGTACGGTGTCCACAACGGTTTGAAAAATCCTATAGGCTTGCTTTGGAAACAGGCGATTTGAGTTTTACTAAACTATATTATGTGCTTTTATTGTTCCAGACAAGAAAACTCCGCAGTCGGACTCAGTGGCGAGGACGTCAAGATTGGATAGTCGCGATCGTGCCTCCACATCAAAGGTTGGTTTCGTTCCAACACACACACACACAAGTAAGGTGTGACTATTCCACAAAACGGAACCCATTTGTTGTTTCAAATACGTGAAAAATTGAAAGGGGACGAGTGGTGGATTGATAATTAGAGAGAAATAAAGTCAAATTTAGTTTCCGATTACTCCATAATACTTACCTTCTTCTGTATCTTTATTATTGATTCATCTTTTCCTTTTCTACGATACCTAAGAGTGTTTTTTTTTGCCTCATCCCTCGTCCCCTTTGCCTCAGCCCTCGTCCCCTTTGCTATACCCCCCCCCCCGTCCCCTTTCACCCTCGTCCCCTTTCCTATTGGCCTAATATTTGGTCACGTCCCATATCTAAACTTTTTAAGGCAGCAGAATCTGGCTCTCGTCCACAAGTGGTACCGAGAAGAGACGAAATGCACAGGGGAAGGGCTCATCCTGTACCGATGTCGCAGAAGCACGGAAATCCGGAACAGCCGAAGGTGTCTACATCTACACATAGGTCCCGATCGCCCAGGTAACGAAGTTTGTCCATCTATTAGAGTGAAATAATCACTTAATTACTTATAATTACCTTGTAACTTGTAATGCTCTAAATATTCATATACATATGCGTATTCAAATGTATTCCAGTTATTTTGGCCGGCAATGTGCTGAATACCAACGTTACAGTATCAATGTGGGAGGGATTCAAGAGTTTTGCATTCTTTCGCAACAACCATTTTGCACGGGACTTTCGCATCATTTTGCATTTATTTTGTATTCACACTTTTGAACTCATTTACGATTTTAATAAATTATTCTATTCTATTCTATTCTAAATCGCGCCCTTTTGAGCCAACAATACATTCACACGACACCCAGTGATACGTAAAAAAAGTGAAGCTTGTAATGTACTGTATTACTTTGTACTGTATACCGCCTTCTTACTTGGTATAACAACAAATATATAACACATTTGGCATTCCAGATCTGATCACGGTCCTTCTCGTTCTTCCCGCCGGGAACCGCACTCGAATGACCGAGAACGAGGCCGCGAATCGCGGGGCAGCTGCGAGGACCGGCTGTCGGCAAGGAGGACGGGGTGGGTATAGTCTTTTTCATTCCCACTGAGACTCCTACAGTAGGATTTCAAAACGTTGAAGCCGTTTCGTTCACTCACTTTTTATCGGAGAAGTTGATGATTCTCGTACCTCATTCTCCTTCTCAGGTAAAGTAAATATACGAGAGCATTTTCCATCAACTACATTTTCAGCTTCACAACAGCCTTCGGAAAGTTTGTAAGGTTACTGTAGGAGTCTCACTAGGAATGGTGTGAACTATATAGTTCCTCAGAAACATTTGCAAACATTCCATACGATGAGCAAGTTACAGATGCGAGAGAGAATGAGGCTCAATGAGGTCGCGGACAGGGTAAGACAGTCTGCGTCTTTTTAAAGAAGGACGATTATGTAGTCCAATCACAACTCTAAAGTCCTTTAAACTGCAATACATTCTTCAATTGCAGTTTTAAGGACCGTTGACACGAGATTGGTCCACATAATCGTCCTTCGTTAAGCTACAACTCAGCTATGGACCTACCCTATAGTTGGCGAATTCCACAAGGAACCGCGAATTTCGCCAGTTAACCGTTAATCATTTCACCATTTTTCACAGTTATCCATTTAACCATTTTTCTGGTAACCCTTTGGTAACCCTTTTTTTTCAAACGTCTTTTGGGCAAAATTCGCGGTTATCAAGTGGTTAACAAAAGTGTTAACCATTTTTCCGGTTAACGGTTACCTGGCGCGGTTAACAAAAAACGCGGTTAAATAAGGAATTCGCCCCTATAGTTCTTCCAGATCGCGAAAAGCGGCTTCCCCTCCGCGACGAGATGCCCGCGCGGTGGCCAGTACGTACGCAAGTCGATCTAAAGCGGGACAGGTCAGATATTTGGTGGTTTATGAATAAAAAATTGTATTTTCTATATCTAACCGGGTTGGTTTGTGACCTAATCTTTTGTTTCCGGTTACCTGACATGTATCCGGAAACCATATTTCGGTTACTTTTCGGTTACCAAGAGAAACGGTTAGAGAGAGAATTCATCTAAATTTGGTGGGTAATACGACACAATGCTGTGTCATCCTGTATAGATGACAGGATGACACAATGCTACTTTACCATAGTCACAATTGGTAAATTATTATATGCATCTGTTTTATCGATTTCAGGATCCTAGAACGAAAGTAGAAAGCTCAAGGAGATCGCCAGTGATTGCTGGAAAAAGGTATGTCATTATTCAGTGAAGTTATCGTAATAGGCAGAAAATTGAGAGAAAAAAAGAGGCACGGGTTCTGTTTTGTAAAATATGTGTAAGAGGTTAGCTGGTTGTTTGTTATTTCGGCTCACATTGGAACCCGTGTTGGCACGATTATGGTTTGAACTTTGAACTCGGCGAGGAACTCTCCTCACACGGTATGGACGCTTCCCAAACGAGCCACGATTTCATTTTCCTGGTTTTACGGCTGACCATCACTATTGGCGCGCTGCCAGTTTGGCTCGCACAAATCAAATGGATCACTGGTCTCGGCGCGATAGCCAAGAATCGATGTACAGAAGCCTTGATTTGCATACCACTGATTTCAATTTTTACAGTTATCGTGCTCTATTAGCAATTACCGCAACGCGTATGTTGTACGAAGCGGTTTTAGGTTATTCCATTTTTTGCGTTGGGCCGTTCCCTATTAGCGTTCATACCGTGTTCAATGTTACTCCAGACGACAGACTGACGATTGTTTTAAATAACGTTATCTCAAGCTTGACCAAAGAGATAGTTTTCTAAAGAGGTTGGCAAAACATGTGTTGAAGCCTTGGTGAATAATTCAATTTAAATGAATAAATATTCTTCGCAGAACCCCCGTGAAGCGCCGTCCCTCTCCCGTGATGGTCGATTCGTATGCGGGTGGCTGCAAACGGCAACGACTGTCGCCAGAGGTTGGTATTTCATCGATATCTGTCATAATTAAAGGGAAACAGAAGTTGAGTTGTAGTTTGAACTTGATACACGCTGGGGTTGTTAATCAAGTTCAAAATTTTGAGTTTTCAAGTTTTGGAAAATTTCGAGTTTTCGCGAATTTTCCGATTTTTGAGAAAATTGAGTTGTCGAGTTTCGAGTTCGACTCGACTTTTTTCGAGTCGAGTTCGTCTTTAACAACCCTAATACACGCCATAATTTACAAATTTCGATCGAAAAACAATAGGATAAACCTACAAACACAACGGGATGGTGCAACATTATAACGTATAGGCTTGCCCGGGAAAAAATCAAAGCCTACAGTTCATCTATTGATTACCAGAATTCATGAACAGTTTTCAAAGTAAGCCTCCACTTAACCTATTAAATTTGTTCAACGGGGAGAGAGAGAAATAGTTAGAGAGAGAGAGCTGGTGAAAGAGCAAACGCTTAAAGAA
The DNA here is from genome assembly GCA_964036275.1 of Litoditis marina. Classification (NCBI taxonomy): domain Eukaryota; kingdom Metazoa; phylum Nematoda; class Chromadorea; order Rhabditida; family Rhabditidae; genus Litoditis; species Litoditis marina. The sequence continues at coordinate 5,331,666 of OZ038437.1, read as the reverse complement.
AGACGATTATGTGGTCCAATCGCAACGCTTCAGTCCTTTAAACCGCAATACATTTTTCAATTGCAGTTTAAAGGACCGTTGACACGGGATTGGTCCACATTATCGTCCTACTTTAAAGACGAGGAAACTATTTTCAAGAAAGCAGTTTCAGCCACCTCGTCGCCCCGTTTCTTCTACAAAGGCAGCACCATCGACTAGAGATCTCAAAATTGTAAGTTGTGGGGTGAGATTGCAAATATAATATAGAACTGGAACACAAAAATAGTGGTTCGAAATGTAACTGCCAACTCGTAAAGCTAAATAGACCTTTTTCACTACTTGGAGAATGCGGAAAATAGAAGCGAAACAAATAAATGTATTCACACTGAAATGAAGGCGCCAGACTATCAAAGACGTCGCACGTTTGACGGTGTAATGGGTGACGAGATTCTCGTTGTAGCTTGTAGTTTGATCTTTTCCAACCAAAAATAAGATGATCAAACTACGAACAGCGGGATAGTCCAGTAACACAATTTGTTTCAGCCTCCACGCCGGCTGTCACCATCTATTCGAGTGAAACAGCGACCAGCCTCCAAAGAGCGGCAGCCGGTAAGTTTTTGACAGGTGACATAATCGGTTCAGTGTAAAAGAAAAGGTTTAGTTTTACACGTATGCTTTAATTAGCTACTTTTGCAGTTTTATGATTACCCTTTTATGTCCCCTCAAAGTCATCGAAAACTTTCATTTTAGGAAATTGATTTGCCCATTGAGTTTGTGATAATTTCCAGTCTCCTACACCAACCCAGCTGGTTGGACGAGACAATCGGAATAGGCAGCCGCCGGTTGTTGCTGTAAGTTCGAGAACTAGTTAAAGGAGACCGGAGAGCAACATGGTTTCTCGTAAAGCTGCTGTACCCTACTTTAGATTGGAAGCGTTGCGTGTCGCGCGGCATTGTCATGTGAATTTCACGTGGACTGATCAAACTAATACACGAGTTATTTGTGCTCTCTGATCTCAATACAGTTAAAAGCAGCTCGAAACAAAACCTGTGCTCAAGTTGTGTTCCGGTCTCCTTTAAAGTAATTGTGGAAACGTCATAGGGCGTGGCATTATCTGAGTTGTGGTTTGATCTGCATGCAGGACTCAGTTTTTGGATTCCACTGAAATATAACGGGATCATCACGCACGGTCTAGAGCTAAATCTATCGTAACTCGGAAATCAGTGACTCAATTGTTTGGTTATTTTCCCAGGCAATATCAGAAGAATGCCGGTAGTCGTAGGATGAAAAGTAGTTGTATCTGATATCTTTGATTTGATTCATAGGTGGGGCGACTTTGTTGTGTACAAAGATTTTTTAAAAGTGAGGTGATTCAGCTGAGAGAAAAACAGAAAAGTAGTACAAAATAGGGTTCGAAGTTGCCTTTGTCGGGCCAATTTTCACTATTGCCAAAATTCAGGATGTTCAAATTCAAGCATTTCATGAAAAACAGGTGATTAGGGTGGGCAACCAACAAAGTCACCTCACGTATGATTCGATTCAGCCGCCTGCCGCGCCCGTTGTCGCAGTGGACATGAAAGTTCCGCTGGTGGAGAAGGAGTTCGAAGATGTCAGTTCAGAATCTCGTTTTTTTTTCAAATCTACGTTTTAGTGCGACATTCAAATTATTTAGATGATATTTCTACGGTAATTCGGGCTAGAAGCTACCATACCGGGGAACTTGCATGGGGTTGAACTTGAATACAATCAGAACGCGTTTAATTGTTCGTTTTTGGTAATACAAAACCAAAAAATGTAAAGTTGTGTTGTTTTGTAGTACTATTATGGTAATAGTAATTGGTATTCCAGGCGTCCTCTCGACTGACCTTCCCCTTCACCCCGATTCTTCCACCGAAAGTCGTCACAGAAAAAGAGGTGCGAACATTTGTCCGCGAGACTAAAAAACAAAAGACCGGAAGTCGCGGGTGCGATCACATTCCATACTCTTCCAATATACAAGATGGACTTATTCAATTTTTTCACTTCGTCTTTCATCCTTTCTCAGATGAGCAAGTGTCACATTTTCGAATTGTAAATAAAAACGTTTGTGATAGATAAATAAATTCATGTTTTTAGGCGGGTGAGATCACCCGTTTGCAGTTATTTTTGAACTCGGTTACTTGGTGGTTACTTTTGTCATCGATTACCACTCAGTTATTTGTTTGTTTATTTGATTGTAGGCACACTTTGTATATTTCCAGGCCGGCGAGATCACCTCCGATGAGGAGGAGCTGGACGAGGGAGACCGTCTGACAGTGAGCAGCACCAGCCGGCTGATCATTGACGAGTCGGCCAGGAGTGACGTCACGTTTCTCAGCTCACCCCGGTTTCTGTCGCCCAAGGTGGATTATTACTATTTTAGAATAGATTTGTTTACTGTTAATGTATAGGGATATTTCAGGTAAATTGATTTTCTGATTAAATTAGAAAGTTTATGGCCTGTTTTGATCTGTTTATCGATTGGTGAATATAACATTAACAGTCGCTCACCCCGGTTTCTATCGCCTAAGGTGCATTATTAATATTTTAGATAAATAAGGTGTAATGAATAAATTTTTGGCCTATATCAACTAACTGTTTTGGTACAACATAGTCGGGAAATTCTTTAAAAATGGCTGAAAACTCACCCCGGTTCCTATCGCCAAAGGTGGAGATTTTGGATTAATAAATGAGTTCATATCACATTTTAATGTGTTTTGGACCCATCATTATAGTTGTTAATCGAGTTCAGAATTCTCGAGTTTGAGAAAAATCGAGTTCGACTTCCACAGCACCAACAATCGTTTCAATTACCATTAACACAGTATCAATGTTGGTAACAGACTCATTTGCATTTCAGTTAACTACTCACATAATAGGGGATATATAATACAGGAGTAACAAAGTCTAAACGATGTAGTTTTATCTCGGTACACGCCCTGGTTTACGAAATTTCACCCAAAAACAACCAGCGCAAGCTACACAGTGAAATAGGGCGACATACATCATACAGGCAAGCTTTGAAAGATTGAATCATATACGTAAATTGAAAAAAAAAATTATTTCATTCAGTGGCCCGATGATCACACACCATTTCGAACTCCGGCCACAGAATTCTCACCTAGAATGATTAGTTCGCCGAGAATAGCTACCGAACAGGTGGGGTTTATCGTTCGTACTCGTTCGAGAATGGCTTGCGCAACTGATACTCTGTGAGAATTCAGCTAGTCAACATTTACACATTTCAAGAATAAGTTGTTGGTTTTTGAAATGCTTTTTTTGTCATATTCCTGATGCAGATGTGTGAGAATTACTACCTGACACAGTCTATGCCAAGCTCTTGTTATTTACGACCTTTAGGAATGCTGTCAATCCGTCAATCTCCTTTTCTTCAGTAAGGAACATTTCAGACTTTTGTCGTCAAATCAGTCTCACCTACCCGCGAAGCCTCCAAATCCGGTGTAAACGAACCGGCCGAGAAAGTGGGGCGAGAAATTGAAGTGAGTTGAGAATTGCGACCAATCACAAAAGTAACCGACGACAAAAGTAACCATGAAGTAACCGACGAAAAAACTAACCGAGGTCACCATAGGTGTCGAACCTCCAATTCAACTATTTTTTCTTAAACAAAGTCCGTTTATAAAGTGAAAAACTTTTGAGGTCGGTTACTTTTGTCGTCAGTTACTTCATAGTTACTTTTGTCGTCGGTTACTTTTGTGATTGACCGAAAATGGCCCTATTCCGTTTTGTGTGTGTAGTTTGATCACGTTCCTTTACGATTGAAAGTTGTCAATATCAAGGAGTGTATAGATCAAACTACGATAAAGCTATTTGTAAAGTACAGGTAACCTAGATTATTTATAGGGTGGTAAAAACTCAAAAATTTGATTATCTCCGAATGTTGAAGGACCTCTGGTCACAATCTCGCCAGATAGTTGTCAACTTCATATGTGTCAATTGTACAGTACTGCGAAAGTACATATCCAACAATGAGCGCGTAACAGAGTAAACTATACTCTACATTTTATTTTTTCTCCTTCCAATATCACATTTTAATTGGGGTTACACTTATATCAATGTGAAAAGACACGTGTTCGATCGCGAGTAAACATTCTATTCCATTCCAATAAACATCTATTCTATTCTTCTGAAATTTTCCATTGCAGGTAGTCGCCAAGCCTCCGTTATGTCCGGAAACGGCACCAGCGCCGAGTTTTGCCCCAGAACCCACTGTCGTAACTAAAACATCGAAAAAACAAACCGAAACTTCGGGAAAACCAACCGAAACATCGAGGAAGCGCGATGTCGTGTCTGACGACGTTGTAGCGGCACCACGTGACAACTCGGCGGAAAAGTGGGTGACATTTAAGCTGAAACAAATTGAGCCAAAGTTCCTTAGCAAAAGCTGTATGAATCTATGAATACTTGTATGAATATTTGAAAATACATAATGTTAATCATATAGTTTTCGTTTATTGGGGGGGGGGGGTACTTGATGTCTGAACATTTTTTATTCAATTCGATTCACACGGTTCAATAGATATTCTTATTCTTCGGTAGAGTACCTGGTTTGAAAATATACGTTTCCCATTGTGTAACATATAAGTTAATGCTTCGATTTATTTTTAGCCCGATCGTCACCGTCTCGCCGCCCCAGTGTGCACCGGCTGTCACTAAGAAAAAGACCACCCGTGCGAAAAAGTCGGACAAGAAAACGACTGAACTCACTGAACCTGCACAGGATCTTGACAGCGGTGAGTCACGGTTGATTTGGGAGCAACTTCTCGCAAGCAGGACGATTATGTGGCCCAATCCCGTGTCAACGGTCCTTTAAACTGCAATTGAAAAATGTATTGCAGTTTAAAGGATTGGAGCGTTGTGATTGGGCCAACGTAATCGTCCTTCTTTGAACGAGAAATTTCAAAGGTTTGCTTCATTTTCACATGGAGTAAACTGATTACTAAACATTTCTTGAGTTTGTCTTCAATTATTCGACCATTCCCAGCGGTTAAGTTTGTGAATGTTCAAGATTAGTCCCATGTTGTCAAGTGTAGGCAAAATGAGTAGAATACGTGACTTTCCATCCATGGTTCATGGTGGGTATAATCCATGGTGAAAAGTTGAGATTTCACATTGAAAATGCCGATTTCTTTAGGTGATTTGGCCGCAACATGCCAGGAACCAATCGAGAGAAAGCGTCGACCACGCAGAAGTGCCGCCGTTAAGGTGACGTATTGTGAGCAGCCGGAAACGGAAGATATTGTTCCGGAAGCTGCCACCAAAACTGAAGAAAAATCGGCGTCACGTTCACGTAAATCCACGGCGACACGTGTGAAATCCGGTAGAAAAGATGGTAAAAAGACGAAGTTGACCGCGCTGGACATCAAGGAAAACGAGAATATTTGGAGAAAAGCTGCTGCTGTGGCGGAGGCTGTCAATAAGATGGTGGCCGATGACGTCACGAATTCGGATGACGTCACAACTGTTGATGACGTCACAGTTGAGAATGAGCCCGATCTGATGTTCGGTCCCCTGGAGGAGTTTGTGGCCGATGAGGTGAGCTCGAAATGGTTTCGTTTTGTTCGGATTGGGGTTAATATAGGGTTCTCTCTTTTCAAACCAAGCATGTATGTTGTCCCATCCCGCTGTGTTTTTCAGTTCGGTTTTGCTTCTCGGTCGAAATTAGAAAACTAGCACGTATCGAAATCGACTACAATTTAAAAAAAAAACTACAATCGTAATTTGGTCACTCCATAGAGATAGGTTCGTATTTCATTCCTCTGGCTGAACTTTGTACTATTGGATTTGTCAAACCGTTGTGGACACCGTACCATCGATTTTGTATGTGACGGAGTTTGGCGAGCGGTCAGTTTGTCTGCGTTGCATTGATCTACACACTCTCTTAACTGCTGGCAGATAATCAACGACTGCTCGCCCCGCACTGCTCAATCAATCAAACCCTTTGCTGTCTTTATGGGGAAAATGGCGACTATATATATCACCATTGTAATGATTATTACTATTTCACAGGTCATCGAGAGGCAAGTGGCCGGTCCGAGTAGCCAGCACCAGGACGATCAGGGAAAGGTGACCAGTACCGCGGCAGAATTGAGTATGACAGGTGGCTGTCGCAAACCTAGACATTCGAAGGAGTTTAATGGGCCAACCGCTTCAGGTATTTTCGAGTTTTGAACTGGGGTCCAGCCTAGTTTGAAGTTTTGAGTAGTTTTGTTTAGCATTTTAAAAAGCCGACTGTCTACTATAAACTCTGAGAAGTATTATTACTACTTCACAATCACTCAACACTCAGAGGAGTGCCTAGTTCGGTTTTGTCACCATTATTACATGTAAATATTGTAAATGGAAAAGAAATGATTCTGTTACCGTATTTACTAAGCTCAAATAGCCGGGTAAGCTATTTGAGCAAATTTTCAATGCAGAGTTTTAGAACGTTTGTCTATTTGTTCGGATAGTTTATTATGTTTTTATACGGCCACTGGATTGTTCATTATGGTTTATTGTGTTATTTAGATCTTGGCGTAACTCACTATAACTTGCAACTTGTCCGGTCTACGGCTCCGTGAATGTAAGAAAATAAAGGAATATATAAATAAAAGGATCTCCATTGCTATTTTAGATGTTTGTGGATCAATTAGCATTTTTTCAGGTATCACAGTGCGCTCAGAGCCGTGTTCCTTATCGGTCTCGCGTGAGATGGAGGCCCTGACCGCGACGCCTCACGCGCCGCATCGAACGCCAACCAAGGCCGCCCCGAAATGTACCGACGACCGATGGCGGGCCATATTGGGAACTCCATTATCGGAGGATGACGAAGATTATGATGCGGATAGGTGGGGGGTGGTTTTACACGTTTAATCTTCGCCACATTTTGCTACAATCCTCGTACAGGGACAAGGGTGTTGTGTTTACAATTACGTTGTAGCATTGTTGATATGAGGTACTATAACATTGAGACAAATACGTTTATAAATTGAAATGAAAATGTCTATCGAAATTGTGATAAAAATGGTGGGAGCATCTCATCGCTTTCAGTGCCCCAGCTCCAGCTGTCAATAAGGCTTCATCTCTACATGTTTCCGAGACGTCGATACTGCCACCCCGAACCCAGAAGACTGATATAGTCTTACCGAGGTGAATAGAAAATAAGTTTCATAAAAGTGATTGGAAAATATTCATGTGGGGTTGATTACGTGAGTTTTCACGTAACCTTACTTGCTCGCCGTGGGAACTACTTAGACAAATCTAGGTTTTGGATGCGTTCAAAGGGCTATTTTTGAGTGAAAGTGGTTCAACTTCAAAGTTGCTGTAATGATGTGTTTGTAGTTGGATCCCGGGGTTTTTGTTCGAAATTCGTAAATTTTGGCGGGTATCACGATTAAACTACAAAATTTGTTGGCCCCATGATGAACTTTCAGAGAGCAAGCTGTCAGTAAGCCCGCGCCTTCCAGGGTCATTGAGACTCCGGCTGTCAGTAAGACCGCGCCTTCCAGGGTCATTGAGACTCTGGCTGTCAGTAAGACCGCGCCTTCCAGGGTCATTGAGACTCCGGCTGTCAGTAAGACCGCGCCTTCCAGGGTCATTGAGACTCCGGCTGTCAGTAAGACCGCGCCTTCCAGGGTCATTGAGACTCCGGCTGTCAGTAAGCCCGCGCCGTCCAGGGTCATTGAGACTCCGGCTGTCAGTAAGCCCGCGCCTTCCAGGGTCATTGAGACTCCGGCTGTCAGTAAGCTCGCGCCTTCCAGGGTCATTGAGACTCCGGCTGTCAGTAAGCCCGCGCCTTCCAGGGTCATTGAGACTCCGGCTGTCAGTAAGCCCGCGCCTTCCAGGGTCATTGAGACTCCGGCTGTCTGTCAAGCACCCGAGGAAACGGAGGACAATTCGACAGTACTCCGGTCAGTTTTCGTGTTATAATAATCATTATCCATATGTAGATACAACCAGAGTGATATTGTTTTGAAATCAGAATGAACGGATATTGTAAAACTGATTTTAAATGCAAGGAAACAAATAAAAACATTTAAGAACAGGATGAGAGAGCTATTATGGAGTTGGAGCAAAGCGAATGAAACAATCAAACCTCGGGGTTTTCATGACGAGAGCCAGACTCAAAATCACCCAATCGTTCATTTCCCTGCAGTAACCCCATTATCCAAATCTGGTGGTTTTTATGTATAAAATAGAAAACTACACTAATCTATTACTCCGTTCAATTAGTACATATCTTCTGCCTAATCTTCTAAGTTTTTGAAGAGTGAAAAGCGTGCGTACCCCCTCCTTTAAGAGTATCGCTGTTCGCATATTACAATTTCTACATTTTTAAAGTTTGTGTTCCGTTCTCAATATTTCGTCATGAAGTTCAGTATTAATTTATAATTACAGGTCAAACAGTTGCCCCAAGGAAGGCCTTTCACACGAGAACAAGAATGGTCCGGAGGTGGATAGTGTTGAGGATCATACTGACGTCACGAACAGTCAAAATGACTTCATCGAAGATTCTGAAGATGACGTCACAGATGATTCTGAAGACGAGGTCACGGTTGACGAATGCTCTGGTTCATCTCGGTCTCCCAGTGTAGACAAGGAGGACAATTACGAGGTACATTTTCAATCGTTAATGGGGGGTCACGTGAATCTATACTCCATTACAGCTATTAATCTAAATGATCTCTTCAAAAACAAATGTTTATATTTGTGACATCACTATTTTATTTATTTTTTCTTATTTTTTTCCTATCCTACAAACTTCTCGGTACAATCATCGTTTCAATTGTGCAAAACTGCGAAAGTGCACAAGTGTGTGACAGAGTAAACTATACTCTACATCTTATTTTTGTCTTCCATATCTCCATTTTCTCGTGATTGGAGTGCCACATATACCAATGTGGAAAGACACGTGTTAAATCGCGAATAAACATTACATTCATTCTATCCAAATAGCCAGTTAAACCGGCTCTCTTTCGACAGAAATGGGGTTGTTTTTGGTTGCATCCCGTGAGTGGGTGACGATTAAGCTCAAATGCATTAAACTACAACCTATAACTCAAGTTCAAACATCAACACAGAGTTCAAAGTACCACAATGGATAGTTTACATCAATAAACTATGTTTGTACAAATTTGGAGAAAAATCACTCATACAGTTCTCAATAGGAGACATCCGCTCAATGTGTTCAAGCTTAATCGTCACCCACTCAACCCGTTGCTTTTTGGCAAAATTCGTACATTTCGGCGTGCATCGAGATCAAACTACAACAAGAATTTGAAGATAGGGAAACATTTTGATTTCAGAAATTAGTTTTTGTTTACTCTTTGTTGTTAACAGTTAGTTTTAGAGCGATGACGATGATGGCTGTGATTTCGGGGAGGTTGTCTCCAATGACGATGACGTGATTAGTGACAGCTTCGAGCAGGATCCGGAATCAGATATCGATTAGTATTGATTGATTTTTCGATTTCACTTACTCTCCTGTTTATAATTTCATCAATTAGCTATAGAAAGTATGGTTTTCATGCAGTTCCATCTGAGTTCAACCAAAGATTTGAAGTTTTGACCTCAAAAACTAGATGCACTTATGTTTTGAGTCGAAAACGAGAAATTCCAAACTGGATTGAAAAATCGGATAATATGGGGTTTCTATAGTATTTCCCAATCAATCAATACTAATCGATTCCTGCTTTCTGAATTTCAGTTTTTGAGCTAATAGTTGGTTGTTTTCAGTTCTGCTTATATTCGCTTTTCTTCCTGTAAATTGGGAATTGTAGTAAATGACTTTATTGATTACTAGTGGACTATTTTTATGTTATCTTCGATCTACTTTACAAATATTGCACTATAGTTGTTCATATTTTCTGTAGTATGCAAAAGTTACCTCTTTAACAATTGCTTGCGATTTACAGTAACTTTCATGTTCTAGAAATTTCGCATTCAGATTTATTTTCACTTTTTATCACTGGTATTTATATGTTTTGATCTACAAGTAATCAGGAATTGGTCCGGTACACTAGTTGAACGGATGATTTTGCTATTTCCATTTCCATACACCAGTAAGGTCCGATTCAAACACGTGAAAATTAATGATTTTGTATCAAAAATGGACAAATTTTTCGTTTTCGGTGAAAAGCTAGTCTATTGGTCAACTTATTTTAACTGTTCCGATAACTTTACTGGAGTATGGCTGATTCCCTTTTACACTCTGTACAATGCTCAATTTTGTCTTAATTTGGTATGTTTGTATCCGGTTTGTAGTTATATTGATTGTAATAAGTATGTCGGTGAAATCGGATCTCGTAAACATGTTTGTGAATTGTTTATTTGTCCTGAATACAAGATTTATACTGGATAGAATTGTAAAAATGAGAAAAATATTAGCCATTGTAAACTTTATTACGAAATTGTAAACGATTGTAATTACGCAATTAAGGAAAATACCAATGTTGACAAAATAAAGCTGTGAGAGTTTTTCTCACGTACGACTAGATTGGAAGCGAAATTGGGCAATCATTGACTTTTTGTACTTTGAAACCACTAATTTGGCTATTTGTACTGTCACTGAGATGTTTTAATTGAGCAATTGACAGAAACTAAGCAATACACTTCACTAAACGTTACTATAACACAATTGTAGGTAAAAATTATGGGGTGCGATTACAAAATGTATCTCACTCAATTTATCCACTTTCGAAGTTATTTGAAACAAGACAACTCAAAGAGTGGTATACCGGCTACTCATTGTTGGACAAGAACAAACTAAAAGATAATCGAATAGTAAACTTTAAAAAAACTATGACGGTTTTCAGAAAAAGGTTCAAATATAGCTAAACGGTACTAAAAAAAACGTGAAAGATACGTCATAAGTTACCAAAAAAAGTTACTAGCAGTATACAAGTAACTTGTGAAACTACATTATTTTGGTTTAGTCTAAATTAACTAATTCTGTGATACACTTGTAGTCCACTGAGAGATGGGATCCTCCCCAATTCACAGCCGGTTGTCGCACGTAGCCGAAGGGACAGCTACAGAATACCAGCGTAGAATTGATAGAAGAAATGGTTTTACCTGAAGAAACATGTTTACTCAATATATTATATGAGTTCCTCACTGAAAACTGGGTTTTTGAGTGAAAAGTTTATGAAAATCGGACAGGTTTGAGCCAAGATGATTAGAAGCAGTGAGAGCTATAGTGCGGGCCAAATTTATAAAATAGCCGCCTCATGTGAGACTCGAACCGGGCTCAAAAGTTTGGGAGGCGCGAACGCTAACCACTATATTAACTGGGCTTAATCCAGTAGTGTGAACGAATCGAGTATATTTATTTATTTATTTATTTATTTATCTACATTCAAAGAATGTGGCACTCGCTCATCAGAGAAAGAGAAGAAGAATAGAGAAAAAATTGCCATGAAATTTAAATTGTTCACAGTTCACTTTTTGTACGATGTTGTATCGAAGAGGGTTGAACATTAATATTTGAATATATATTATTCTCGCCAACGCAAGCAATAATATACAAGCCTAATGCAAATTCATTATACTCCCATCGTCGCTAACGCAACAATAACGAATATGGTTTTAGAAAGTGCATGATGATATGTATTGAATGGAGCACTTCATAGTTTTTGAGATTGGATTCCTGTAGGCGTGTTGAAAGAGTCAGTGTCAAATCAAAGGAGACAAAGTTGCACAACGCTAGTGAGAACATGATCAAACACTGGAGAGAATGTACAGGGTTGAGTAAATCGTCACGCAGCTTCGACTAGTAAGAACCACCTCCAAACGAAAGATACCACCACTTTGGTTCATATTGGTTCTCTCTCTCTTATATGTGTTATTACACAGCGCAAAGTGAGATATACAGTACACCCTCGCCTTTCTGTAAGCGACGACTATAAGACGGTGCATGTGTCTGTCTTCCTCTTTCTCATATTGGTTCTCTCTCTCTTTTTCTCTCTCTCTCCCTCTTTCTCATTTCTCTCTTTCTCTCTCATTCATTCCCTCCCCTTCTCTCTCCCTCCCCCTCTCTCCCTCTCCCTGTTTTGCTCCCTCCTCACCCATCCCCTCTTTTTGTCGGCCTGTCTGTTTCTTTTTTCTCCATCACTCTCTTTTTCTTTTTTCTCTCTCTCTTTTTTCCCTTCTAGATTGTTCTCAATTCGCCCTCAGGCAATGGTTGAGTCATCTTACGGGGGTCGACGGCACGAAAATTGATGGATTTAACACACGGCGGCACAACTGTTGGCAGACATTGCAAGACATTTGACAGGTAGAGAGAGAGAGGGAGAAAGAGAGAGAGAGAGAAAGAGAGAGAGGGAGAGAGAGAGGGGGGGGAGAGAGAGAGAGAGAGAAAAGCGGGGGGGGGGGGAAGAGAGAGAGAGAGAGAAGGAGGAATATAGAAACGGAGGATGTACCAAAAGAGGGAAAGATATACTGAGAGGGAGAACGCGTGAGAGTGAAGAGGTAGCGAGAGAGAAAAGATATAGTCTTCGACAACGGAAAGGCGAGAGGGTACTGTAAATCTCACTTTCCGCTGTGTACGCACACATGTCTTCGACTCCAAAGCCTAGCAGTTATGTGCACTAATAGCGCAGTGGTTGGCGCCCTGTTACAAATCTTTTGCTCGCAGGTTCGATTCCGACGAGCGACAGAAATTCATAAATTTGACACTCACTATAGACCGAGTTCATAGTATAGTGATAGTAGAGATCCTTTAATAATGTTCCGGATGCTGGTTTTTCAGTCATTAGTACATAAATGACTGATTGCTCAGTTCTTTGATAAGATTAAATTATCGATATTTATTCATTTCCTAAATTTTTATATTATTGACTTTCCACCAAGTCCTTGACTTTTATGATCTCAGGTGAGAAAAGAAAGCGACAAAGAAGTGAAGAGAGAAAAAAATTCTTACATTCTTTATAATTCGTAATTCTGCCCGAAATATTGATTTATTGATTGATGTTTCAGTTCTAAACTTAATTATGTGCACATTGGTGTTTAATGATGTATCCCCCCGTCTCAGGCGATAAAAGAAAGCGACAAAGAAGTAAAGAGAAGCGGCAACTGTTGTTTGGATATGTGACACCATGCAGACGGGGATAGGAGAAAGGGAAACAAAAACATAGAAGGAAAAAGAATGAAGAGGAGAGAGAAAGAGAGAGAAAAGTGAAAGAGAAGAGAGACCAAGAAAAATTAAAAGGAAGGATAGACAAAGAGAGGTGCCGACACACAGAAATGAGAAGAAGAAAACAAAGAAATGGTAAGTATGAAATGATAGGAGGCAGAAGACAAGAGAAAGCGAAAAAGTTAAGAGAAAGAAGGGAGAAGTACACCATAGAGAAAGAGGAGGGAGGGAGACAGCAAAGGGAACAAAGAATGGGAAATGAACAAAAATTTCACAAATTCAAAGTAACTCACCACTACTCTCCGCGGGCCCGATTATCCGGATCTTTCCGCGGTCTCCCTGAAATTCAGGAAATATGGGTTTTGGAGTTTGAATCTATCAAAGATGTGCACCTAAGGCTACAACTAAAACTATTTCTATTAATATTCATTTTATTTCATCCAATTTTATTCGAAAGTTCTGATGTGCAATTGCAGCAAACTACAACCCATCGACCTATCACAGCTGATCCACTTACTATTTGGTAGATCAAACTTAAACTGAGTATGTTAACCCCATAAAACTGACCCTGCACGAGTTTCTGATCTGTTTTTCCGTTTTATCGCAGAAAGTCAGTTGAATGTTCTTGTCCAATTGTAGATTAGTTATGATTCTAACGTTCTGCTGTGCACGACCATACTACATCTTCGTAGATCAAACTACAACTCAGTAGATCAAACTATAATCCCGTAGATCAAACTACAAAAACTGACCCTGCACGAGTTTTTGATCTGTTTCTCGGTTTTATCGCAGAAAGTCAGTTGAATGTTCTTGTCCAATTGAAGATTCGTCGTCTCGTCCGAACTGTCACACGTGATGTTTCCCGCGCACTCACACAGATCGAAACTGGAAATACAGTAACCCCTACAAAGATGAGTGGGCAAGGATTATCTGTGTTTGGTTTGGCAACAAACAAAACCGCCGTTTATAACATGTGGAAAAAGATCGATTAGCATTCAAAAAGTGAATAAAAAAAACTTGGTTCCAAAGATATTTTGGTAACCAAAGAGGTTTTGGGAAGAATTCTTGCTCACCTCTCCACTTCGGGTGTTTGTGAATAGTCGAACAGTTCGGGATCGAAGTAGTCGTCGTAGAGTGGCACCATGCCCGAGCCCCAGCCGGAAGAATTCTGGAAGTATATATGTATAGTTTGTTCCACCCACTTATAACCCTCTACAGTAATCTGCTAACACTTCCAGGTCAAAGTTTACTATATTAGCGTATTCAGAACGCCTCGAAATGTTCATAGTGTCTTCTGCATGTTTACTACTACCAACTCTGAAAATTTGAAACCAAAGTAATGACTTTTTCATTAGAAAACACCCCCTTGAATAATTGACCGATTACTGTAGGAATACATCGATTGGTGAAACAGACTATAGTCCGTTTCATTCCCACTGAGACCCATTGGCATCGTGCCAAGATTTTCAGATGATGCCTATTCCATAAAGAAAACATGAGTATTCTGAAGACATTTTTTGTTTACGTGTTCTTATGAAACTGAACAACCGCTAACAGAAATTTGAAATTTTTTGAAAAACTTCAAAGTGATGAAAAGTTGCCTAGAACATTCATTGGCACGCTGCCAAGTCTCAGTAGGAATGACCGAAACTATAGAGTCTGCACCCAGAGAAACACGGTGATATACTGTATTTCGAGGTTTTGCTGTGTGTCTAGATTTCTCTCATTAGATTCTTTGTGGTGAATTTCCAACGAACAACCATGAAACAACGTTTTGAAGTCACAATCGTCGGAGGTGTCTAGACAAGCATGTTTTGGTATGTGACCACCTCGCCTAGAAATTCTCAATCAATTAAAGAGTGACAGAAAGAAAAGTTAATATGAAAGAGCTTATCAAGAGATTTTCAGAATTTTTTAATTCAAACTAGCAAACGTAGTTTGCATACGGTTGACACGTGTTAGCCTGTTTTGGCGCGCACAACGTTATATTTAGGTACCCCGGGGTACCTATACTAGAAGTAAATTGAATAGTCACGTAAAGTTAGCATTCTAATGAGGCATCGTGCACTTTGTAATTGCACGTTTCTGAGTTTTGCTGTGTTTAGCATGTTTCATGTGACTGTGCAATTGACTAACAGTATAAACTAGCTTTCCTTTCTGCCCCCCTTTAAGCACTTTGCTGTCATTGTGGGAGAAATGAAGTGTACCCTACCTCTTCCATCTGAGGATAGCTGCTGAGCTTGGCGGCACATGCCTGCACCCTCGTGCAGGTGGCTGCGAGAAGCGAGGGAAGGAGGGAGAAGAGGAAGATAATCAGACGCATTCTGAATCAGTAGTGTTATGATATACCATAATATAGTAGTTATGTTATAATATATCATGACAGTCATATTGTACAGGTATAGGTGTATGCGAGTAGAGAGGGAAGAAGAGAGGATAAAGATAATCAGACGCATTCGGGGAACAATGTTATAATAGTATTATAACATTATAACTATAATTATATAGCACAATATAATGGTAATACCGTATATGTGCGCGTGAAGGTTTATACAAGAAGGATTGAGAAGGGATCAGAGAAGTTTCGAGCGTTTCGAGCTATAGTAGAGAGGAAAAAACGGAAGAACAGAGAACAGAAAGAAAATCAGACCCAATCTGGAAAAATAAATTAGTGAAAATCATATAAAGTACAAAGTAAAAGCTCTACATGAGAAAGAATATTATTTGGCGGTCAGATTAGACTGGAACAGAACCTTATAAAATAAAGTAGAATATTTGCTAAATAACATATAAATTCAAAAGTTGAAAACAGAAAAACAGAGCGATTCGAAAGTCCCGATCAAATGTTATATTATGTAGTAGTTATATTGTGTGAGTTAAATTTAATAATGTGAATACGAAAACATCATATGATCAGAACATCAAATGGTAGCGCCTGAGATGCAGGTGTTTCTGAACAGAGATTCTTCTTCTATCTTTTATAAGAGGAGTTACTGAAATATTTCACGAGATCAATCGCGCACTTTATTGTACCGAGCTGGGGATTTGGATAAGTCACCGCAACAGACGCCAAAAATAGAAGATTTTATGAAGTTGAGAATTCAGCCCTAGAAAACATGGTGAGAAAAGAAATAGCGACTGGGTAAGAAAAGGATTATGTGTTCAACAACCATGATGCGAAATAACAAATGAATTGTCAGCATTATCTGAGTTTGTTTTCGGCTCGGACGATGTATAGTCTGTTTCACGCAACAATAGCCCTCTACAGTAAGATTGTAAATCTTTCAAGTACATTATTCATATCTTGTAGGTATTATAAATAGTTTCAACTTCGTGATTTTGTTCTATACAGTGGTTACTACAGGCACAGAAAACAGTGAAGCTAAAAGTCTGTTTGTTGATTAAATAAATTGCCCTGAATATTCGAAAGATTACTGTAAAAAGTCACCGATTGGTGGAACGGAGTATATATTTCTAGCCAATCATTCACAGGGGAACAGATCTGCAATTGTTTTCTCAAAACAGGTTTTTGATCAGTAGAAAATGATAAACTAAAACAGTTAAAATAGAATAGAATAGATTTACTCGTGATTTAACACGTGACTTCCACATAGTATGTGTCACTTCAAATGGGTAAATGGAGAGAAAAGTTGCGAAGAAAAAAGAAAAAGGGCTGAGGAGAAAAAGAGTTGACAATAAATATATATTATCTAGCTGCAAAACATGTTGAAAATGAAGGATATCAGAGAAAAATACAAAACGGGACACCCGGTCATCTTAGTTCTGAGTTGTATGGTTCGTTTCATTCCCACTGAGACCCATTGGCATAATGCCGGGATTTTTGGATGACTATTTCTTAGAGCAAACGTGAGTGCTCTAAACAAAATGTTTGGTTCGCGCGTTCTTATGAAATTGGACAACCGCTAACAATAAGTGTTTTTTTTTTGAGTTTTTTGAAAAAGTAGTGAAAAACAGCCTTGAATATTCATTGGCACGCTACCAAGTCTCAGTAGAAATGACCGGAACGAATAGCGATCCCTCACGAGATACCTCATGAGCTATAAGGACGAGCCTCTCAAGAGATTCTATTGATTGCTATGCTACAACATTGAGCGTTCACGAGTAGCTTATGAGGTGTCTCATGAGAAACTCATATGACTTCGCATGAGCTTGGAGGGATTGGCTAATTCTACAACTAACCGGGTTTTCAGGTAACCTAACCCTTTTTTGGTCAGCTTTTTCAGGTTACCTTAGTAGGTAACCTAAAACTAAAATCCGGTTACCGGTAAAACTAACGGTGAAAACCACATTTTGCGTTAGAAAAACAGGTTAACGGTTTTTCATTTTAGGATATCAACCGGTTACTCACTGAGGTAACCTGAGAAATAGGTTACCAAAAAAGGGTTAGGTTACCTAAAAACCCGGTTACATATAGAATTCACCAGGGATTGTTACGCCGCCTGGCATAAACATCATTATGTTCATACAGCAAGGAGGAAACATTGTCATCAATGCAACAACTGCAACGAACATTTTTGATAGATTGATTAACTAGAGTTTATATGAACAGGAAATTTAGTTAGCTCTTAGCTATTATTGTTCAACGTCAAAATGGCCACAAAACTAAATTAACGTTTGGAAACCACTTACCCAAAGGCTTCAGAAGAGGACTATTCGAAAAGACAAATGAACATATAAGACGGTTCCAACTAAACTTTTTGAAAAATAGCCTCATTTTTCCGAAATCCTGCAATTGGGAATCCAGGTATAATAAGTTTGGATGAACGATCAGATTGGCAGCTAGAGAGCAATTGTGTCAACGTGTTTTTGTCATTTGATAAAACCTCTGTAGACTTATTAACATGTGCCAATAAGGTTCATTGCGAATGACAAGTGTCAATGAGAATGAGTGCTGGTGACAAATGATAAAACAATTACGTCAGCTGGCATATGCCAAAAAAGTTGATAAGTCGAATTCTCAATAAAAAAACCGAATATAAAACACACAGTCAAAATGATGTCAGACATTAGATTATATAGTTATTAGCACTAAAAAATAGGTAGTTGTTAGCACTCAAGAAGTAGTACGAAAAAAAAGTAGTCCATTCCTCTACCGGGGGCGAGATAATCTAACAGTAAAAAAGACATGGAATGTTCTATACCCGGGGTATTGCACTTATTACAACAATAACAACAATGAGTATACGTGAAAAACGTTGGAAAACGCAAAAATAGGAAAATTAGTCAATAAGTTACAGGAATCTCGGTTCGCGAGTATGAAAAATATGTTAGTACCCGGATAATCGTAAGTATAGTTCCACGATTAGCCGAAAACGTGAAAATCTAGAATAAAATGTGATTATGCGAAGCAAAAGTGTTAAAACGATCATAGAAAGCAAGAGGGAACACGACCAAACTAATCCTTTGAATTGACAAAAAGTAAATTGAGAATAAAAAGCTGCCACTGAGATCCACTCTTTCTTGCCGTGCGCATTTGGCACCTAGACGAGCTTGAGAACAGAAGGACGGACGACGCTCGAATCTGAAAAAAAAACACAATTAACAAAGTGCAAAAACAGATTACTGTTGGACAGTATAATGCCACATACGCAGAGACGAGACTCTATAGAAGTTTGAATACAAAACATACTGTAGGCAAAAACAGCGTGATAAGGTGACAAAGAAGAAGTCTAAAAAATAAGTTGTGATATCTATAACAGGTAATAGCGGCTAACAGTAAATGGTTACGAAAACGTGGCTTCCAACTTTCGCATGACGTTTTTCCGAGTGGGATGAAAAAAACAAAATGAAAATACATAAACATGAAGAACTATAGGGATAACTCACTTTTATTGAAGAAAAGGACTCCTTCACGATGAAAAACATGAAGAACTATAGGGATAACTCACTTTTATTGAAGAAAAGGACTCCTTCACGATGAAAAACCAATTGCACACACGCCACAGTACCCTGAAAATACTGACATAAAAACAACAGCAGAACTGAAACAAATAAAAGAAATTTAAATAACAAAAAAAAAACACAAAAAACACAAAAGTTTACAAAATGGAACGGTTGAATTATGAAGCTACGCTGGCTACTGTTGACGAGCGACGCGGCGCGGTCGCGCTGCGGTTGACGTTTTCGAATTTCGGACCGCCGCCAGCTCCTATAAAAAATAATTTTCATCATTAGTTTTCGTGCTATTTCGCATATTTTTTGTTTCATTAGTTCATGTAAGTCACGTTTAACCCCACTTGTCCTTCTTTGTTTTTCATGGAATGTTTCTGAATTATTCTAATTTGTGTAATTGCCTTTTTATATTTCAGGTTCTGTCCAGAGATTACTCTTGTTAGTCGTCGGTTAGGATCCACACGACCATACAAAAAGATGTGAGTTAGAACAGCTGTTTTTTTTTGTTCAAGGAAGCTTGGTAATTTTGGTATCCACACATGACTTCTTATTTACGTTGTGATGAGCGATTTACTCCACACATGACCTCTTATCAACGGTGTGAAAAGCGATTTACTTAAAACTGTGCAATGTTTGCCCTGATTCATCTTCGTGGTTGCTCAGAATTGTGTGCACTCCCTTTTAAACGATTAACGATTACTGACTTTCTTGGCGAATTTCATTCCAAACCAGCTATTTTCCAACCAGAGTCCAACCGATTCTTTCTGAACCAGATGATTCGCTCCTGTATCCCTGTATGCAACCCAATTAAAATGAATAGTTTTAACTGAATCAAATGAAGCGAATCGTGCAAAATTCAGTAAGATAACTTACCAATTGCCATTTATGCAACTATCTTTGCTAATTTATTGAGCCCATAATTGAATATAAACGTTTCTATTTTGCTTGTGATTATGTTACTATTCACTGTTCAGATGTGTCCGTAGCTCTATCGACCCACCTGGAAGGCGTCGTTGTGAATGGGATTGTGAGCACGTCTCTACTCGATGATGGTAGCTCTCAACATGTAATATGTACCCATGCCTTCAGCAATGTGCTGACTTCTCTTCTATTCATTTCTCATAATATTATATACAAAGTTGTACAGGATTTCCACTATCTTCACGTTGTTTGTATATCCACTGTTGTACATGACATTATTTATATTAGCTCGTTATTTGTCACTGCTCCTACTCAAGAAATCATAGCATCTCATGAAACTTAATCATTCATTATGATAAATCTAGTTTAAAACTAATTACATTGTATTGCTAGGTCGGTAAGGAAGGAAAATACCCCATGCTCTTATTCAATTTTATACGAGTGTGGTAATTTATCATTTTTATTACGAGTTTAATTTTGTACCCATTGTTGACAAGTGTCAATCTAGTTTGCGTGATAATATCAGTTGTCAATCTCGATGAGAGATCCTATCACATGCCAATATCAATGAACTATGTTATCATTTGCCAATGAAGTTTGACTCACAATAGCACTTGTCAAAGCGATTATTAACGAATATCACTTGTCAAAAACAACGTTTACAAAAGTGGGGAGATTCAGCGGTTGTTTTGGCAAGGAAAACAATATATTGCCAAGGTATTCCTAATGACAAGATTTCGGGAAAATGTTGCTGTTTTTCAAAAAATTTAGTTGGAACCGTCTTATATCGTGAAATTAACTGTTGAAAAACTCGCAGCAACTGCTCAAGAATTTCAGTACTGCCATTCAGTATTGGACAAACTATATGATGTTGAGTCACTTCAAACGAAATTACATTGTCAAAATACTAGTCATTGTGATTAGAAATATGTTAAGTTCTAGATAACAAAGTGTAGAATGGTATTTGTGAATAGAAATTTGTGATAGAGCTCTAGGATGAACCAGCTCAAATGATACCTCTGAT
The DNA here is from genome assembly GCA_964036275.1 of Litoditis marina. NCBI lineage: Eukaryota > Metazoa > Nematoda > Chromadorea > Rhabditida > Rhabditidae > Litoditis > Litoditis marina. Next base: position 5,310,676 of record OZ038437.1, on the reverse strand, counting down.
GTGTGTGGCTCGAAGACGTCCGAGTTAACTTCTGTTCGGAACTCAAAAAGCCCATACAATCCTATCATACGAAGTGATCAAATCTTAGTGGTTTGATCTATCAGAAGTCATAATTTACGAACTTCTAACGAAAAAGAACGAGATCAAACTACAAGCACGATGTGAACATACACGTACACCGTATAAGCTTGCTTCCGAGAGTGATAATCCCTTAGCAAGGATACTACATAACCAAAGTACGGAAATGTATCATGTGTCAAAGTGCAGAATACTGGTACCAGGAATAAGTCATTCAAAATAAAAAGTCATTAAAGTAAAAGTCATTTAAAAGTAAAAGTCATTAATTCACTTTTAGTCAGGATTTGAAAAATACGAAAATTTTCGAAAACTTCATTTCTGATTCTAAACTGTTTCTGTACTTAATGAATTCTACTTTTAAATGACTTTTACTTTAATGACTTTTAATTTTGAATGACTTATTCTGGTTGCCCAGAATACTCACGTTTTGCAGGAGAGAGTTCAAAACGATATCTGGTCGTTAACAGAAAGGTGTGGTATGGTTATTAGAGGGTAGCAGGACTCACGCGTTTCAGTTTCACCTGAACAACCCACGTAAAACACGTGAGAGTTTCACGTAAAAACACGTGAGTCACCATTCAATCGATAGATCCATTCGTGAATAGAAAGGTATGAATATTAGAGGATAGCAGAGGGGGTGTGGCCTCGGAGACAACAGGCCCCCCGCACCTAATTATGTTACATCAGGTGGCATATTCCCTTTCAGATTACCATCTTACCACTCTTTGTGACTTTGGAAGGTGCCGACAAAAACGTGAGAACGTGAGAAATCTGTGTTCACGTGAAAACGTGACAATGTGAGAAACGGGACGATGGACTTTGTAATTTGATCCCGCCTTGAGGGTAGGATGCGGTGATTATAATGCGTTCAAAGACCAAACTACAATGAAGATTTTACGAAAAACGTGAGGAACGTCTGGATGGATCTGACAAAACGTGGGCAAAGCCGATCTTTCACGTGACTACGTGAAAAACGTGAACATTCACGTCTTGTCGGATTCGCTCTGTTCCGCTGTGTTTGTAAAACTCGTGAATTACGGCTTGAATCGACATCAAACTACAACAGATACTTGTATGCTTGTATGTATGTTGGCTTCTATGTTGTGCGTATGCTAGAAGATCCTGGCACCTTCATCCCACCCTGCGTCTCCTCAAACATACGATATTTCTCTGCTCTCACATCTCGTCGGGATGTAAGAGACAAGAAATAGTGTGGCAGAGCGAGATACGCAGGGTGGGATGAAAGGGTCGGGATTTTCTGGCATACGTATTTTGGTCACTGGCTACAACTTGTACTTGATACTGTTGTACAACTTTCAAAAACAAGCGAGCAACTGAAGATGGACGATGTACTTTATTATTTCTGTGTTGTAGGCAGGATTCAGAAATTCTGATGTGTGTGACGATAAAACTACAACTGAGATTCGACATTTGGACACTTAATGTAGTTCAGAATGACAATCTTCCACCCTAGTGCTCACTCAGGCTGTAACAACTTTGTAAGTATAGTTCCTCCAGAGCTTGAACGAAAAAAACACATTTATTAAACATTTACATACACGTACAAACACCCAAAAATATTCACAATCGATAAAACTAGATAAAACCTGACTAGATTTACTCAGAATAGATAAACTCCTCTGTGAAGAGCCTAATTGAATGGAGTTGAACTTTACATTTAATCTTACTTTAAAACTGCAATTGAGTGAGTTAACTAAAGATACATGGATGAATAAATTAGGTACCGGGGACGCCTTTGGGTCAATAAAACACAATCCTGGCATCAAAGTAACGAAATTCGAATGCAATACCCAAAATATTGGGAACCATACTACCCATTTGAGCACCCCAGGACCCATTTGATTACCCAAGAACCCAATTTAGATTACAAAAACCCCATATTGGGTACTATGACACCCATTTCAATCCCCAGTACCCATTCAAGTACAAAACAACCTATTGTAGGTCAATAAAATCAATAAATCAATAAAAATGCTGTTCGGGTGCCACGTAACGGGGCTGATGTACTCCGTGACGAACCGGGAACTGCGAGACAATTTCCGGCATGTAGACGACTATGTTCTTGATGGCGGCGGGAGGGAGGGCAGAGTAGGGAGAGTGGGCACAGCGCAGCATCTGGAATAGAGGTAAGTTAATGACATGTAAATTAGGAATACCGTATACCACGAGCACAGAAGAAAGTTAGGGATACCGTGAATCGGGACAATCAACTAGACAAGCACTGTACCTGGTAATAGTGCTGGCCGGAATGCTCGTTTCACTATACGAAGGGTGATAACTATGCACAGCGGAGCATCTGCACGAGCCACAGAAGGTAAGTTGGGAATACCGTATACCACTAGCACAGAAGAAAGTTGCAGGTACCGTATATAAATGGAATAGTGGATACCATCAACAACCAAACCAGAGTGTGAAACACGCCAAGGTAACTTGGAGGTACTAAGTCGGTAACGAATCTGTTCGCTAGCCGAAGCTGAACAAGAAATTAAATTAAGCTCCGCCCACCTGATCTCGGTCGTACTCGACGCGCATGTGAATGTGGCCCTTCTCGTCGCGACTCGACACAATTCGACCGCCACCGGGCGCCAACGTCGACGACACAACCTGGAAAAACCAAAAAAATCGATAATCATAAAACGGTATACATCCCATTATTCAGGCCATTATCGCGAAAAAAGTTTGAAAACCTGTAACCAAAACTCGGCTACAATTGAAATTAACGGTGAAATCCGAATTCAACGTCAAATTGGAGGGTAACCGGTTCTTTTTATTTCAGGTTACCAACGGGTTACCTACTCAGGGAACCGAAAAGGCTGGAGAATTATTAGGAAGTTAGGTTACTTGTAGAATTGACTCTTAAAACGCTTCAACAATCGGCGCTGCAATTTGCCTCAACGCGGTTAGTTAAGTGCTAATAAACGCTGGTACGCGACAGCTGATGCACTTTTATGAGGCTATCTTGGAGCTGAAATACCGGAAGCTCAACAAATAGGCGGAATGAAAAGGTGCAACACATGAATATCGAGGCCAATTAGACAAGCAACCGGGTTGCATGTGTAAAGACAATTTTCTTTACACATGCAACCGGGTTGCATTTTGCTTACATGTATCAACCGCCGAATATCGATCCATACAAAACGCTGAAAACTGTTGCCCAACTAAATCAATAAACACAAATACCCACCGTGCGCGGCTTATCTACAGCTGCGGCGGCAGCCGCTGGTGGTTCCAATTGGTAACCCACCCAACAAACTAATCAATACGTTCTAAATAATCAATACCCAGACAATTCAATCAATAACAATATCAACCGAGCGCGGCTTATCTACAGCTGCGGCGGCAGCCACTGGCGGCTCCGTCTCAACGCGATGCGACAGCTGTCAATACGAATCAGCTTCAAATTCAACCAATAATCAATAAACTGCCCGATAAATCAATCAATACCAACCATTCACGGTTTATCCACCGCAGCGGCGGCAGCAGCGACCAGCGGTTCATATTGACCGCGCAATCGTTACCCTACCAATTCTATCAATCCTCAACCAAATCTATCAATAAACAATCCCTATTCCAATCAATCAATAAACGATAAAATATAAGAACCAACCGTGCGCGGCTTATCCACCGCAGCGGCGGCCGCCGCTAGCGGCTCCGTCTCGGGACTGGCGGTGCGACGCGGCTTCCAGTTTCCCTTCTTCTTCGGGCGACGTCGCGGCGACTCGTCGCGCGCCGAGCCGTGATGCATGCCGGCACCATGACCGTGGGAGGAGTGCTGGAAAGGGCAGAAATAACTGATATAGATAGTATGAAACAACTATATTTTCATATGATTTCGTTTTAGTTAACCTCATTCTATATATTTAACAGTTTACGTTTCCTAATTTTTCTCAAATTATCTCAAAGCTAGCTGACACCCGTTCCGATGCCGGTATTTTCCATACATTCGCCGGCAAAACCGGCCACCCTTCTATCTGACACAGAGCAGCAATAATTCTATGTTACCTCAGGTAGCCTGAAAAGTGAAAGAGGTTGGGTTCCAGAAAAACCAGGTTACTCCTAGAATTGACAGGTTAGATCAATCAATACTCAATTCACCACACTCTGCAATCGAGCGAATTTCGACTACTCTCATCCTCACATCACCTAAAACTGAAGAAAACCCGAGCGAAACCCACTTCCAACGACGATTGAGCGTTTGCGTTCTGTGCAGCCAGCTGAGCGGTGCGCAGCATTCGTGTTAGATGCTCCAGGGTGTCATTCGGAGAAACCATTCCATTCTGGAAGGAACAGAATTGAAAATTGGTTGGTGACTACCATCAATACATACAATACAGAAAGAAAGCTATAACATTAGATAAGATGACCACTTTGGAAAGAAAACTACTAAACTTAACAAATTACACTAATAAATATTGAAACATGATAATGCAAAGAAATTGGAATAGCTAAGTTATGGCGTCTATAAGAGATCACCAAAACATCATACCCCTATATCACCTGAATGTTATGATGATTGGGCAGCAGCTTGGCCAGGACAGGATTGAAGTTCATCTCGACTAGGCGACTTCTTGCTACCAACTCAGGTGGAGTGAATGAAGAATGAATGCTCCTCTTATATATATATGCCAACTCATCGGCGCACGTGTACATTTGCATACCACGTTCGGTCGTTTTCAGACTATCTTGGTTTAAACACGTTGGATATACCCAGTTTACGTTACACGTATGGCAGTTTCCGGACTTTGTTTTCAGGCTATGTTGGCAAACAGTAAACACGTTAGTTATCCGCCCCCCCCCCCCAGTTTCGCGTAGGCAATTTGCATAGCACTCATGTATGTTTCCAGACTATTTTGGTGAAAAGGCTAACACAGTTTTGCCAAACCGTTAATATTCTAATTTGTAACCTTTAAATTCATGTTTCTGATCGATTGCCCAAGACCGCTCTGAGAAATATTATTCCGTCTGTGAAATTAGCGTTCAAAAATCAAGCGTTGCACTAACTTAAGTGAGCTCAATGCTATAAAATAAGCATTAGCCAAACTTCAAAGTACGAGGAAGTATCTCTTTTTAAGCAATGCACCAAGTATGTCAAACATTTAACAAAACAGCCGATACAAAAATAAATAACAACACAACATGGGGTAAACAACGGAGAGACCATAAAGACCGTATGAACATTACAATGAAAACCAGTCTGAACATCAAAATCATCGAGAGAAGATAGAAAAAAGACAATTATTGATCTTAAATACAAAGTTTACTTAACTGAGCTGTTCAAACGGCCCACTGGGGCTTAATTGTCCAAGAATAATTGAATTCTTCAACAAACTTTTACAGGTCGTTTCAAAATATGAGCAATGAGCATCCTCAACAGTTCATACATCAAATTTCAAAAACCTAATCGCCCTTTTCAAACAGCTCAGCTGGTGCCTCAAAACAACCAATCGATAAAATAGAGTCAAATGACTTCAACGTGGCATCATACTGTTACCAGCTCATTGCGGCTTTGGGGTTCCGACCTGAATATATAAAGGTTAAATCTTAATCCCGATGTACAATATATCAAAACTGCAACTGTGAAAACTTCCTCACTGGTGTCATTTGTAGTTTGGTGAGGTCAGCCAATCATTGCCATCTGATTTTACCAAATACAAGCGAGAGAGAGAAATAGGTCGCGACACGAGACAATACAAACGTATTCCTTCCCCTCCTCCTCCTCCTCAGACCTTTGTTCTATTAAAGTTAAATTAGGTTTGTAGTTAATTTGTGTATTTAATAAGTAACAAACCTTGGCAAACGTAGCCGCTGACGAGAAATACGTGGAAGAAGAAGCAGCGCCCCGCTGCTCGTTCACAATCGGATTGACAATCTCCAGACCCTGCACGGGAGTAAACGAGACCGACGAAGCAGTTCCGGCAATCTGTAAACAATTATTATTGTATACGCTATTATTGTACTTAATTACATTGTATTGATGTCTAATAGGGTTGTTAATCGAGTTCAAAATTTCGATTTTTCGAGGTTTTGGAAAATTTCGAGTTTTCGAGTTCGACTCGAAAAGTTTCGAGTTTTTTCGAGCGTTCGTTTTAAGTTTATCAAGAGCCAACCAAGAGAGAGAGTCGAGTTAGTCAGGAACGTCAAGGCGTCAAAGTCAGGTACTAACTGACTGAAAACCTAGTGGTCACGATTGCCAGGAATTTTTATACTATTACTATTATTATTATTATTATTACAATACTACACTCACCATCTTGTTCTTGATGCTGGTCATCCCGCCGTGCTGCTTCTGTCGTTCCACCTGTCGCTGCAGCTTCTGTGACATCTTGGCGCGCGTCTTTTGATCTACGACACCAGCACGAATTCGGCCGCCGGCCACGTTGCCACCCTTCGTCTGGAAAATGGATTTGTATAGTTTGTTGTCTGACTTTGTACAGTTGTAGATTGATCTGTGTTGCGGCATCAAACTACAATACTATGAGGAAGCGCCGCGCTCTCCATTTTCGCCTGAAACACGAAGACATCATACATTTTGTATGGCATCAAACTATAACACAGGAAAACGTCGTCTGAAACCCTGGGATCACGATTTTTGTAGTCTGATCTGTGTGTGCTGCGGCATCAATTTATGTGTCAACTACAATATGTTTGTAGTTTGACTGCGCGCGTTTTTTTTTGATCTACGACACCAGCTCGGATACTACCGCCCGCCACGTTGCCACCCTTCGTCTGAAGAATGGATTCGTAGTTCGTAATTTAGTTTGTAGCTTGACTTCTGTGGTTGTAGTTTGATATGTTGTACCAAGAGGGTTCTAGTCTGTGCACATCAAACTACACTGCAGAGGCCGAAACGGTGTAACTTTAAACTTAATCATTGATTAACTTTTATGGATAGTATTCATTATTCGTAGTTTATCGACTCATTTATTTAATTACTTCATACTAGTTCACTTTATATCATTCAATCTGATTATACTTATATAACTACATGAAAATCGTAAGCACATCTTGGCGTGCGTCTTCTGGTCCGTCGCAAATTTCAATTAAAACACTCTATTCTGGATTTTCATGAACTGTTGCAAACTTTTCTCTAAACAACTTATGCACGAGTACAAAATGGTCCCTCCCCCGTGAAAATCTTTTTTTAAATGTTAAAACAATTTTTTTGCTCGAACCAGCCAGTTGCTTAGCCTGTGAGCGGGATAATCTCATGATTATCTGACACGGAGTAGGAAGTGTAGAACGCTCATTCAATCGTAAACACAAGCTTGTGGCTGACTTTAATCTAGACGACAAAACTATGAAAAATGAAAGTAAATATAAAACGTTTTAGACCAACTTTTTGCTGGCCAGATACCAAATATGTGAAAAGAATACTTCACAAATCGCACGTAAGAGTGCAATATACTATGGCAACACTAGGGTTGCCGACCGAGATTGAAGTTTCAGAGTTTAAAGCCGAAACTTCTAGTGTTCTCGTCTGAAATTGTGAATGTCCAGTTCGTTGAAAATTGAATTTTCCAGTTTGAACAGAATCGACTTTTTCACACACCTGTCCAACATCGAAGCCCATATGGTCCTGCATCACGTCCTCGCCGAGTTCTCCAAAATTCATGCGGTTCGCACTCTTTCGCAGGTCCGTGATGCCCAGACGCTGCTTCATTTTACGCACACGACGACCTGCAAAATCCATTAATGTTCGAAAATCGGCCAATTCCAGAAGGAACCCGGTATTTCGTTGACCCTACCAGGTAACCCGGTTAAGATTACCTGGTAGGGTCAACGAAATACCTTAACCGGGTTACCTGGTTAACCATTTTGTTAACCACTTCTCTTTTACAACGTCTTTTGGGCCAAATTTAGGGTTACCAAGTGGTTCACCAGGTAACCCGGCTAATGGTTAAGGGCTAGGGTTAGCGAAACACCGGGTTGAATAAAGAAGTCGCCCAAAAGTCTAAGGGTTATCAAAAATCAAATAAACATAAATCTATAACTCAATGAACCTATTTTATAGAGTGAAAATGAAAAATCGTGAAATACGTGGTGAAAGTGGCCTCTAGCAAAAAACTAGAAAATGCACGTCCCTCTACTTCAGCTGTAGCATAGGGTTGTTAATCGAGTTCGAAATTTTTCGAGTTTCGAGTTTGACTCATCTCGAAAATTTTCGAGTTTGAGTTTAACAACCCTACTGTAGCATCAACATCTGCGATGCAGCCGAAATTACACCATCATGCTGAAACCCAAAAAGACCGCAATACCAAGGTTCCGCAATAAGGCCAAAATGATCATCATTTGTTGTAGTTTGTAGTCTCACCTCCTCTCTTCTTGCTAGCCTTATCCAGTGGTTTCGGCAGTGCTTTCGAGGCCTTCACCGGTGGTGGCTCCAATAGCTTCTCGTACTTCTTATGTACCTGAAAACACCAACACAATAAACTTGCCAACCATACCCCAGTAAAGTTGTCCGAATAGTCATTTCGAAAAACGGACTACGTTTTGGCCGAAAAGACAGAAATCGGTCTATTTTCTATGTAAAATCGTACATTTTCACGTGTTTACATAAGAAAACGGACTGATTTTTGTCGCTTAGTCAGACCTTACTGGTGTTTATTGCCAACTGAGGCAACGTTTCCTCAGACGATTTTTTCAAAGAGGCAACCTCTTCATCAGGTTGCGCGCAATGAAATATCAGATCACCCAACCTTGATAGCTTTATAGCTTGACAAAGATTCACACCATAAACACATTAAACCTGAGCAAACATGCATTGAGAGGGAATCATTACTGCTTTCACCGAAATAAATGGAATCAAACTACTTCTGTGTCAAGGTCCCCAAAAAATGGTGTGTGTCAAGATCGGACTATAACGGAGAATTGGTCACTCCTTCAACATATTAACTTGATTGTTGCATTTGAAAGAATACAATGCTCTACCTGTTCGAGTAGATCCCTCCCGATCTCGCCCTCCGGCGACTCGTGCAGTGAGTCCACGCGGGCTGCCAACGTCGTCTTCGCCGCCAACACCTTCATTGCCTTCCTGAAAGAAAATCGATAATCCGATTAAATAGTTTTCTGAATAAAAATCGATAATCCGTTCTGGTCGTGAATCGTATTATATGATGTGCATGCCGATCAAACTACAAACTTCCCATAAACGGCCAACACCTTCATCGCCTTTCTAAAAAAAAACATGCGCATACAAGAGCTTGCTCGAAGAACAGACATACTTTACTGATGTTTCCCGGTTTCCCCACTTAACATAAAAGAGCTCATTTTTGGTTTGAAAGTTTCTCTATTCATTCTATGTTGTCGGGAGCAGGTTCTCAACTGAACTGGTACTTTCTTTTATGTGATATGTTTGATGCGCCTCGTAACGAAGCGACGTGAATGAATAAATTTGTAAATAAATGTAATATTTGCGCAATAAACTTATTATTATCATTCTTCAACTTACAACTTAAGATCTGGTGGCAGCGATTGTACAATGGGGTGGTGGAATATGAAGCCCACGTGAGGATTCGACGTCGAAGAAGAGAAGCCGGCCAACGTCTTCTTCTGACGACCAAGCACCTGAGAAATAATAATAATAATAATAATAATAACTATACAACCATAATTGCACAACATTTATATCTTTTTTGACGACCAAGCACCTGTGACGAAAAGTTTATACTAGATTTTTCTAAAGTTTGTAACATAAATTTAATACACTAACAGTAACTCGCCTGGGTTCAAATAGTCTTCCGCGACAACACAACAACACATTTGAATAAACTAACGAATTTTGCACATTCAAATTTGGAAAGTTTGTGAAGTTGAGAAAAGGAAAAGCATACCTGAATATTGCACGAAGGCATTCTTGCTAACGGCGCCAATCCTCCCGCCTGTGAAACCTAAAACACATTTACATAAGAACTTGATCAACCGAGCAGAGTTCTTTGTACAAGTGTACATACACCGTCAAGGGTCGAAGGGACCCTCATCAACTGAAAATTCTTGCGACCCCTCCATAACGACGAATTTGACCAATTTTCGTTTAATTTTGTAGAAAATTCGCTCGGTTTCAACTCGGGACCCCTACTTTTTCCGAAAAACTGTCGCAACCCTATATGTAGAATAACCACTTTTTCAAAACAGGCCGGTTTCGCGCTGAGCCCTATCGACTTATCGTCATCAAATACTGAGGCTGCAAGTACTTTAATCGTGACTAAACTTCGAGCAAGACGAGCGAACATTCGTGTTGGAGATTCGAGAACAACCCTAGTTCTGATCCCGTTTTCTGATGATCAGTCAGTAATCACCAACAGTGACAGATTATAAAAAACCAGCCATCTGAACCTAACAAACGAAAAAAAGTTTATAATGAAACATAGAAACCCATATATAACCAACCAGTTGAGCGGTGGTGCCGGCACCTAGCAGACTGACGAGGTTCGGGGCGATGAGCGACATTCGCATCTCCACCAGACGATGCATGTCGTGACGGTTCTGCAAACGATTGGAGTGTCTGGTTTAACCTGTAGTTTGGTCAAGAAATTGGAGTGGTTGGCGTTTCGTGTCGCTCCACAGACCTGGGTTCGATCCTCACCATAGGTGGGACATTGTCGGTTTGAAGAGTTATATAGTTCGTTTCACCAATCGATGTCCTTCTACAGTGATCCGTCACATGTTTAGAAAGCTTTTTCTAATCAATAAATCAGTATTTTGGTTTCAAACTTCCAGAGTTTTTAGTAGCATAGATAGAAAACACAATAGCGAAAATTGAAGTAATTCCAAAAACATCAAACTACGAAACGTGGATCTAGAAGTTCTCAAAGATTACTGTAGAGGGTTATAAGTGCGTGGAACAGACTATACATCCCCTCCAAAGAGTTATAGGTCTGTCCTAGGTGATTACCTAATAAACTCAGACTTGTTGAAAAAGATATGCGGTTATGCCCTCCCCCAGGCCCCTAGCCCAATTGAGGAAAAGTTAAGGTTCCCCGGTGAGATCACCGGGGTATCGCACCTATGATCCCCACACACCGCGGTATCTGTCTGGCGGAACGCATGAGTAGTAACAAAGCTCACCCATACCTATATGCACCCCATCTACGGTTGATAATGTGTCTTATTGTGAGAGAGAGAGGAAGTGAGAGTTAAAGGAATGAAGGGAAAGAGGGAGAGAGAGAGAGAGGGGAAGAGAGAGATGTATAAAGAGAGAGAGAGAGAGAGAGTGATCCCCTTACCGTATGCAACGACTCGACCAGATCGCAGGCCTCATTTACAGCTGCCAGTTCACTGGCATCCAGTGCCTTTCCCTGGGTAGTTGAGGCTGTCACCGAGACCACGATACATGTTGAAGCTGCGAGGATTTGGCCCAGCAACTCCTGCAAGTAACGGGGATTATATACAGGATAAGTGACATGATAAGTAAGCATTCAGCAGCAAGGTTGTCCGAATAGTCAGAAAAATTCGAAAAACCGCCTACATTTTAGCCGAAAAGATGAAAATCGATCAACTGTTTTGGAAAAATCCTAAATTTTCACGTGTTTATATCGAAAAACGGATTACTTTTTGTCGCTCAGTCAGACCTTACTGGTGTATGTAAGTAAGGAACGGGCCCGAGTGGTCAAGTGGTTAGCGTTCGGCTGTCGCTCTACAGACCCGGGTTCGATCTCCACTCCCGCTCACAGCGGTAACTGTCTCACGGACCCAATGATCTGTTAATATAGCTCATCCACACCTATCTCCACCTTCTATCTCTACGGCAGTCATTGACAATGTTATTTGTGTGAAATGTTTGAGTTAATACACGGCACAGAAACTTGAACGCCTGAGTAGAGTACGTATGCTAGATGCTAGTACAAACCGGCGCATTCATTCTATCTGCGTCTCTCACTTTTCCCACTTATTCGCGACACTCGTTGACTCGTATGTTGTATATGCGATACAAAATTACAAAGTTCACGCATTTTAGGTTGAACATACTCACCATTTGGTAGTGCTCATGCTCATGTTTCTCAGCCTGACGTGCTAATTTTCGTTATGTATACGGTATACCACTAACCTTATTCTGTCCCTTGGTATTGATCTCGTTTCCCAGTAGTTTGACGGCTGCCAGATATTCCAATGGATTCGGGACCAATGTCTCCAGCTCAGGGAACCGCTTCTCGTATTTGTCACGGACAAACTTGTGGATCACGTGGATTTCACCGTCTATCTCGGCGGCTAACTGAAATAAATGCACATATACTTCTCCTAAAAATTCTGTAGAAACCGGATACTAGAAAATGGTGAACACTTGTACAGGTTAACCGGAACCCGGTCCATTATTAACTGCTAACTGGTGTGCCTTGTGGTATACGAAATATTTAACCAAGGTATAGAGTATATTCCTAACTTACTTTGACGATCAGCTGATACTGAGGGTCTGCCTCCAACGAGGCTGTCACTAAAATCACCTAGTTTCGCAATACAACTAGTCACCTTTTTTTCTCGCCGTATCCGGCGGTTACCTGGGAGGTCAAACATCTACTCCCCTATCCCTTTATACTTGTAATATTGTAACTCACATGAGACAATTTGACGATCAGCTGATACTGGGGATCCGCCTCCAGTGGGGCTGTCACCTGAACCTCGTCCTCCCTCTCCAACTCGCGGTGCAACGCCGCCACCAAATCAATGTAGCTGAAGACAGAACAATGAGCAAAAATTATCACAACAATCAAAAAGTAGTGAATCTCTTTTCAAGCTCTTTTTTCATCATAACTAACCAGGGATCCCACAAATGCCTTTAATCAGAACGTTATTCAACTAGCACCGAGCAAGAGGAATTAATAAGAATCAAATGAGTTGATATTCCTTTCCGAACCCCAGTAAGGGTTCAGGTCTGACTGAGCAACAAAAATTAGTCCGTTTTCGTATGTAAACAAGTGAAAATTTATAATTTTTCATCAAAAGTAGAGCGATTGTCTTATTTTCGGCGAAAAAGTAGTCCGTGTTAATTTTTTTCTGACTATTCGGACAACTTTGCTGAGGTATGTTCCTTTCCCTTAATAACTTCTCACTAGTTGACAGCCGTGCTATGAACAGTGGCCTAGGTTATACGTCATATTTTATGAATTTTCCAAGGATAACAAAAAATATTTCAAATAAATATGTGTCTCACTTCTGACTAGTTGACAGCCGCGCCACCTCGTGCACCGTGGCGTATATTTGCTCCGTGACCATGCTCTCTGTGGCCTCCTCAATCTCCTCTTTCACCTGGAAATGAGTTTTCACTCACACCTCATAAAAATTGTCTCCCTTTTCTACTTGAACTAAACAAAACGCAAAAATCGATATTCTAATGAAAATTGACTGAAAAAAGATAAAAGCATCTCAGAACCTCTATACGTTGTACGCTAGTTAAGTGTTAACTGATTTGGAACAGTTGTCTTTACTTCTTCGTAACCCGAATTGTCTTCAAGATACATTGTTAGAACCGGACATGTGATCCTGCCTGCTGTGCATGTAGTTTAATGCCATGTTTTTCAGTCAGACCTCGCTCATTCCTGTGGCCATATTCACCAATCCTCGGGAAGCTAAAATACCTTCCCGCGGGAAGGTCGAGCACGAAATTAGTGTGCTGGTGAGGAGGGTCCAGAGGCGCGGGAAGCTTTTCCCCTTCCCGGGATCTTGGTGAATACGGCCACTGATGTTTTCAGGGATAAAACTACAGCTCAGAGCTGGTTTGTCTCTCTCCACTCACATCTTCCAATGCCTCCTCCAGATCATCTGCATCGTCCTCATCAAAATCGGCCATTAATTCTTCGGCTAACGACATCTTCTTTGCAGATTAGGGATAGGGAAAAGGTAGAAACTGGAGAGAATAGAAACGTAGAACTTACATAGTTCCTACAGTATGGGTTCACAACAGTAGATACAGTACCGTATTAGTAGAAGTACGAGAGTAGGGTGAACTTCTTCCCAAACCAAAATCGAACCGATCTTTCCCGAACCAGGTGGTTCGTTTCAAAAAAACTTGGGCTGACAAAGGTGGAACCGAACCAATTCAACTAATAATGCTGAAGTTGATCGACTAAGTAACGTTTATTAGTGTTTGGTTCGGTTTCCTGTCGGTTTGAGTACACAAGTGGTCGGTTTCCTACCGAACCAACTGGTTCGGGAAGAAGTGGTTCGAAGGGAGATCCCGCAAGTTTCGTGAACACGCTGATGAGACACCTCTCCAATAGTACTCATGATCATGACTAACGATACGTTCAGTGACTGTACCACAGGCAAATTTGATCTAAACACGCGCTGTACTGTAACCACACAAAATTCCACCAGATATCTATAGCAATCAACAATAATCATCAGCACACAACCAAAACCATTGCACATTCCACTTTATTTCATGACATCGAAAGAAGAACTCTACAAATATATACAAATGTGCGATAGAGAAAAGAGGAAACCTGCGGAAATCAATTGCATTGTGCTTTGCGAGCAAGGCTAGTGTGGGATAGAGAAAAGATACTTTAATACGAGAAACACAAAGAGAAGCTGCAGCCCCATTCAAAGAAAAATAAAATCTATATTTACCAAGGTTCTAGGGAGGATGGCCTATATATTATACAACACAGCATAGAAAAACGTTGCGTTTTTGAAAAATCACTATAAGAAGTGACCAAACCTTAGATGTAGCTTGTAGTCTAATCCGTCATGATTCACAAATTTCTAACGAAGAAAAAAACAGGATCAAACTACAAATACAACGAGGCAATACACCAAAATGATATCCATACGCTTATCGCACCAAAGTGAACTCTAAAATGGGGGTCAATCGCAAAATTCTATTTGCAATTTGAGCCGTCGTGTCGTGGAAAAAAAAGAGTCGAAAGCACGACACGTCGCAAAAATCAATCAATGAACCAGTAATGTTGAACGTGTACAGAAACGTATATATGACAATTATACAAAGGTTGCTGGGGACTGACTTTATACTACAAAAACAACCTCGAAAACACTCACTTAATACGGTTGCCACCTTTTCTCTCGAACTTTTCAAATTTCGCATGAATCATTGTCGAATTTTCTACTTCAAAAGTATCAAAAGTACTACCGTATAAAGCCAGTGCACAATACTTGTGGCCAGACTACAATTTCAAGTATCCTAATAGATGTAGAAGTTATATTACATGTTGTACGTTGTACGGGATGTGGTGGGGGGCATAACTCCAACGCGATTAGTGAGTGAATTGCCACGATTCCCGCTCAGCTCCCTCGGAACAATGCTTCAGAAGCACCAGACGACGTTGATCCACGTAGCGGTATTTGTCTTGCACCTAAATCGAACACTACGGTTACTCTTCTACCCATATTTTGTATTCTCACTTTCTCTAATTACCACCATACTCCAGTAAGATGCGACTACTACATACAACCACGCATCTTCATTCACTATATGCATCAAAAATAGGCAAACTTGTATTGGAGTGGGGGCATACCCCAGTAAAGTTGTCCGAATAGTCAGAAAAAATTGAAAAACGGACTACATTTTTGCCGAAAAGACACCAATCGGTCTACTTTTGATGAAAAATCGTACATTTTGACGTTTTTACGTATGAAAACGGTCTAATTTTTGTCGCTTAGTCAGACCTTACTAGTGTTTGGGTGGGGGTAAAAGGAGCCCGTTTATTAAAATTTTCCGAACAGCTTTACTGGAAAATGTATAAAATATACAAAGAATACCGTATAAATTACCAAAATAAACTATACCTTCTGCTTGAGGGTGACCAGGTTCTCGTTATCCAGATCTCGCTCGAGAAACTCGGACAACTGCTCGGTGGCCATCTCTAGATCCTGCAATTGGATTAGTTTTGTAAATATTGTAAATAATTCGCAAATTAAATTGGATCATCCAGAAGGTTATGTAGGTAATGTAAATTAGAATTGTGATTATAGTGACAGCATTTTCTAACAACCCTGTCAAATTGAAACACTCGAGTGAATCGAGTGAAAATGCGGCAATTTTCTAAGGAAAACAAATTTTTATTAACGTATCTAAAATCAACTTCCTCCATGATGGTCACTAAAACAACAACAAAACGCTACCTTCATCCTCAAAGATCATGTAATTGAACATGTAAAGAACTGAAACTAATAAAAAAAACACATGGAAATTGGGAACCCCAACCCCATAACCACCACGAAACATTACCTTTTGGTTATCCTCAAAGATCATAGACTGGTTGTCCTTCTGCAGGTAGTAGGCGAAGGCGTACGTGTACATCAGGGTTCGTCGACAGTCCGACAGCACGTCCACTGCCTTTCGCAGAAATTGAACCTGAAAATATATTCCTCTAAAAATTGTACCAACCGCTTGTAAAAGGGTCCCTTTTCGCCAGAATCACGAAAACTGGCCTATTTAAGTAAGAAACGGAGTCCTTTTTTGTAGGATAGTCAAAGAATATAAAGTTGGGGTACCCCAGAGTGGTGACTACAAACTACAAGCTTTGCAAAATAAATTCAGACTCTGTTGCACGCAAACACTTGTAAGGTCTGACTAAGCGACAAAAAGTTAGTCCGTTTACGTATGTAAACAAGTGAAAATTAATGATTTTTCATCAAAAGTAGACCAATTGTCTTCTTTTCGGCGAAAATGTAGTCCGTTTAGATTTTTCTGACTATTCGGACAACCTTACTGGGGTATGGTTGCACGTTGTGATCAGGGGTGCCCACAGGTTGAGCACCGTGCAAGGAGCAACTTTTCAGGGGGGAGGCCGTACTGACCATATATCGGGAAACTTGTGGTCACCCATGATACAGAGACCAAGGCGCACCGGACAAACTGCTCACCTCAATCCAGGACATCGACTGCTGTTGCATCTGGTCCATTTTCGTCTTCACCGCCGCGTACAGCTGCAAAAACAAACGCATTCAAATTCAACTCTCAACTGATATGATACACGCAAACCTATATTTATATTCAACAGC
Organism: Litoditis marina; assembly: GCA_964036275.1. NCBI lineage: Eukaryota > Metazoa > Nematoda > Chromadorea > Rhabditida > Rhabditidae > Litoditis > Litoditis marina. The sequence continues at coordinate 5,293,621 of OZ038437.1, read as the reverse complement.
GTTCTGAAGTTCCAAACGTAGGGCGACTTTGTTGGTTGCTCCAGTGAACCATCCGGTTTTGTTCTCAAGCGTCAAACTCTGCTGATGGCTCATTTTAAAACCATTTAACGCAACTAATGCTGCCTTGCATGTTACACTCAGAACATTCTAATAATATTTTCACTCCAGGATACCTGAAAACAGAACAAAAGAGAAAATACTCACCTTGTTCTCCAGATTCAAACTATGCTGATGGTTCATGTATCTGTTGTAGTAGTGGAGATAGCGTTCAAGGGCCGCTCGCGACTGTTCCTGCGCATCACGAGCCTTTTTGGCGTTCGAATCGTCAAACCTGGAAATGAAAGAGAATTAGAAGGTGCGCTTTTCGTTCCACGATTGTTCAAACTTCGCTTTTTGAAATAAGAAGAAGAATGGACGAGCCAGCTTTAGATAACTACACGCACTACGACTATTCTTTCTTCTTTGTTTTGTTTCAAAAAAATCAATTACCCACTGATAACAAGGCACTTCCGTGAACGTACCTATTGGATCTACGTTGATTTTCATTCTTCTACATGTATCCAATATATTTGCATGTAAAGGAATAAATAAATCAATCTGCACAGCGCAGCCTACTACCTATTTCCTCCATTATCAATTACAAGGTAGGCGCCGGCGGCTAAAGCCCCCTCCTCCTCCCATGTTCTTATTCCAGACTGACAAAACTTCTGAGACATGTTTGCAGTGCTCTGCACTGGCCTCTACGTTTTGCCGAGATCTAGTGGAGAAACTATTTGCTTCGCACATACAGACGGAATTACCCAATTATTTTAGTAGATGTCTGAAAAATCAAAACATGACCAACCGATTGCAATTGTACCAGGCGCTTCCGTGCGGTTCCCACGCTCCCAGACACATCCAGCAGAACTCGGTGCGACAGGCCGTGTTCTTACACGTCATGTGGTTACAGCCGCCGTCCTTCTCAATCGTCACCTGAACATAGAACGACTGAGTTGGGCTACATACGCCGCCAAGGCCTCTCATGAGATAGATGGGGGGTCGCCAACAAATTTTCATGAAAAGTAGTGGTGTCGAGTTGAAAAGCCACGAATTTCATACAAAACTAGTTGGAATTAAAGCAAAAATTGATGAAAATCGTAGTTTTGAACAATTTTGGAGGGGTCGCGACTCGAAAAACGAGGGGGGAGGGGTATCGCGAGATTTCAGGAAAAAACGGGATACCCTTGGCGGTGTATGGATGGGCAAATCACAAGAGAAACGAAATAAATGAATTGCGTTTCGTCTCATTCGTCAACGGAAGTACACTTGTTGTTATTGTCGTCGTCGTTTTCTTTGACGAAGGGAAATGTGACAGAAACGGGTTTCCATTCCCAAAAATGATACCTACATATTCATGACTGAAGTTATGTTTCAAACCAACTCGTTCGAACGAGCTAGCCCAAAGCAGCATGAATTGTCGGTTTAAATAGGCCCGCATCCCGCAAATTCGTCGAACCAGCATCATACACCACTGAGATGCGAATATTCTCCCCTTGCTATTCTTAGATTAAAATACATCATTTTACATCGGAAACCTTCAAATTTCATCATTTTTCTTGGGGCACTCCTTGGTATTGGCACTGATCCAGTATCCAGTTGCTCTTTTCGCTCTCATTTACGTCAAAAACCTCCAAAATTCACGGATTTCGCAATCGCAAAAAAGAAGCCGTTCTCTCCCGAAAAACCCCATATGACTCACCTGACACTTGGGGCACTCCTTCGTGTTGGCACTGATCCAGTTGCTCGTCTCGCTGTCGTCGTTGCACTTCTTCAGCCACAGCTTCAGGAGGCGACAGTTGACCGGCTCGTGCCATTCGTGGGCGCACGAAAAGCAGAATCGCGTTCCACAGGAACACACTACGGGGCGGGCTTCGGCATGCATCACCTGAAAGGAACAATGATAAAGTGAAAAATTACCATTTTTAGATTGGAACAAGGGCGGGCAGAGAATGGTTTTACGTCAAATCCAAGACGACCCCCCCCCCTTTGAAAAATGGAACAAGGTCCTATTTAAATAACGGAAAATTTCGGAAAAAGATTCGTTTTGATTGCTCAAACCGTGCAATTGTCGACCCCCTTTGGACCGACAACGACCCCCCCCCCCCCTCCTTGACTTTTTTTGGTTGGACAAACCATATCTGCCCTCCCCTGGATTGGAATACAGCTAACTACAGTTATACATTTCAAAGCATAAAAAATGTACAAATTTTGTGCGCGCACGAGAGACAGAAACGAGTCCCACAGGAACATACTACTGGACCGGCTTTCGATGTGCAAAACCTATATAGAAAGGCGATAAATGATGCAAATACGTGATATAGATCCATATCAAGCATGCGCAACACCAAAAGGTTGACATGCGTGACAAAAACACCAAATTGATTCATTTTCGAATTTTTCTCCTGCAACATGGCTATTTCCCCGGACCTCGAAAAATTGACATTCCGTTTGCGTCGATCGAAAACGGGCAGATAATTAATACAAGACTTTTCTTCATGATTATACCGTAATAAGCAAAAAGTCCAACCTAGAAAACAATTGCAACACAACTGAAGGCATCAGACTTCTTACTTTCATCAAACAACGCTATATTTGCAGTTTCTGCATCAGTTCAGTTTTCAGCATCATTCCACTCTTACCCATACGTGAAATACCCCCTCTTTTTGATGTTGACTGATGCTCAATTTTGCCCGATTTTGAACAGGGCATGTTCACTTTTTGGGGTATTGTTACAGATTCTCGGTGAAATTTTGAAAAATTCGTGTTTTTCAATGCCATATTTGGGGATGCTCATGCTCACTTTTACCGACTCGATGTGAACCATTTCTACGTATGACTCTTACCTTGACAGCGCGTCCGCAGTTCACTCCGGGACACCATTTGAGCAGTCGATTCGACTCCACAAAACTGTTGGTCATGAGTCGTCGGTATGACTTGCGCACCTGCTCCGTGCTAATGTACGACATCACCTGGAAAGGAGCATTTGAACAATCTCCAGATTCCAAATAAGAATGGAAGCACGAATTTAAAATAGTTACAGTTTGTTTGTAAGAAAACTAAGAGAGATACCTTTCGCAAGACACTAGGTTGCCATTTCAAAAGAGACAACTATGTCCGAGATTCTGGCCAACGTGAACAAGTAAAATCATTGCCACTTTTTTATTCACCGCCAAAAGATGGTAAGCAAGTATTCCAGCCTTTCATGTTTTCAGTGGGTTCAATGATCAATCTCCGAACCGTTACAATGGATAAAGAAATCAATAAAGATAAGATGACTTTATAACAGCTTTCAAAAGTGAAAACAGTGTCAAGTAATCTTGAAAAAAAATCACCTTTTCATCAGTTATCAGTAGCTGGCACCCACTTGCTATACACTGAATGTCGGCCGTATTGTCGTTAACTATCTGAAATGCAAACAACAAATAATTAGTTCATAGAGATTCTTATTCCTAAATTTTTTGTGCATACCAATCAACTAAGTCATAGAGTGTAGTCCATTTCTACTCGAAACTCGTATTTGAAAAGCACCATAATAAAAACAAAACTCGAAATTTCTAAAACATGTTTTTTCCAGAACTGATTGACAACGTAGCCCTATCTATCATTAAGGCAAAGAGCTGAAGTCTCCATTCACGCACGGACACTACATCATCTCTTCTTTACTGGGTTCTTTAGTTCTTTTGGTATTCAAATGTTTTTCTATGTTATGAATTACACCTCACGCGGTTCAATTTCAAAAATTCTACATGGTCAACTACAAACTACAAATAAGATAACAATAAACAACAAACAACACCCACATTCATGGTCAGATACATCTCCCAGCAGGAGTGACAGCACCAAATCACCACCAATGATGGCATGTGAATATTTATGGTTTGCATCAAAATCAGACCATTTCTCCCGATGTTTGGCTATTCGAACAGCTATACAAACTATAAACACCCACCTTCATAGTGAGGTACATCTCCCAGCAGGAACCACAGCTCCAATGATGGCATTCCAGTCCGCTGAGGGGGGCCGTCGTGCAGCAGACACTACACTCGCCGGTGGAGCTCATCGGAAGGGGCGCCGGCTTCTTAGGAACAACCTGAATGACAATGGGAATGGAATCATACACCAGTAAGGTCTCTTGGCGACAAAAATTATTCTGTTTTCAGATGTAAACACGTTGAAATTTAGTATTTTTCATCAAAGGTAGACTGATTTTCATCTTTTCCGCTAAAAAGTAGTCCGTTTTTCGAATTTTTCTGACTATTCGGACAACCTTGCTGGTGTATGAATGGGATCATAAGAAGACCAACATAACAATAACAAAGAGGAGCTGGATTTGGTGTAGCACGTTACTCATGCTCGAGCTTTTCTCCCTGATGCGAAACGTTCTTAACGTTTACTGATACTCCAGTAAAGTTGTTCGATTAGTCAGAAAACTTTCGCGAGTTCAAAGCATTCGTCTTATTTGATTTGATGCTAAACATAAACACAAATTTCGACGAATCTATCAGAAACCAAGAAACATTCACATTTACACCTTACTGGTGAGTTCCTAAGGAAAGGCAAAAGACTATGGCACTAACTCAAAACATTCATTACAAGAATACGTTATATGCAGGGTCTACGAATAGCACATGAAGACTAATAACTAATAACGCAAGAGACCTACGACCTACCTGGGATGCTCGCAGAAATGACTGTGTGTCGGGATTCTCATAGTATCTGGAATGACGTGAATTAGCTGATAAAAACGATCGATGAAGGTTAACAACTTTGTCATTTCTCACTTGTCCCATAAAATATAAAACCAATTACATTACCTTTACCGGGGTATAAAATCCAGTTGAAAACATATAACAAAATTAGCTAATTATACTAACAAATTATGGGTTATAAAGATATCTAATACTTACCTCTCCAATAGACTCTCCTTGTTCCAGTTGTATTTGTTGAGCAGGATACGACAGGTGCCTGGGGGAATGCGCAGAATCATGGCAACTTCAGCTATCGTCTCCTTCATGTCGTTCATCAGATCGTCAACCGTCATCACCTGGAAATTTGCAGAGCATCATCACATCACTTTAAATATTCATACTAAAAAAACGAGAATTCAAGTTATTGAATAAGAAACCGGTTTTATTAATAGGATACGAGTTGCTTTCTGGTTCTGGCCAGATTTCACTCAGTTCACAAGAGTTCATCCACAAAGAAAGTTCTCAGGAAAAGGAGAAAATCGAAAAACTTGCTCTTTACTTTGTTACCCAATGTGACAACTTGCGTTTCATATTATTATTGATCATCATACTCACCGATAATACAAAACTAACAAATGAATCTAAAAATCAACCAACCTTACACTCCAGATTGACCGTCTCTTTCCCATTGCTGCTCGACTGCTCCCCTTCTTCCATTTCAATTCCGTCGTCATCGCTGAGACCCTGAAAACAGATAATCAATAACATTTCACTTCCACTTTCTAATATTATTATAGTTGGTGGTTCGGTAACCAGCAAAAATATCGCATGTTTTTCTTCATCCATACCAGCAGTTTAAGCCTTTGTTTTTCAGCAATAGTCACATTTGGTACTGATAGGTGATCTTTGAAGAAAAAGGAGATGCTGAATGAAAAACGCTTTCGCAATGTGAAGAAATTGAGATCTAGGCACACTGGTAAGGTAGGTGTGCCTAATCCGTAGAAGAAGCTCGTTTTCCCATATTGGTACACAAAACTTCTCGATGTTTAATGAATAGGCGCATGCTTCCAATTTTGGGGAAACGTTGTATGTTTTTCAAATTCATATGGCCCCCAAGCCCTATCCATATGTTTAATAAAACTACAATCAATACCTGACGAGACACATTGAAACTGTATTCTAGGTGAGAGTTCGAATCATTATCAGTGGAAGGGTCGGGCGACCGCTCAGAGGCAGAACTCATGATTAAATGAGACCTCTAACCAACTAATCTCAAAAACGCGTTGGATTTGAGCAAAACACGTGAACAAAATACACGTTTTCATGTGAGCAGAGGGCTCAGTCAGAGGCAGAGCTCATGACAAAATTAGATACCCATCAAACCAGAAAACGCGGGTTTATTGTACAATTGTCCCCCCTTGAGCCGAATTAGGTTGGAATCCGATTGTACAATTTTCCCGAAAACGCGTTGAAATAAAGTTCAACACGTGAACGATGTATAGTATAAGGAAATCGCACTTCATGTAAGCAGTGCAGTTACTAAACTGATTGAATGATTGGCTTGTCATCAAGCTCAGTGGGTAACGACTAGTCTTCGTTTCGTGCGATATTACTTAACAGTTCTACGAATGACCTTTCACAATGACAATGTTGTTTGCCAACGATCACATGTGTTTTCAATGAAATCCACTTGTTTATGACATATTTATTTACAACATTAATTACCTCATTCGTGTCGTCATCAGTTCCCGAGTCGTCTGTGTAATTGAAATCGTCGTCGTCATATTCCTCGGCCATACTGAAACAGTCGATCATTTTGGTATTGACTTACTTGCATTGTATCTGGTGGTGTATTTGCGTGAACACAAACTTTGACAATGGGTGTGTGTCAGTGCACCCATCGCGCACAATCAACTTTTATTTTTTTCAACCAAACTTTTATTTTTTTTCAAAACAAATGTTTGGTTTGCGCTCTCAGCGACACGTCACATTACGTACGGAAAGATTTTAATCGAATATTCGAAGCTTTGAAACGACTAAAAGTCATTATTTCTGCTGTGTAAATTCGTCATGGTATGTTGCTGAGACCAATGTGACATATCTATATCTACAAGCCATAATTCACATCATTCTTGGTGATGCCTGTTTCGCAGCTATGCCCTGTCTGGCGAGCGCCAACTGAACTAGGAATGCTTGGGTAAATATAATTTGATTTGTACCATTCGGAAAGAGTGTGGGGAAGTGTCTATAGCCAGTATCATGCCGAAATTATCCGGTATACTTAACATGAACGTCAAGGGTACCCGTTTTCAAACATAATGTAACGTCCTCACTTCCTGATAATAAAAATGTGATTAGGAAAAAAACGGGGTGAACTGTCACCACACCTTTAGAACACATACGCTTCCATCTTCACGATTAGTATAGTTCGCCCAATATATTTGCAAGCATAGAATCTTGAATTTTCCAGTTTTTCTTTCAATGACGCAACAAACAATAAAACAATGTTGGAATAGCAGATTGTAAACCATTTGATGGCATTTATCAGTTTATACGGACATGAATGAAAGCATATATCATAAAAATGAATCAGCTTCTTTTGTAGAAGCGAAGTCCGTCCGATCAGGGTGGTCGTATTCGTAGTGAGAAAATCACATACTCTGTAATAAAACGTAGCATGAGATGTATACACGAAAGCTGTCATTGAATACCTTGACCTCTAGCCCTCGACTGACATGAACTTTGTCACTGTCCGATTTCATATTTTAAAACTGGCTCAAAATCACTCTCATTTCGTTACAAACTAGAGTGAAAAGGTTAAGTTTATGAGCATAGTGACATCATACTGTACACAACTACAAGTCACACTTGTGTGAAGTAGAAAGTAGTAAGTAACCGCCTGGTGTATACAGAAATTCGAACCAGTTGAGTGTTGTTCATGTTCTGATCATACACCAGCAAGGTTGTCCGAATAGTCAGAAAATTTCGAAAAACGGACTACTTTTCAGCCGAAAACATTAAAATCGGTCTACTTTTGATGGAAAATTCTAAATTTTCACGTGTTCACATCTGAAAACGGCTTAATTTTTGTCGCTTAGTCAGAGCTTACTGGTGTATGGTTCTGATTGCCTATTTTGTACGCATAGTCTTTCTATATATGATGAACGTGACGATCAACAGTTCTTGAAGGAATACACATATGTTACTTTGTCCCCGATAATACCAAATTAGCATAGAATTTCGCGAAATTCACTTTTCACCAAAGAAGTTCGTTTACCTTTTCACTTTAAAATGTTAAAAACACATCTCTCACCTTTTCATCGAAGTAGCTGTCTCATCATCACTGAGTTGAGATATGAAAGAAATACGGTTCGTCCCGGAAGGAGCATATACAATTTCTGTACGGCGAAACCTGAAATTTCATATTAATTAGGCAATACTAATACATAACTCTCGCCATACTCTATGACTCAGCTCCGATCTACAAAATGCAACAACACTATTCAGTAGTGCTACTCTTACTACGAATTTACTTTTTCCAACTTTACTTTAAAAACTGAACCCTGTTCGAATGCCAAATTTTCCATGTGCCACAAAAGTGCAGGGTGGAGCCCGTTTTTGATGTATTTTTTGATGTGTGAATAGGTTCGACTTTTCTGAACCTAGTTACTGAGGATTGACAGATTGAGAATGAATGCACTATAGTTTCTAAGAACACTTAATAATTCAGCTAACTACTGATTCACCATTTCATTGGGAAATAAAAAAACTTGAATTGGCTAATAAGGAAAAAACGGGCTCCCTTTCCAAATAGTTGGATAGATGGATCTGTCAATATTGGGGTTACTCAGCTGTCCAGTCCCCAGAGCAGCTTGTTCCAACTTAGAATTTTCAAGTAAGCGACCATTCGTATTAGTATTTCAAAAAAGTGGATATACCTGAGACCAGAAGATGAAATTCGGCGTGATCCGACCATGTGACTTCACTTCAACTGCGAAACAGCCAGGGCCAACCAGTAATCGGCTGCTTGTTCGATCGTCGTTAGCAATATTTGCAATATTGCTGCTGCTGAAAGATGAAACTTGCATTAAATAAACGATTGATAACGAAGGAAGTGATGAAGTATGAAGATCAATCCAATAGAGGAATCACGGAGTGTTTTCTTAGGGGGTCGATACTGTACATCTAGGATCCAGCTCTCAACCGCTGTGTTTGTAGTTTGATCCTTAATTCTTTTATATTTTAGCAGTCGTAATTTGGATATTGTTTCATGCATACAGATCGAACTACAGCTTGGATATTGTCATTTCTAATAGCCTAACTAAAGAAACTACGCTGTATCCTTCTTTCCCTCATCATTCAAAATAAATTGCAGTTATTCGTAATGACTGGTAAGGAAAACACAGCGTGGGACGATTTGAGTGTGAAGGGGAGTGGGAGACGTACATTTGCATGACGAGTACAAACCCGGATGAACCCTGAACTCTGAGGGTCATTCAAAAACGAGTTCAAATAATGTTAATACTATTAATAAGAAAGTTATTGGACAAGTCAGACTACCCAAGCAAGATGGAAAGGTGGGATGAAAAAGAAACCCAGTCCCCACCCCATACCTGAACACTACTCATATGAAACCATCGTACACACGTGATAATAAACAGAATAATAAAAGCTCGTCTAAATGTACGACCGAGCTAAAATAGATTTTTCTCGTGTGCTTTGTCGTGTCGCCGGGCAGAGTCCGCAACCTGACGTCGCGCGCGAAACGCAAACCAAACATTTATTTTTGAAAAAATAAAAGTTTGATTGAAAAAAAATAAAAGTTGATTGTGCGCGATGGGTGCACTGACAGGTGTGGCTGTACGTACGTCTATCAGGGAAATTTCAGGCATAGATTCGAGTTAAAATGCATTCGATCAACTGTAGAAAATATTATACTATGTTATGTGTGACTTTCGAGAATATTATGATTTATGGCGGAAATGATATTTTCGAAACCCTCGTTCGTTTTCACCGAGAAAGTGGTGAAATTGATTAGGTGACGTTTGTTTTTCCGCATAAAATCACCTTCAATCAATTGAGTAGAAATTTACTTTTGTAAATACAATATAAACGCAATTATTAGCTGCAAGTTAATAAATAAATGCACGTGACCTTAAAACGAGTCGCGCCAAAATTTGCTTAAATAAAATTGGGCTTGGTCTTACACGGATCCTTTCAGTCCTTTAATAATCTCTCGGCGCGAACTTCAAAATTTAGTTCACAGCCAAAATAATTTACAGCCGTCATTTTATTTCTTTGAACTTTTTGTCTTTTCCTCTATTATTACAACTTTAAAGTCATTTTTTATAGTTTTCCAATATTTTATTATTTCTAGACCAAACTAAAATGTACGGTGTGTTAGTGATCGGAGCCCCCGGTGCCGGAAAGTCCACTTTCTGTGCCGGCTTATCGGACATTTTTCCACAGCTCAAACGGGAGTTTATCACCATCAATCTGGATCCAGCAAACGATATCATGGGTTACAAGTGCGACTACGATATCAAAGTGAGTTCGCTGAATCATTCTTCAGAAATGAAACGAAAAGTTGCCAAATAGTTGGCCTTAGGCCCGTCACTTGAGTGTTGTAACTTTACGTTTTAATCTTTATTTTCCTCAAATTAGTTTTAATAATGAAACTTCATTCAGACTTTATATTACAGGAGCTTATCACCGTAGATGAAGTAATGGAACGACTTTCGCTTGGTCCGAATGGTGCTTTGAAATACTGTATCGAGACGTTGTGCAAAAACGAAGACTGGCTCATCAGTAAAATTCTCGCCAACAAGAAGAAATACATCGTTATCGATTGCCCCGGCCAGCTGGAGTTGTACAAGAGCGAAGGAGAACTGTGGAAGGTATTCCAAGTTGCTAATGTTTACAAAATTTTTGCAGAATATATACAGCAATTTTAGAATTGCCTAGTTTACTCGCAGACAATCTGGGTTCAACCCTCTTCGCTCTAACGCTTTCCCTGCACATCTTTCTGCTTTCATAGTGAAAAATATCACATGAGAAAATCGTTGGTATATGTAGTATACCAATGAAATGAAAATATGTTTACTCGCTATCGAACGATGATTGGTGTGGGATAATACACTCCAATTGTTCATTGATTAAAGTATGTTTCCTTTCAGATAATTGGCCAATTCTATATGTAACCTGGTTTCTTGGTAACCTAACCGGTTTTTGGTAAACCTTTTTGTAGGTTACTTGAGTAAGTAACCTCTAAGTAACCTTGAACCAAAATCGAGTTACCATCAAAAATAACAGTAAAAACGAGTTTTCAAGCCAATTTTGAGGGTAACCTGTTTTTGGTTTTAGGTTACTTTCAGGTTACCACCGAAGTAACCCAAAAAATGGTTAGGTTACCAAAAAACCCGGTTACATATAGAATTCACCCAGATCATTCGCTCTCTGGAGAAGGTGGGTGTCCGACTGTGTGCCCTGCATCTGGCCGACTCTCTGTACTGCTCAGACGCTGCCAAGTTCATTTCTGTGGCCATGTCCACGCTGTGTGAGCGACATTTTTTTATTTTTCTAACCATTTCCAACCGCACATCAGTGATCAAGGGGTAACTTTTATACGACAAGGAGTTTTTTAGGAAAAAAAGGAAAAAGAATTTAAATGCCTACATTTTTGTGATTTCACATGAAAAAGTGTTTTTTCAGCCACGATGGTTACTCTGGAAATGCCGCAAGTGAATGTGTTATCGAAAGTCGATTTGTTCGACTCGTCTCAGTCGTTTGATCTCAACTTCTTCACTGATCTACCTGACGTCAGCAGGCTGTTGGACATGCTCAATGTGAGTGAAATTTCTTTGATCAACTACTCTTCAACAAAGGAAAATTTCAATTCAAAGTCGCAATTTGGCACATTTTCAATCTGAATCAACTTTACACGTTTACACCATATAGTACAAAATTTGTTGGCTGGTTTGAGCTGTGACTCGTCTCACAATGATGAATGAAAAGTGAATGTAACTGAAAACTTTTTTCACCTTCAAAGTTGTTTGTTAGTTTAGTACTGTTATGTTCAGCAACCCTGTAGTATGCGTATGATTCAACATTTCAGAACATTCCTGGTCTCGAGCGATATCGAGGTCTCAATGAGTCGATCTGTCAGGTATGTGGTGGTTTGGCGAGTTATCTTTTTTCCTTTTCGTTTTTCTTTTTTCTGAAGTTTAACATCAGCCTTGCTTCCATAACCATACTCTGGCGTTTAGCCAGAAATTTTTTCCGAAACCTAGTCTATGAATTTTTGTTTATATTCTCCAATTTCTGTAGGTCATCTCCGATTTTGAACTCGTTAGTTCGGTCCAGCTCCACCTTCAGAAGTTTTCAAAATACATCATTTGCAAGACAAATTAGTTACCTTTCGTTCGCAGAAGTGATCTATTGACCCATCACCCATTATCGATTTTTTGTAGGTCATCTCCGATTATGACCTGGTGAGTTTCGTCCCCCTGGATGTTCGCAGCAAGGAACACATGGCACGTGTCATTCGATTGATGGATACCGCCTGCGGCTATTCCCTTGTTGAACAGGGAGATATCAGGGAGATGGTATTGAAGGACTAGAATAGATTATCGATTCTTTGTTTGGCCTACCTTAGAATGTACTCGAGGACTAGAAGTTATCCCGGGAAATTATTGTTTCAAGGATTTTGCGGTAATTATGAGGGAATTGGTACTGTAGCATTCACGGATTCCGTTTTTATTGATTTTTCCAACCATCTTCCACTTTTTGTTTTGGTTCATGATTCATTTTAGTCTTGATTTTCCAGATTTTATATTTGATGTAGTGTAGGCGGGTACATTGGCTATTTACTGAGTAAGCGTAGTTATCTTTTTTCACAAAGTAGAAGTCTGTGATCTCATTTGGTTACTTTGTTATCTGTTGTTATGTTTGTTGCATAAAATGGTTATACTTTGTGTCCGAGATATTAACCGGGTTAAACACCACAGGGGGTAGGCTACAACAACGAATCACGTAATAGATGATAGTCTGAATTAGTTGGATTATGTGTGCGATATTACAACTGTAGTTTGAACTTCGCACACAGTAGAGATGAATAACAGTGAGATACAGAGGGATCAAACTACAAACACAGTAGATGCGATCAAATTGAGCGGTAGGTAGGTATAGTTTGTTCCACCCACTTATAACCCTCTACAGTAATCTGCTGCCTCTTCCAGGTCAAACGTTGGTATATTAGCGTGTTCAGAACTCAAAATGTTGATAGTGTCTTCTGCATGTTTACCACTACTAACTCTTAAAATTTGAAACCAAAGTAATCACTTTTTCATTACAAAACACCCCCTTGAATAATTGACGGACTACTGTAGAAGTACATCGATTGGTGAAACAGACTATAGGTTCTATTGTGTGGTTGATAGTATAATTAACGTTTAATCGCACACAAAAGACGTGAATGACAACTAAAAACAGTGATCAAACTATAAACACCAGGAGTGTTTTGGGTTGTTTATCTATAAGCCCTGCCGTACTACCCGCATTACTCAGAACAAGCGTCGTTGCAAAACAGTAAACTACTGTTTATACAGCGTGGCTGTCCTATATATATATATATATATATATATAAATTGATTTTCCCTCTCGTCGTCTGACGTCTCTTCGGGGCACACTAAATCTCTAGATTTGTTGCAATACAATTTCGACCAAACGCGAATTCGTAATTAACAGAGCGCGTTCCGAGATGGTCTGAGTAGTTCTAATAATAATAATTCACCATCGATGTGGAATTACATCAACAACAATTGAACCAAGATTACTTTCTGTCTTACCGTAGCCAAGACACAGGGATGGGAATGACTATATCAGCCAGTTCCAGTTATGGACACCTTCCTACATCGGTGGGATCGAACTACAAACACAGCGTGATAGAGCAACATACACCGTCTGACTTGTTATAGAAGAGAGACCCCCATAGTTTCTCGTTCGTTTATTTCGCTGTGTTCGTCATTGGTGGGCAGGGACTAAGCTATTCCTGCTCAAGGTCTTTCATAAAGTAGTAAAACCAAACTCCCAGTATCTAACTCTACCTGCAAAAGATTTTATATTGTATTGAAATTCTCACTGTAGCCGTTCACGTAGGAGTGGAAATGAGTACATAGGGCTCTCTCTCTTCACTCTCTCCCAAAACATCTTTACGTGTACTCTTCCATATTCGACTGTGTTTGTAGTTTGATTCCACTGTCTATCGAGATTCAAATACCACCCCATCTGCCTCATATATTCTTACTGTAGACAACATAGGAATGGATATGACTATGTCATCCTTTCATTCTGATTGACGCCCTACGGAAAGTGCGGACAGATTTGTATCAGTTGCCATTTCAAGATAAATTTAAAGTTTCAAACTTGTACTTAGTCCATCTTTGAGCCCTACTGTACTAGTAGTTCACTGTAGGAATTCCCATGGGAATGAAAATGACTATAGTTTCCTGCTGTTCGTTTATTTCGCTGTGTCCGTCATTGATGGGCAGGGACTATATCTGGTTTACGCCTTACATAATGGAAAGTGCGACGTAGTTGTATCAGTCGCCATTTCAAGATAAATTTAAAGTCTCAAACTTGTACTAGTCCATCTTTGAGCCCTACTGTACTAGTAGTTCACTGTAGGAATCCACATGGGAATGGAAATGACTATACTTCCTGCTGTTCGTTTATTTCGCTGTGTCCGTCCTTGATGGGGCAGGGACTATATCTGGTTTACGCCTTACATAATGGAAAGTGCGGACGGATTAGTTCCACATGGGAATGGAAATGAGTATACTTCCTGCTGTTCGTTTATTTCGCTGTGTCGGTCATTGATAGGGCAGGGACTGTATCTGATTGACGCCTTACATAATGGAAAGTGCGGACGGATTTGTATCAGTGAATAGGTGATAATCGGGTCACAATAGAAAAATAGCCGTCTCGCCACTCACTCTCGATACGTAGCAAAAAGTCGCACCTTTCACTGGTTGGTAGCTTATTTCTCTTTCTATCTCCTTTACTCTCTCTGTTTCTCTCTCTCTCCTCACTCTCCATTGCTCTCTCTCTCTATTACTCTCTCTCTCTCTCTACTGTTCTCTCTCTTGTTTTTCTCTACTCTGTCCTTCTCTCTTTCTCTCTGTCTTCTCTCTTTCTCTCTTTCCTCTGTCGGTGCTGTTGGAATGAAATTTCTAGTCTTTCCATTTCATTTAATGTGTCACTCGGAACCTTCTCATTCTGGTGTTATCTATGTTTTAAAGTATGACGTTCACAATACAAACACCCCCCTCTCTCTCTCTCCTAATCCTCCTTCCTTCCAGTTATGTCCACCCTCCTCATTCTCTCTCTCCCCTCTCACTCTCTCTCTTCCACTTTCTCTCTCTTTCCTCTCTCTCTCTCTCTCTATCTCTCTCCATTCCAGCTATGCCCATCCTCCTCCTTCTCTCTCTTCCCTCTCTCCCCTCTCTCTCCTAATCCTCCTTCCTTCCAGTTATGTCCACCCTCCTCATTCTCTCTCTCCCCTCTCACTCTCTCTCTTCCACTTTCTCTCTCTTTCCTCTCTCTCTCTCTCTCTCTATCTCTCTCCATTCCAGCTATGCCCATCCTCCTCCTTCTCTCTCTTCCCTCTCTCCCCTCTCTCTCCTAATTCCCCTCCCTTCCAGCCATGTCCATCCTCCTCCTTCTCTCTCTTCCCTCTTTATCTCCCCTCTCTCTCCTAATTCCCCTCCCTTCCAGCCATGTCCATCCTCCTCCTTCTCTCTCTTCCCTCTCTCCCCTCTCTCTCCTAATCCCCCTCCCTTCCAGCCATGTCCATCCTCCTCCTTCTCTCTCTTCCCTCTTTCTCTCCCCTCTCTCTCCTAATCCCCCTCCCTTCCAGCCATGTCCATCCTCCTCCTTCTCTCTCTTCCTTCTCTCTTTGCCTACGAAGTTCTTCCCGGCTTCTCCAACTACGGTGTCGATCCCCGCATGAATGTAAACGGCGAGAAAATGAAGTTCGCCTTTGGAACCGTTCGAAACACGTACGACAAACCGGATTTTTTATCGGTTGGTTTTTCATTTACTGTGGGTTACGATAACTCTAGGTTTCTGATGTGCACCGATGGATATTTCGATTATTTTGGTTTACGTTAACGGCAAATTTCTGATGTGCACAGATCACCTGACAGTCTCAAAAAGTGCGAGAAATCAAAATCAATCGATCTTTTGTCGGTTGGTTTCGATTTTTGTACGGTATTCATCAGTTTCTGCTGTGTTCAATTGAAAACCATGCATCGATTGATATTGCTTGCATGTTTGGAGATCTTCTGGAACAGTGGTAGAATACTGTATCCTCAGCTTACTGCTGTGTTTTCACCAGATTCCGACAGGACCGAATCAAGAAAGGCTGCGCGTGCCAAAGGCGTTTTACCATTACTCTGAACAGGAAACCGGTGAGCATTTATCCCATCCTGCGTCTCTCGCTCTGGCTTACTATTTCGCGCCACTCGTATCCCGGCGGGATGTCATAGCGGAGAAATAGCGTATGTTTGGGGAGACGCAGGATGGGATGAAAGTGTTGGGATCTTCTAGCATACGTACTCTGGAAACGGCAAACCCTATACGTGATCACTTTACGCTTTCAGATTCTTTAACAGAAGTTTCCTCATACATAAGAACTCCGTATCGCCTGAAAAATGAGCGAAAGTTACAGAATAACCCGATTCGAAACTCAGTAGAAACTTTCGCTCGCAGGGGCCAATTCCACAAGGAACCCGGTATTTCGTTAACCCTATCAGGTAACCTTAACCGGGTTACCTGGTTAACCCTTTTGTTAACCTCTTTGTAACCGTCTTTCACAATGTCTTTTGGGGGAATTTTAGGGTTACCAAGTGGTTAACAATAGAGTTAACCAGGTAACCCGGTTAATGGTTAACTGCTAGGGTTAATGACATACCGGGTTAAATAAAGAATTCGCCGCTTACAGATGCTAACGCCGCCCGGTACATCTACTTTTGCAGGTGCCGACGCCAAGTTCGGTTCCTCCGACAAAAAACGCAATTACAAAATTTTCACTCACAGGTTCGAATCCCACCTGAGACACCTGTTTTGCAGGTGCCGACGCCAATTTCGGTCTACCAGACGATTCTCGTCTTTTGGCCACCAAGACTATGTTGAAGAACAATCGGAGGGAAATAAACGGGATTTACCTTCCGCTGCCCAACATGGATCCAATCAATCTGCACTTTATCACACAGAAGTAAGTGGGGACTACCGTAGTTTGGCTTTATAGAATCAAATCATCAAGGAATGAGCAAGAGAGATGAGGATAGACAAATAGGAAGAACGGAGAAGTGAGAGGGGCTAGAGAGAAGAAGAGGAGAAGACAAAAAGAAGTGAGAGCAGTGAAGAGTTAACCAACTGACAACATTCAAGAAGAATAACGCTGTAAATGTCGATGGTATACGTTCATGTATTTTCTCTTTCTCTCTCTCTCTCTCTCTCTCTCTCTCTCTCTCCCTCTAATTTCATTCTCCAGAACCTTCGAGAAGGGCCTCGATACCTCAGCACACGACGACACGCCAGAAGGAGCTCTGGCCCACGCCAAAAAGTATGTTTCAGATAAAACCACTTTAGATGAATACTGAACCTTTCTCATGGTTTTGTGTCTTTACATGCTATAGTTTTGGAAATTCGACCGAAAACCAACGAGACCAAACTACAAATACAGCAGGATAGTACAACATACTATAGTTCTTTTCATTCCTACTGAGACTCCTACAGTAAGTTTACGAGACTTCTGAGCCATTTTTCGCACTTACTCATGATCGAAAAAAAGGAAAGTTTTCGCACCTCCTTCCCGTGCTCAGGTACAGTACATATACGAGAGGATTCTCGATGAACTAAATGTTCAGCTCCACAACAGCTTCAGGAAAGTTTGTAAGGTTACTGTAGGAGTCTCAGTAGGAATGGTGTGCACTATAGCTTGCTTCGAAAAAGCGAACTCTAGACTTGAGAAAGTATGAACTTGGCCGTTAAGACTTTTGTGAAGATGAAGCTGAGAAAACTGATTCGAACGAAATAACCCAAAAAGTAAACTTTCTGTCCAAAAAAAGATTTACTGGCCCGAAAAGCCGAAAAACATTCCGTCATGTCTTCTGTTTCTCCGATCTTAGTCTCAAATTTCAGAATCTGTCTTTCCGGTGACGAGTTGACGTGTGAGAAGGCTCTTCTGCACTACCACCGATTGAAGTCACAGTCGAGAGCTAGCGACTTGCCGCTACATCAACAGCTATTGAGTCTGGTTAGTTTTTGTGAAGTGTAATGAACTGGAGTAGAATAGGGATGCTTTGAGGTTTGGAGTTAGGGTTGTTAAAAAATAAACTCGAAACTCGAAAAACTCGAAAATTTCAGAACTCGAAAAACTCGAAACTCGAAAAACTCGAAATTTCCGAACTCGAAAAACTCGAAAATTTTTAGAACTCGAAAAACTCGAAACTGGAAAAACTCGAAATATCGGAAACTCGAAACTCGAAAAACTCGAATTTTCGAAAACTCGAAAAACTCGAAACTCGAAAAACTCGAATTTTTGAAAACTCGAAAAACTTGACACTCGAAAAACTCGAAATTTTCCACTCGATTAACAACCCTATTGGAGTTCATCTGAAAACACGACACACCGCTATATTAACAGCTATTAAATTTTGTGAGATGATTAGCATATATAACGGGATCAAACTACAAACATGGTGAGGTGCAAGTAATTGTTCATGACTCGTTTGTAGTTTGATCGCGGAATCAGAAACCGGCGACCTGCCGCTACACCAACAGGAACAGCTATCGAATCTTGAATGTACTCCGTTTCATCAATCGATTACCTCCTAAAGTAATCCGTCAAATATTCAGGAGGCATTCTCTAATGCACCTAATGCAATTTTTGGTTTCAATCTCACATTTTTGTAGCCACTGCTCTCCACCACAGCAGTTGCTATGAAGTTGCGAAAACCGTAGTATCTCGTTCCAAAACCGTAGTATTTTCGGGCTTTCACACAGCAAAAAACGAGCAACACCGTAGTCTCCCGTAATTATTTGGTGATATACGACTCTGTCTCGCTGTGTTTGTAGTTCGGATGCCTATAAATGTTTTTTTGACCTGACCTCCTCGACAGCAGTTTCTAGAAATACGTGACACATCAGAAAATTCAGAGCACCGTATCATTTCCAGGGTGACCTGACCTCGTCAACAGCCCTTCGTGACCGTGAATCCACCGGAATGGGCGTGGTGGTGGGGGTGCCGGGGTACGATCCGATGTACGTCGGAGCGGCGTTGGATAATAATAATGACGGCGACTTCAAGGTGCGGTTCGCGCCGCCACACTGATATTTGACCTACTGAAGTAGATCATCATCATAATAATAATAATGCTTTACTGATAATAATAAATGATAATAATAATAATCTGTTGTGTTGCATGATGTAGACCTCATTCTGATGCTCCATTCTCTGAGCGTAATGTTGTAAAGGATCCACTTCACCAACGAAGACAGGCGACTCTCGATCCATTAGGCATTGCTCAAAATGGTTAGCGTCAGTTTTCTGCGATTGGCCAGCTGCAAGAGCGAGAGAGCATGCAGGTCATTGAGACTGCAGATAGGTTAAGACAGTCTGCATCTCTCTGATCCGTACACTCTCTCGTCAAGGCAGCTACAAAAGTGGCTTGAGACTGGGAACTGTCTGATTGTAGATCGAAGATGAAAATGTCCAAAGTAGTAGAATAGTTTTTTCTTTCGTTTGTTACTGCCAGTCGATTGGATTGGAAGTGTGCAAATCTGGTTCGTTGTCCGATCTCGAGATACCGATCGCATAAGCGTCCTACTTTTCAGGAACTAAATACGACCTTTGCTTCGGTTGTGAGTTGTTACGAGAATAACACGAAAGTTTTGCATATTTCAGAAAACATCTATACGGTGAAAGTGGAATTGAACGACCAAAAGGTTCGGTTCCGGTAAGAGATAGTAACTTATACATTTGGCACTTACCATACAATTAGTCAATTGCACAGGCACGTGAAACATGTTTAACACAGCAGAAATCAGAAACATGCAATGACAAAGTGCACGACGCATACTTAGAATGCTAACTTCACGTGACTTTTCACATCACTTCTGTTAGACTGTAAACAGTTTGTAGTATAAACTCGCTTGTTTGAATAATTCATTGACTTTCTGGAAACGTTTAGGGCAGAGGAATAAATGTTCAATAGACTAGAATGTAATAATCACTCATTGAATCGGACGTTGGAGCGGGAAACGTCGAAACAACCTAGAAATACATAATGCGAAAAAATAAATACAATTGTTTTCTTCTTTGTAACCATATGCGATTCGTCAAACCTTTGAGGACACCGTACCAAAGCTTCGCTCGGTAACATTGACGCCAATTTTCTGCAATTGGCAAGCTACAAAAGCTGAAGAGCTCGCAGGTCAATGAAGCGGCAGCCTGCGTCTCTCTGACCTACACACTCTCTCGCCGAGGCCGCTACAAAAGTGGTTTGCTAATTGGCAAGGAGTTGTCTGAGTTGTGAGGAGCAGGGTTTGGCGAGGGGCCAGCCAGTCCGCGTATCACTGCTCTACACACTCTCTCATATATTGGCAAACAATCAACGACCGCAGACTCTTCTGCTCAGACAATTCCCTGCCAATTACCAAGCCACTTTTTTGGCACCCTCCACGAGAGAGCGCGCAGGTCGAAGAGACGCAGATGTCTGCCGCCTCGATGACCTAGACACTTTCTCGCTTTTGTAGCTGGCCAATCGAAGAAATTTGGCGCCAACCGTTCTGAGTCTTTAATCAATTCAGTCTTCTGATGCCATTACTGGGAAAATGAAGACTATACGGTGCCTTTAAGGTGAATTACCAGACATGGGGCAGAGGAGAGCCGAACAACTATGGGCATAGAGAAAGCTGCGTTCAGGTTGGTTGTAACCGGCCTGTGGTTGTACTGTATACGTCATGATTTCGTGAGCAGCTGCTGATTTTTGTTTCTCAGATTTTCGGCGAATTCTTTATTAAACCCGTTATTTCGTTAACCCTATCAGGTAACCATCAATTTGATCACCTAGTTAATTCTTTTGTTAACCACTAGGTAACCCAGTCATGGTCCTACTTATAGTACTTGTAAATTAGCTACTCACAAACTATTCGATACGAGCACCGTCGCAGTAATACTATGTGCGCGTACCAGGGTGTTCTCCTCATTCTTATCTTCTTTCCTCTAATTGAATAAACACGAGAATCTACTCCTATAATAGCGTTGCTTGGTCTGTCTGTCTGGACGAAGCAAATCGTCCTTTCAGTCGAGAAACGGAGAAAAATTGTGCACTTTGTAGTTGAGTTTTTGGTAAAAATGCGTGAAAAAGTACGTGATTTTCTGCTTTCATTTTAGATTTTCATGAAACCGGCTGCTGCTAGAATTGAACTACCGCGCTATATGTTAAGGAAACTAACATTATGATGAGAACACGCTCTATGTTAAGGAGAACTCCCGCGCTCTATGTTAAGGATAGCTCCCGTGCTCTACGTTAAGGAGAACTCCCGCGTTATATGCTAAGGAGAACTTTCACTGTCAATGTTAAGGAAACTACCGCGCTCTATGTTAAGGAATACTACCGCGCTCTATGTTAAGGAGAACTCCCGCGCTCTATGTTTAGGAGAACTACCGCCCTATATGTTAAGGAATACTAACGCGCTCTGTGTTAAGGAGAATTTCCGCGCTCTATGTCAAGTAAGGAGAAATACCGCGCTCTATTTTAAGAAGAACGACCTCGGTTTAGGTTAAGAAATACTACCACGATATGTTAAGAAGAACTCTCGATTTCTACCTTAAAGAGGACTCCCGGTATTATATGCTAAGGAGAACATTTGCTCTCTATGTTAAGGATAACTTCCGCGCTCTATGTTAAGGAGAACTCCCGCGTTTTACGCCAAGGAGAGGATTACTCCCGCGCTCTATCTTAAGGATAACCACCGCGTTATATGCTAAGAGAACTTTTTCTCTTTATGTTAAGGAGAACTACCGCGCTCTATGTTAAGGAGAACTACCTCGATTTGGGTTAAGGAAAACTACCACGATATATGTTAAGGGGAGAACTCTCGCGCTCTATATTAAAGAGGACTCCCGAGCTCGAAGACTTTTCAAATCAAAGACAAAATAAAAATTTAAAAAACTTCTCGATGCAGCCACCGACCTAGACTCATCAAGGGAGGGACCCGGGCGTAGCCCGGGGTACCTTCCTTGTATTTATCTAAAGGAATATAATTGTAGTGCCACATTCAATTATGTTCACGTGGAAAGTCACTTATATGAACTATTATTTTTTACTGACTATTTTCAGTTGTGGTCCTACTACTACTTGGAATATTGGCCAACCCTACTATAGTTCTCACCAATCCTACTGAGACTCCTACAGTAACCTCTCCAACTTTCTGAAGGCTTTTGTGAAGCTGAAAATTTAGTTCATCGATAGTCCTTTCGTTAAGTTACTGTACCTGAGAACGAGAATGAATTGCCAAAATTCTAAGCCTTTCCGATCATGAGTGAGTGCGAAAAACAGTTCGGTATTTCCGAAATCCTACTGTAGGAGTCTCAGTAGGACTGAAAAGGGCTATACCATGCATGGAATGATAACCAATGTTCCGAGACCATGAGGGTCTCGGTTTGCAAAAAAGCGGAATCTTTCTAATATTGTAACAAAGTTACACCCAACAACAATATTTACATAATAAACACTTACATTCTTTCGATTTCGAGTGGCATCTTTCACTGAGCACATAACTCCTAATATATCATTGAAACAAGTGTCACAAAATATTGTGTGTAACATTCAAATAATATCAACAGTGATAATAAATATTTCTATCTCACTTTTCTATATTTCATAAAAAAAACACTTTCCAGCTGAGATTGGTCAGTTCAATCATTCCATTTTTTATTTATATTTGAAATCGCTGTTTACGTTCAACTTCATCCACAAATGGAAGGCTAGTTGGAGGTTTGGCTTTGTGAACTTTGGTTTCTGTTAATGAATTCGTTTGACAAAAATACCAACAAAAACTTTACGCGAAAAATCTTAATAAGAAATTTATGACTTCTGATCGGTACTCATTCACATATGGGACTCACTCTAGACGAATCAGACCAAAACTCTACATGCTCTTCGATTCTGCTGTGTTTATAGTTCGACTGCATTTGATCTCTGTCAGAGTAAGAGACTTGTGCGGTGTGTGTGATGTGGACCTCAAACTACCAGCGGTGTGGCATTTGCTGATTAATTTCCAACGCCACCGATTGGCTGCCCGATCAACAGTATCCTCATTTTACCACCGTCGTCAAACGCCGACGTAGTGGGGTATGAAAAATGTCACAATCATAAAAAATTCCAATTTTTCTTTTCAAGCTAATATCATCAAAAAATGCTAAGAATGCTTATTTATCATATACTATTCAGATTTTTCCATGAACTTTTTCATTTTGTTACTGAGGGTGTGCTATATTGATTTTACTACTTGTTTAAAAAATTCGAGGCTTTACTGAGTTTTTGTTATGATTGTACAATCTATCCTCATTCATCAATAAAGGACAGTTGTTGATCATTTCATCTCAGCAAACTTTCACTAGTGTGTGAAAACATACATTCTGAATGGTATCTATTGGGTATCGATACCATTCAGATAGTGAGAGTAAATTTAATTACTTATTTAAGCGAAGGGACTCATTTGAATTGAATTGATCACCCTGTTTCATCTTCAAATCGGGATTCTGAACCAGCTCAATTTCAATAATAGCAGTTTTTAGCAGTGAAAATTTTACCTCCATCCCGACCTGTTTGGTAGTCTGGTTAGCCCGATTAGACACGTGCTTGGAAATTGAAAGGATGATTATGTGGGCCAATCCAGACGCATCGGTCCTTCAAACTGGAATTGAAAAATGTTTTGCAGTTTAAAGGACTGATGCGTCGGGATTGGACCACATAATCGGACTTCTTTAATGCTCTGTATTTTTAGACGAGACGAGAATTATGGAGAAACAGCAGAATCCGACAGACGCTTCTCAAAAATCGAATACAGAGACAACGGGAGTTAATGAATTGAGTAAGTGGAAATTGTATTTTCTTGCTTTTTTTTGCGGACGAGTTAATCCGTTTCCGTAGTTTAGCAGGTTGACTGACTTATTGTGGAATAATGCGTTTTCGGAGAAATCCATCACTATCAGCTGTACGAGAGTTGGAAAGAGCAGTCAAGTGTCAAGTCTGTGGTGCGGTGGAGACTTTCGATATACTATTGCGAACCGGGTTTTCTCGTCACAAAACTGAATCGATTTTTTCGGAACCATTTCCCGACCTCAGGACCTCCCCCTCTGGAAAAATTGATTGTGGTATTGTGACACCTAAATCTTAGTATGTGTAAAAATCTGCCTAGTTTTTTAGCATTTTTTTTAGCATTGACGATGTGACCCCCATCCCCTCAAAAAAGTTAGCACGGCGTGCAAGCTGTCCGGAACCGATTCTAATTAGGCAGTCAAATCCTAGGAGTGAACTACAAGGATCGAGAAAGAATCCGTTCGTGTATAATTATCGAACGAAAACCGTAGCGTGATAATTCCATATCATTCTGTACACATTTCCAGGCAGTAGTGCGAATACCAATGGATCTAATTCCACAACGACGAAGCGACCATCTACAGAAGCCGAATCGGTGCGTTTTCATTCAACTTATGTTGGATAAACTTACAGATTCATTTTGTTACTAGGTTTACATGCATTACTATCACCACTATTTCGTTCATTACTATAATTACTATTATTACCATTCATTTCATTACTAGATTTAGCTTCAATGTTAGTTCGTGGTAGTACGAGCGCATGCATAGTTTACCATTGTTTTCATGTTGCATCTGTCAGAGGAGTGACGACTAGGGTAATGGTAAAATATCCCTTTCCAATCGCCGTCGCATTCATACATCAGTAAGGCATGACTTAACTGAGAGAAGGAACCCGTTTTTTTTTTCCAACTAAATACGCAAAACTTCCTGTTTTTCGATTGAAAATTTGCAATTTCCCCCGGCATTTGGCATTATAGAAGAACTTTGACCACAGATGCGAGATAACCAATAAAAATTCGGGTAAAGGAAGCGTCTGTATCTGTAACCAGTTTCGGTAGAGTAACGAGTAGGAATGGTTTTCAGAAGCATAGTGCATCTAATCAATGGTATTTGTGCATGTCATACGTGAGCGACTTTTTTGTCTACAGAAATTGAATGAAATCACGTGTCTAATAGAGCTAACCAGACTACAAAAGCGGTGGGGACGTGAGATTTTCACCGCTAAAAACTGCTAGTATTCCAATTGAGGTAGTAGGTTCAGAATCCCGTTTTGAAGGTGAAACAGGGCCATTCACCAGATTGTCTCAAGTTTGATGTATGCTCGAAGGATTATACAGTTTTCAGGTAAAGAATGAAGAAAGTTCATCGAAGAGACAGAAAAACGAGATGACACTCGAAGACGGCTGCGTTCACACTACGTGCACCCAGATGCAGCGGCCTCGCAACCTGGGGGCTCGCCTGCTAAAAACATGATTATCGATTGAGCCGCCGCATCCAGGTGCGGCGGCTCGTGCACCCAGGTGCATTTAGGAGGTTCATACTTATTTTGCAGCGGCCGCTCACTTTTGCCGCCGGTTTGGGATATTTTTGCATCCAACTCAAGAAGCCGCTGCCTTTGCTTGCAATCAAAGGCAGCGGCCACTTCCGTGCTTGCATTTTCTTTGTAACTTGAGTTTATTTGTTGTTCTGTTCCCATTGTGCATTTTTAATAAAGTTCTGTCAGGTGTTTGGAACAATATGATCAGTGAGCAGCAATTTTATAGTGGAAACACCGGTGTGCAACCGTCAGAGCTATTATTTTTCATAAATTCACAATAAAATATCGCGCGCGCGTGCACGCGACGCGACAGTTTTTTAAAGTGGATGAAATCGTATCAAATTTAGCGTACGAGTGTAGTAGTATCTGATAACGTAAATTATAATTCATATTTTTGAAAAAACGCGCGCGCTGCACGCGACGCGACAGTTTTTTTTTTTAAAGTGGATGAAATCGTACCAAACTTAGCGTACGAGTGTAGTAGTATCTGATAACGTAAAATACAACTCACATTTTTGAAAAAACGCGCGCGCTGCACGCGATGCGACAGTTTTCTCAAAGTGGATGAAATCGTACCAAATTTGGCGTGCGAGTGTGGTAGTTATTGATAACGTCAAATACAATTCATATTTCTGAGAGAACGCGCGCGCTATTGCGCGCTATAATGTTTGAATTTTGCTCAAGTTTGAGAAAATCGTAACGGCCTCCAAGTAGGTTCATACTTCTCGACAGCAAGAAGCAGCGGCTTTCAGCTTCCAGATCCGGATGCAGCGGCTTTTGACTGAAATGCAGCCTTTGCTATTTTTGGCCGCTGCATCCAGATGCAGCGGCTCGAGTTGGAGGCGCGAAGTGTGAACGCAGCCTTATGAGGTGGAAGGCGCGGACTGCGTTGCTCAGGTTGGTGACGTAATAGGGTTGTTGGTGACGTCATAGGGTTGGTTGATTACGTCATGGGGTTGGTTGGTGACGTCATAGGGTGGCTGGTGATGTCATGGGTTGGTTGGGGACGTCATAGGCTGAACACGCAAAGTCGTACACTTACACTGGTAAGCAAATGTGATTGTTCTTTGCGGATAGTTATTCAATTTTTCGTTTCAGTCAGGTGCTGACAAAGGTGCCGGAGTGGCTGAATTGTATCACCGACCATGCTCTGCATTCCACCTCTGTGACCTACCTGTTACTATACAGAGAAAGGTATTGAAAAAGGTAAATTAATGAATAACGTTTATGTCCTTCTATTGCATTCCGATTCTTGATGCGGCCAATGTACCAGATGTGATTTAATCTGTTTGGTTTCTGTGCTGTGAAGATTTCACTAAAACAAATTCTGAGAACATGAAGTTTTACGGTTTTACCCTCACCTTTCTGAAATTGTCTTGCTTTTGAGAAATGGAAGTGTGACCCTCGGGGATGGAGATCTATTGCTTGTCGGAATAGTGTCGCTTTGAAGAATTAAACATACTCCCGTGGAAAAAATCGAAAAGTGGTTTTCTCTTATTATTATAAATGTTTAAAAATCTAATTTATATTATTATAAATGTAAAAAAAGGAAAGTACTTCAGTGAAATATCACAATTTAGATACTGAATTGATAGTAACTGACTACTAAATTATCGGTGATAAATTTTACTACTAGTAGTTTACTGACTTATCGATAGTAGCCAGTTCTCTATGGTAGTGGCCACTTTGAGAAAGAAGTTGGTTTTTTGTTGAAAAGATCATGATCATTCGGATTGCTTTCATCTCATCAGGTTGAGATTTATAGAGAGTTACTAAATATTCGTTGTAGTTTGATCTCGATACACGATTAATTACGAATTCCGAGCAAAAAGCAACTAGATCAAAGATCAAGCTACAAACATATTGGGATAATACGCCGTGTAGGCTTGCTTTGCATAGAACGAACTCGATACTCAGACCATAGCCTGTTAATTACAAATTAGCGTTTGGTCGAAACTGTATTGCAACAAATCTAGAGATATAGTGTGCCCCGAGGAGACGTCAGACGACGAGGGGAAAAATCAATGTCTATGACAGCCACGCTGTATAAACAGTAATTTACTGTTTTACAACGACGCTTGTTCTGAGTATGAGCGTTTACTGTATCATGTGCGAAAGCAGAGTGATTTTATGAAGATGAATAGAAAGTAGAATGTCCACATCAGCCAACCGGGTATTGCGCCCATGTTCTGCCTCTCTCCCCCATCGCTTGCTTACTTTTTGTTATTGGCGCAACTGTGGTTGCATCTCAAACTGCAACCAAAATCACATTACATAACCAAAAAGTCTCACCGTGGACAAATTTGGTTGCATTTACAAGCAATCAATGGTTTTGTATTGATTGATTTATTTATTTACATGCAAGCATGTGAGATACATAGAGAAAGAGAAAAAAAAATGAAAACCAACTGAATTTTAGCAAAATGAAAACAACAATCAAAACCATGATGAACAGAAAAGTGAACATTGAACGAGCATATAGGACTACAGTACAACGATTGTATATCTGCAACCTGGTGTAAACTTATTCCCGAACCGATTCTTCTCAACCAAAACCGAGCTGATTTTTCCCGAACCAGTTGGTTCGTCCTAGAACCTAGAACCGAACCAAATTTAGGCCAACAGAGGTGGAACCGAACCAATTTAAGTAATTAATGCTGAAATAGGTCGACTGTGTTCTGTGTAACGTTAATTGGGTCTGATTCGGTTTCATGTTCGTTTGATTACGCAAACGGTTCGGTTTTCCACCAAACCAACTGGTTCGGGAAGAATTTGATTCGGGAACAGTCGGTTCGGGAAGAAATTTGCCGTAAACTGGTTGCAATTTGGTTGCATGCAACCAGGTTGCATGTGTAAACCGTCCAGCCCAACTGTAGCTGGCGGTCCAGCGCCAGAGACCTGCGACTAAACTTTTGTTCGCTGACACAGTTTATGATCCACCTAGGTCGGACTATTTTCGAAAAGTAGGCCATTGTTTTGAATCGCTCTCGCACACATTCGTGTTTTCTTCAATGACAGTTAGCTGACCGGAAGAGTCACAACACTATTCTCTTGAGTAAGTACTGCGAAACTGCTGCGGTTCTTGGAGCATTACCCAGACCTATAACCTTTCCCTTTTTCTATAGAGAGGGGTATGTTGAACTTATGAACACTCCAGTAAGGTGTGACTTTTCTTCTTTTCTACAAAAATGAGACCGTTTTTTCATCGGATATTCATATTTGCATCAAGAAAGGTCAATTCTTCCGATTTTCGCGAAAAAGAATAGAAGCTTTTTTTCAATTTTCCGGCTATTTGGACAAATTTAATGGAGTATCTCGACGTGACACTGTAACGTGTACGTTATGTTTCAGATGGATTTCTTCGCATTCCAAACCGTCAAAATCGCCTCGAGAAAGATGAAGGCGGTTTGTGAAGAACTGGTGACCGATGGCCATTTCCCGCCCGTGTGTTTCGTAGGCTACATGTTTGTCCAGCAGAAAGACGGAATAATAAAGGTATAGTCGCCATTTTCCCCATAAAGACAGCAGAGGGTTCTATTGATTAAGCGATGCGGGGCGAGCGGTCGTTGATTATCTGCCAGCAGTTGAGAGAGTGAGTAGATCAATGATACGCAGACGAACTGGCCGCTAGCCAAACTCCTTCCCATACAAAATCGATGGTACGGTGTCCACAACGGTTTGACAAACCCTATAGGACCCATTTTGACGCTGTTTATGTGGCCAATCACACATGCAACCAGGTTGCATCGTTGCATGTGTACGAAACCATTCGTTGATTTCAAATGCAACCAAAATCACTTACAATAACCAAAAAGGTATATTTGGTTGCATTTGTAAGCAATCAATAATTTTCTACACATGGGTTGCATTTTGGTTGCATGCAACCCGGTTGCATGTGTAAACCGCCTTTTTATGTCTACTCGTGCTGGTCTTTGCCTTTGGTCTCGGTTAATAACTTGTACTTTCTAGTTATCTCTCATTTTCATGTAACTTTCTCTGACCCGTCCGAACGTTTACTTTGGGCGTTAAAGAAGGACGATTATGTGGACCGATCGCAACGCTTCGGTCCTTCAAACTGCAATACATTTTTCAATTCCAGTTTAAAGAATCTAGGCTTCGGTATTGGTTAATCTTTCTACGTTAACTTAAACTATACCATTTATAACATTTAATTTTTCCTTCACGATCAGCATCAGAATTTGCAGATGTGCTAGTAGTAGACTCATTTTGCAATGCATCCCAATATTCCCAATTTTTGTCAACTAAGGAACGGTGCATCGAGCATGTGGCTTTGTAGGTCAATTCTATATTTAAGCGGGTTTTTTGGTAACCCAACGAGTTTTTGGTAACCTTTTTCCAGGTTACTTCACAAGTAACCGGTAGGCCACCTAAAACTAAGTTTCGATTCATGAAAAAGTGGGGGCCCAACGACTGTGAGATTTGTCTTCTTCTGTGCGCCCCTTAGACAGCTACACTCAAATGGAGCAGCTACTGCTACAAAAACCGAAAAATACTAATATACTCAAGTATAACTGTTTATTACAAACATACAAAAGTCGTAAATTATCTTTTCAAACCTGTAAACTAGAATCTACAAATCACAGATGTCAACTCAACGTAGTCAACCATAGAGATCCTGGTTTTTACACAATGGTATGCATTTGTGGTCATTACTTCAACTCTAGATTATATAACACTTCGCATATTATTCAACAGTTGTTCTTTCGTTCGCAGCTGTGATTTGCAGATTCTAGTTTACAGGTTTGAAAAGATAATTTACGACTTTTGTATGTTTGTAATAAACAGTTATACTTGAGTATATTAGTATTTTTCGGTTTTTGTAGCAGTAGCTGCTCCATTTGAGTGTAGCTGTCTAAGGGGCGCACAGAAGAAGACAAATCTCACAGTCGTTGGGCCCCCACTTTTTCATGAATTTTTCTCTTTTTGTA
The DNA here is from genome assembly GCA_964036275.1 of Litoditis marina. NCBI lineage: Eukaryota > Metazoa > Nematoda > Chromadorea > Rhabditida > Rhabditidae > Litoditis > Litoditis marina. The sequence continues at coordinate 5,263,234 of OZ038437.1, read as the reverse complement.
AACATGCCGTAGGCATGTAGAGAGCTGTTTTGATCTGTACCGTGCAGATAAAATTGTTTTCTTAATGAACCACTTGTCAAGTACTACCACCATTCGAAAAAAATGACGTCAACATTGCAGTTCTAAAAACTTACTTTATCTGCCATTCAGAATCCGAGAATACATCATGTTTGAATTAAGTTTCACCGTAAATCGACCATTTTTAAGAAACTTTCAGCATTCGAAAACATATTTCACGTCAATTTTTTTAAAGTCTACGTCATCTGAGATCTGGCCTCCTGAATTCCAGAATATGTCATATTTAGATAAAGTTTCATCGTTAATATACCATTTTTGAGATATTTTCACATTTAAAAATATATGTGACGTCAACTTTGCACTTTTCAAAAATGACGTCATCTGGTCTTCAGAATCCCAGAATACGTCACTCTTAGATTGAGTTTCACCGTTATTTGACCCTTTCTAAGATATTACCATTATTTGAAAATATATGTGACGTCAATTTTGCACTTTTCAAAAATGACGTCATCCGGCTTTCAGAATTCCAGAATACGTCATGTTTAGATGCAGTTCCACCGTTAATACCCCACTTGCCAACTATTATTATCATTTGTGAACATATTTGACGTCAACTTTGAACTTTTGAATATGACGTCATCTGGCTTTCAGAATCCCAGAATACGACACCTTTCGATGAAGCCCCATCGTTAATAACCCACTTGCCAACTATTGTCATCATTTGGAGAAATATTTGACGTCAACTTTGCACTTTTGAATATGACGTCATCTGGCTTTCAGAATCCCAGAATACGACACCTTTCGATGGAGCTCCATCGTTAATAACCCACTTGCCAACTATTGTCATCATTTGGAGAAATATTTGACGTCAACTTTGCACTTTTTCAGTATTACGTCTCCTGGCCTCCAGAATCTCAGATAACGACATGTTTAGATGAAGTTCTATCGTTATTAAACCAGTCGCCCACTATTATTATCATTTGAAGAATAATTTGACGTCAACTTTTTACCTTTGAAATTTGACGTCATCTGGCATTCAGAATCCCGGAATACGACACCTTTCGATGAAGATCCATCGTTAATAACCCACTTGCCAACTATTGTCATCATTCGGAGAAATATTTGACGTCAACTTTGCACTTTTCAAAGATGACGTCATCGGGTCTCCAGAATCCTGAATGACGTCACCGATAGAATACTTTTTACTTATATTAAAGTCACGATGGTATCATATTTAAATTCGAAATCGGTCAGTGTTACCCTAAGTTACAAGAGGTTGCATAACCGACCTGACAGAGAGAGCGAGAGAGTGCACAAAATGGAGAGACGCAGAGGCATTTATTTCGAAAAGTCGTAACTTGGTGAAAAATATTTTTTTTCAAAAAAAAATTTGCGCTCATTCCGTTTTTATACGAGTTCTATTATTACTACAAATTTAAGCCAAATCTGGTTAGTTGTGGCAGAGATAGCATCACAGCACGCCGTGACGGAAGGAAGGAAGGACACACGACGGAAGTTGGCGCTCTTGATGAAGCGAAAACATCATAACTTGGCTCAAACTCAACCGATTTCGTTCAAATTTGGAACACAATTTGCAAATATGCTGTAGAAACTTCCAAAGTTCGTAAAAGTTCTGTTTTGCGAATTTCAGCCTTTTTATGGGAAAACTAAAAAAACGGAGGCGCGCATTAGCCGGACCAAAGACAAATCTTGCACAGCGCTTCGCGCTGCGCGCGATTACCGTCCAAACTAACGGAAAAGACCACATTTCGTGTTAGAAAAACAGGAAACTGGTTAGGTTCCCGAAAACCCGGCTACGTATAGAATTCACCGGCTTTGTATCCAGAATATGCCATTCAGACATGTAAGCATAGGTGGGATAGTGTCGGCTTGGGGGTTTGAAAAGTTAAACATCCTCTCCGAATAAATGTGAAAAGTTATAGGTCCCTCTAGGTGAATATCCCACAATGTCTTCCCTAGATTAGTTGAAGAGAATGTTGAGGATCCCCCGGTCATATAACCGGGGTATTTATCGCACCTATGCATGTAAGTACTCTTTAAATACAACTGCGTATAGTTGTCGCTTAAAGAAATACAGGGGTATACTGTATATCTCACTTTGTGCTGTGTAAGAACGCGTATATACGGTTCGTCAACAAGTTTGCTATAAGTCCAGTTGGTGTGGTGGTTAGCGTCCGCGTTCCCCAAACTTTTGGGCCCGGTTCGAGTCTCCCCTGAGGCGAATGTTTTATCAATTGTTCACGCACTATACTGTCTTCATGCACCAGTAAGGTCCGACTAGTCGACAAAAATTAGTCAGTTGTGAATTGTAAACACGAAATTTTAGGATTTCTCATGAAAATTTCAGCGAAAAAAGTAGCTCGTTCTTGTGTTTTCGGCTATCCGAACAACGTTACTGGGTGTTTTCAGTGTCGTTGGAACACGGGCGATTACCTAAGCGGACACCGTTCGTCGGATTGGGGATACGATATGGAACAGCTGCCATGCGACGTCCGCTGCAAGTTGGTTGTGGCTGACTTCGAGGTTATTTTATCACTTTCCAAACATAGGGAACTCTGTTGAGTGATCCATTTAAAGATGGTCTGACAGTAACCGGATCTCGTGCCGTGCGCTCCACGGTTAATTTCGTCGCTCCAATGCAAATGCGCCCCAAACACCAAGTTTTAGAATATCTCCAAATAAATTGTGAGTAAATGTTCCAGGAAAAATCAATAAATTAAGTATTGTAGCGCATTTGCATTGAAGGTACCCAAATTAACCGTAGAGCACAATGGACGAGATTCGGCTGTTTTGCACTAAGTTAGAGTTTTGCAATAACATGTAAATTTGTTTTAAATGATTGTTAACTCATAGTACGACGTGGGAGCGAAAACCCGTTTTTAGGAGAATTATATTCTCCAAGATCGAATTGCTATTGGCCGTTCAGTAGCGGAGTAGTTTCTGTGCTCATAGCTCACTCATGCCTCTCTCCACCCCTTTACGGACCGTCTTTCTACGGTTTATAACGTGATTAATACATAATTGTGTTGTTCTATGGATGAAGTTAGTAACACACGGCTGAAATAGTTGCCGTGCAAGACTATTCCCATTATTGTTGTTATGTCATTATAGAATGACGATTATGTGGTCCGATTCCAATCGCAATGCTTCAGTTCTTTAACCTGCAATACTTTTTTAATTGCAGTTTAAAGGACCGTTGACACGGGATTGGTCCACATAATCCTTTAACCTTCAGGCCGGCAAGGAGTTGGTTGATGGAGCCCCGATGGTGTGGTCGGACCAGTATTGCGACCTTTTGAAAGGCAGAAAAGTTGGTATTGATCAGCTCCGTTTCGTGGGAATCGTCTCATGTAGTGTGGAACGATTGAACCATTTTCTGGAGGTATTACTTTCTATATATCCCTCTTTCTCTCTTTCTCATTCTCTCGCTCGCTCGCTCTCTTTCTTTTTTCATTTCTCCCATTCTTTTGTACCTATTTCCCGCTTCGGTTCTCTTCGTTTGCTTCATGTGCTATGTTTTAATGTAGAAAGAAGTATCACGTATGTCAATCGGGTTCCTTTCTGAAGAGTATTCACACTTAACCTACTGATCAGAAGAGTTGTGCTGCTATCTCTCTTTGCAAAACAGTCACTTCTATAGTTTTCATCTGTACCATAAATGTACTACTTGCAGGTAAATGAAGTTCAGTGTCTAGAAGTCCAATTGAAAGGTGAACTGATCAATTTGGACTCCTTCCTGGCTCAACCAGCAACCCGCAAGGTAGGCTGATTAAATTTGATCTACACTGAAACATCTTTTAAACAAGGGGGGGGGGGGGGGGCGTATTGGATGCCAACCTATAATTCCCTTATTTATAAATCCGGTAGTCTGAACTACGTACACATCAGGGCGTGTTAATCGAGTTCGAATTTCGAGTTATCGACTTTAGGGAATTTTCGAGTTTCAAGAACTTTCAAGTTTTTTCGAGTCGAGTTTCGAGTTCGACTTTTACAACCCTAACCCTACTACAAATTTGAAGTGAACTGGCCTTCTAACTTGCCAAACGTTTGCTTCTCATTTGATATTGTGTGTGGTTTTAGCAATGAATTTATTGATTATTCGAAAATGCGGTCCGATGGGTAGTAATTCTGTAATTTGAGGGATACCACTTGTGTTCAGAAATCAGGTACCAGCTGACTGAACTCAATGAGATGGTAAGTAACCAGTCGATCACAATCCTCTCTCTCTCTTCTTCGACGTCAAACCATAACATACCTATGGTATAACTTTTCCAGAAAAGGAACCAGTTTTCGAATTCAATTATGTGAAACCTGACGAACTAATGGTTTATGGTTCTGCATTCTGCTTGGAAAATAGACAAATTTAGCAATACTGATGAAGCGATAGCCCGTTTTTAGGCCATTCAGCCAACTTCACTGACAAACTCTATGTTATTAACCAGGATTTCCACTAGCGCACAGGGTTACGGTTTCGGTTACGGCTTCAACTATACATGAAGCGACTTTGCTAGGTTGAACATGAGGTGATTTATCTAAATGATAACGGGTGTGAAAGATGAGTTTTTCACCAGTGAATTGCGACTATTTTTCGAGAAAGGGTAGTTCCGAATACCGATTGTTTTGTAAAAAAAACGTGATTGAATAGCTCATTCAACTACTTTTTTTCTTCAACTTTGGTTCGTTACTTCATTTAGTTCATAGATGCGATACCTCGGTTAGCTGATCGAGGTATTCTCAACTTTCATCTGACTGGGGTGTAACTATACATAACTGTTCAAAATTCGGAGTTGATTAGGGAACCATCTGGAGGGGACCAATAACTTTTTGCTTTTCCCATAGGGAACGTTAAACTGTTCAGTCCATCGAACCGACATTAACCCAACGACACATGAGCTAGACTTTGTTGTACACAGAACTCCATTGCGAATCGGATGTTCACCGTGGGTGATCAAACTACAAAACAGGATGGAAAAATAGGTTTTCGCCAGTAAAGTGCGACTATTACTGGAGTGAGGATAGTTCAAAATTTGGAATAAAGAAACACTAGTAATTCAATAGAGCATCTTACAAATAAGAAAATGAGAGAGAATGAGAAAGTGGTGTATTTGGCCTCTATCTCACTTCAGATCATACGTTAAATATTCCTAAGTGAAATTGCGATATTGATACTCTCTTTTACCCGATTTTGATCGAAGCATGGTCACTTTTTGGGTTATGGAAGATTCTAGGGAAAGTTATAGTTATTCCCTGTTTTTATCACTCATGCTCACTCTCCGGGGCTACTCATGCTCATTTTTTTCGCCCCGATACCGAACTATTGGACGTATGCTTCATATTTCGATATGTAAGGTGACTTTGTGGCCTATAAAAGTTGAATGAGAATCGGGCATTTTATTTGGGCCACCAAACTACAGAACAGGGTAAAACTTGAACATTTTACCAGTAAAGTGCGGCTGTTGGTGAAATTAGGGTAGTTCAAAATAGCATTTTGAAAGAAAAACGTGTGATTCATTGGAGAATCCAACAAAGTCGCCCCACGTTAGTACGTTTGATTCGACCATGTTTCAGTTGCGGGAGGTTACTGTTGACTGGTATGCGACGCTAGCGGAGAGACTCAATTGCCAGCTGACCATGAGCAATGTACTGGCTCTACGGGACGCGCATACCATCAAGCTGCCCTGGATAGACGTGGCCACACTCAGAACCATACTGCAGGTAAGATAGTGTCGTCGCCCACGGAAAGGCGAGAGTGTACTGCATATCTCACTTTCCGCGGTGTACGCACACTTGTCTTCGATGCCAAAACCCCCATTAAGTTCTCTGATAGCGCAGTGGCTCGCGCCCAACTTCGAATCTTTTTCTCACAGGTTCGATTCCGGAAAGAGACGGAAACCTATGAATATGGCACCCATTATAGTGTCCGTTAAAGGGTTGGACCAGTTGAAGAAGGTTGATTATGTGGTCCAATCCCAACGCTTCAGTCCTTTAAACCGCAATACATTTTTCAATTGCAGTTTGAAAGAACGTTGACACGGGATTGGTCCACATAATCGTCCTCCTTCAAACATCCCCTTCACTGAAGATGAGAAAATTTAGAGGTTATAACCACCCCCACCCCCCACCCCAACCCCCCACCCCAACCCATAAACTAGAGAAATAATTACTTTTGCAGAGGTATCATTTTTCATTTTAGTTGCACTGGCATTGGACTATTTCACCTATGGTACATATAGTAGGTGCCAAATATATAAATGTATGTCTCTCACCGGAATCGAACATGCGAGCAAAAGTTTCGTAGCGGCCCGCTAACCACTGCGATATTAGAGCACGTACCGGGCATGTTTTGGAATAGAAGACATGTGTGCGTACACAGCGGAAGTTGAGACATACAGTACCCTCCCGCCTTCCCGTTGGCGACGACTACATAACAGTAAGGTGCGAGTATTCTTCTAGAATGAATTCGTTTCTCCATTCAGTTACGGTAATCTGCTTGATGTTGGATCGAAAAGGGTAATTTTTTTCTTTTTGTATTGACGAAAAGAGAGCCCGCTCCTTGAGACAAATTGACCAGGTTAGCTGTTAACAGGTGCCGTAAGCAAAGTTCCCGGTCAAATAAAGAATTCACCGGCCGTCGGACCACACTAGTAATGGAATTTTCACCATTTCAGTAACCTACCTGGGCGTCAATAACGTATAAACGCATTAATGTGGAAATTCACGTGCGAACTTGGTTTGAAACGATTTTCGCACGATTGGTCGTACTTCAGCTCTAAAAACGTTTATCTCTGTTACTACCTCGTTACTTTTGTTGTTATAGGTATGTTTGCCTACCTAGGTCTACTGGTTTCCGATATTATAGGAATGTGAGGAGGAAGCGAGGTTTGGGGATTACGAATTCTATGCCATGAGCGATCTGGTTTGTCCGAATGTGGACGAGTTCCGCCCGCGGTACCTGAAGGAAGTATTAGCTGGATTCGATTTCGTTTTCGGCGACGTCGACGAGTAAGATTATATTTTGGTCACTACGGCCCGGGCCATACTTTTTACTTTTTACGCGAGTGTTTCACGTCGGCGTAAACCAATGGTTTGCGTATTGATTTAGTTGGCCTATTACGCCGGCGTAAATCGATAGCCATGTTTTGTTCACCAAAAACGCGGGCGTAATACGCCGACGTAAAAAGTATGACCGCAGCCTAAGGCAGGGTTCATACTTTTTGCTGCCAAGCATTTGGGCAGCGCTGCCGAAATGTTGTTGCTGCCGGAGTTGGCAGCATGAAATGTCGACAAGAAAGTATGAACGCATTTTGCTGCTCAGATTTTCTTTTCTCAAAAATCTCATACTTACTTAGCTACTTAGTTTTTTTTTATAATATTTTATAACCGTTTTCATTATTATATATTTTGAAAACTCCAGATGGATATAATTTTTTTAAACAATATAGAATGTGAATCCGTCGTAATTGCACCCGATGGGACTAAATTTTGTGACATTCGGCAGTAGCCTGTAGATATATTGAATTCTATATTACAACGTTCATCTCGATATGAACCGGTACTCGATATGAACCGGAACAAGTGATTTCTAGTGATTTCTTCGCGACAAAAATTAGAAAAGTCGAAATTATTATCGTAGCAGGCGGAGAAATGCTCATTTTACAACCGCAAAAATGATTTGGGATAAATGTCCAATGTCCACTCGAGAAAGATCGATAAATTTGGGGCAAAATGTAGGGCACAGCGGGTTCTGGGCTTATGACTTATGAGAAAAATGTTTTGGTGGGACCTTTTCTATTCATCGAATGACCTCCCCCTCCAGGCGAATCGAGTGGGCGACGATTCCGCTAAAACCGATTCAGCGTGCAAGGTAAATAGGAGACTTTTCAGCTAACACGTTTGAGTTACCGTTTTAAGCTTGGACTTTTCACGGTAGGAAAGTTTAGTTAATATTTTTAGCAGTTTACACCTGAACATTGGTTTTATTTTAACAGTTTCATACTTTACGTGAAAAGGTTGGCAGTTTGAACCTGGACATGTGTCAATGAATCAGATATGGGGTAATCGACCACGGGAATCGAACATGGACATAATGTTAAAGGAGGTGGGGGGCTAAAGTATCATGGCGGCCAAAACGAGTATTTTCGAACCAAAATTTTGCGGATGGGGTAATCGATCATGAGAATTACGAATATCGATACGGGGTTAACGGTGGTGGGGAGCTAAAGTATAAATCTTTTAAATTCATTCGTATTGGGTCAAATTTGATCAAAATGAGGATATTTTTTCCAAATTCTAACTTTACTAGTTTTTCCTTTTGTTGGTCTTTTTCTCTTCCATTAAAAACTGCGCAGCGTAGTACCATTAGCGCCCGGTGCTCGACGACCACCAACGCGAGGCTTCAGCGTACCAGAAGATTTACCAGTGGACATAGTTGCGGACTTGAAAGCAGTAAAAGTTTGAATTTGAAAAAATATTTCTCGGAGCGGGTCATCTTTAACGTCAAGTCGATATTCGATTTCCCTATCGTTAACATCATCTTCTTTGGAAGTTGGATCCCATACGAAGCTATTTGAATATATTATACTATAGCCCCACCACCCCGTATCGATATTCGTTATTCTCATGATCGATTACCCCATCCGCGAAAGTTTGGTTCGAAAATACTCGTTTTGGCCGCCATGATACTTTAGCCCCCCACCTCCTTCAACATTATGTCCATGTTCGATTCCCGTGGTCGATTACTCCATATCTGATTCATTAACCCATGTCCAGGTTCAAACTGCCAACATTTCCACGTGTAAAGTATGAAACTGTTAAAATAAAACCAATATTCAGATGTAAACTGCTAAAAATATCAACTAAACTTTCCTACCGTGAAAAAAAACCAAAAAAATGGTCGAAAATGAGTAAAAACAATGTTTCAGGGACCAAAAGGAGTTGGCTACATGTCATGCAGTTTGCTAGCGACCAAACTGCAATTGCTGCTCGAGTCGGCAGCGAATTGCTGCCGACTGCAACAAATGTCGCGTGAGTTGGCAGCAAAAAGTATGAACGCAGAGTTGGCAGCAGATTGTTGCTGCTTGCTGCCGGCAGCAAGTTTTGCAGTCGGCAGCACGATCGATAATCACACTTTGCATGTTGCTGCTGCTGCTGCCAGAGTTGGCAGCAAAAAGTATGAACCCTGCCTAAGACAGAAGCGAGAGAGAGAGAGCAGAGACAGAGAAAATACAGGGGGGAGGGAATTGGTTCAACGCAAGTTCTATACAACCCCGCACCATCCTTGGATAAGAGTAAACCAGCAATTTTTGAACTCGTTCGACTTTCTAGTCGAACGAGACGTGAACTCCTCCGGTTTTGCCGGCAATTTGCCCAATTTCGAGTTTACTCTGGCGATTATAAAGTGCTTTTGATGACCTTCAATTATAGGCTCAATTCCAACCGGTTGTTTCGTTAACCCTATACATATTCTATATGTAAACCTATATATAAACCTTCTGACGAAAGAGTTACCAAGTGGTTAACAAAAGGGTTACTAAACCGGTTGATGTTTGCCCGCTAGGCCGCTAGGGTTATCGAAATACGGGTTAAAAATGAAATTCGCTCTATTATAGGGACGGTTGTAACACGGCATCAGCGGTCCGCGTGTGGCTGAATCGTTGCCGGCAGCCGGACGGAATGAGTGTGTACGTGTACGCTAGATGGGGAGCCGATGGATACGTTAGTGTCAACATGGAATCTTATTACCCTCATTTGTAAGAACGATGGGAACATGGTGAATTCTATATGGAACCGGATTTTTTGGTAACCTAACCGGTTTTTGGTAACCCTTTTCTTCAGGTTACCTCAGTAGGTAACCGGTCGGTAACCGAAAACAAAAAAGCGGTTGCTTGTTTTTCCAATACAAAACGTGATTTTACCGTCAGTTTGTACGGTAACCGGATTTTAGTTTTAGGTTACCTGTGAGGTAACCTGGAAAAAGGGTTACCAAAAAAAACCCGATTACATATATAGAATTGGCCTGGGAACATGTTGTTTTCACTTCAATCGTTTTGGATAGTTCATCAGTTCTCCCGTTTTTGTTCATAATCAGGAGTTTTAATTAGCCCAATTCCAGCAATACGTCTCAAATCTCACGTCAGTTTTTTTTAGTTTTGTTTCAGTTCTGTTTTGTTATTTGGTGATTCAGGTGAAACACTAGATTTTCAATCAATTTCTGTCACCAACAATGTCGCCTTTTTTACTTAGTTATTGGACGATAGCCTTTGTCACGAAACACATTGTAAATGACATTAGAGCTAGCCTGAAAAGCGGATTCGCATTTGCCCGTTTTCAACCCGTGTTGTTGTAGCTCCGTATTCCTGTACTTTTTGTGGACATATATAGTTATCTGTTTTCAAACAGGATTTGTTCTTCACTGTTTTTGTGTTTGTGTATAAGGCGAAAACGGTTGTTTGTGTTTTCTTCGATCCTTTTTCTCATGTTAATCGCCTCAATTTGTTGTTGTGTCTATCTGAAGTTTGTTTACGTTTTTCAATCGTTTTCATGTTATACTTTTCAGAAACTAGAATAAAGTAACCGTTATCTATGTGCTTTAGTTTCTTCCCTTTTCTTGTTTTTCTTACCCGGGTTCATATGTACAATAGTCCAACAGCCAAATCTACGTTGTATTGTGATACTCGATACATGCCCTAAATTCACAAATGACGACGAAAAAGTAAGGGGATCAAACTACAAACACGACGGAGTGGGGCGCCACACTGTACAGGCCCCAACTCAGAACAAGCGTCGTTGCAAAACAGTAAAATGCTGTTTATACAGCGTGGCTCTCATAGATATTGATTTTTCCCCTCGTCGTCTAACGTCTCTTCGGGGCACAATATATCTCTAAAGATTTGTTGCAATACAGTTTCGACCAAACGCGAATTTGTAATTAACATGCTATGGTCTGAGTAACCTCCGAGTAGACAGGGGAGGATGATAATCTGAACATCAACACCTTCGAACTGTTCATTACACTGATCATATTCTAACATTCCAATTCGGATTGCGCATGTACTTTGTAGTCTGATTTAACACTCATTTGTGAGTAGGTTCTTCCCAATATCGTTCTTTTGGAAAATAACGGAAACTGAGCTAGATCGGGCTAAGTTCCAATGAGAAGTTTCCTTTTCGGCAACAAAAAATCAGTATTCTTTTTGTCAAACTTTAAAACAAGCGACATCACCCTTTTCTTCAAAATATCCGTTTATTGAACTTATTTTACAATTCTTGTACACGTTTTGTCCAAAATGAATCTTTACTTTCTGTTTTCCGTTTTGCCGTTTTACGCGGAATCACTCGGTTGAAGGATGTTATCAATGAAGCTGCAAAACTTAAATTAAACTTTGCTTACAGAGTTGCCCATATGTCAAAATATCGTTGGTCGTTGATTGCTACGGAATGGTGTCCGTACAACAGAAAGAGGTCTCCTGGCCGTCCAGCAGTCCGCTGGCATGATGACCTGGTTGAAGCCACCCGAAGCCACAACCGAGAAGCCCAGAGAGGTCGTTGCCGCCCGCCGCGTATTCGTGGCCACGAATATCTCAGAGCATGCAGAGATAAGCAGATTTGGAGATCGGTCAAGGACCACCACTGTGTAACATTGTGATGTGACGAATAAAACTTGCCACTTGAAACTTGAAACTTTCTTTACACTCGTTTTTATACTAACTTTGTTGAAGTTTTCTACTGAAGTTCGACGTTGCAATGGAGCTTTGGACTGAAAAGGGACTGAAATTTTCGAAGTTTTTCATTACCAAAGTTGACTTGGTAATGGTTTTTCAGAGAACAAGATCAAAAATCAACCTACCAAAACCCAATTTGAGCCCCACTCTCGTTTTGATGGTTTTCAATAGCCGTATTTGATAAAGAATCGAATTTTTATGACGGTGATAAAAACTTTTGAGCACAGTCGAATTTTGATAAGAGTTATAGACGATCCAAACAGATCAGTTGGAGTCTGTTTCAGTCCACTTTCTTCTAGTAGTAGTAAAGTTTTTATTTTTCTTTCATCCATAAATTTTTTTGTTGTAATGTATTTGTACAACTTATGATGGGCTAATAACGATTACGTTGCACACCGGCAGGTATACTACAGGTCAATTGAATAGTCACGTGAAACTAGCATTCTAATGAGGCATCGTGCACTTTGTCATTGAACGTTTCTGAGTTCTGATGTGTTCACATGTTTTACGTGACTATGCAGTTGACGAACAGTATATATTGTCTAATGGAACGTATGTAGGTAATGTATAAAAATGTGCACAATTAATGTTTTCTTCACACCTTACATGCCCACATAACTTAGATTCAGTACTGTAGTTTGTAGTTTGTTTCAGAATGTTTCATTCCGCCTGGGTACTTTCTCTCTTCCTTCCTCTTGCCTGGGCAAGTTGCCCAACAGATACGCTTTGTCAGAAAGACTTGAACAGGTTAGTTTTATGGTAATCTTTTATTTGTGCGTAATTTTTCATGTACAAAACAGGTATGTTTTTGATAAACTTGGTATTAAAAGTTCACCTTAAAGGCACCGTACGGTTACACTCTCTTTCTGAGGAACCTAATTTCATGTGATTTAACTTCTCCCTGAAGAATGGATGAGGTGCGAAACATTAATTGGAGAGCTAATGTGATAATGGCTATACTAGAAGTAAATTGAATAGTCACGTAAAGTGAGTATTCTAATGGGGCGTCATGCACTTTGTCACTGCACGTTTCTGAGTTCTGCTGTGTTTAACATGTTTCACGTGACTGTGCAAGTGACTAACAGTATACAGGTGCTACAAGTTTGTGGCAATCTTCATTCTCAGGCATATGGTAACCAACAAATATTGAAATAAACAAACAGATCAATCAATAAATATTAATTTTCAGATGCTACAAGTTCGTGCAAGACCAGAGCTCGTTCTATATAGCCGAGGCTCATTGTCAGTCGTTGGGAGGCCATCTGGTCTCAATTCGAAATGCATTCGAAACAGCCGTTATCGAAGGTCAGTTTACTAGTCATAAGCCTTCGCACCAAACTACAGAATTATAGTCGTCGCCAACGGAAACTCAGACCATAGCCTGTTAATTACCAATTCGCGTTTGGTCGAAACTGTATTGCAACAAATCTAGAGATATAGTGTGCCCTTACGAGACGTCAGACGACGAGGGGAAAAGTCAATATATATGACAGCCACGCTGTATAAGAGTAATTTACTGTTTTGCAACGACGCTTGTTCTGAGAAGGCGGGAGGGTACTGTATATCTCACTTTCCGCTGTGTACGTACACACGTCTTCGATTCTAAAGATTGCCAGTTATGTGCAGTAATAGAGCAGTGGTTAGCGCGGCGCCCTACTACGAAAACTCTGCTCGCAGGTTCGATTCCGGCGAGAGACAGAAATTCATAAATTTGACACCCACTATAAGATAGTATGAAGATCATTGAGCACACAGACAGTGTGAGACAGTCTGCGTATCTCTGACCTGTGCGCTCTTTCGTTCAGATGAAAATTTTCAATTCGGAATGCATTCGAGACAGCCGTTATTGAAGGTACACTTCTAGTAATGTAGTTTGTATTTTGTTCCAGAATGTTTTTTCCAGCTGGTTATTATCTATGTCCCCCTCCAAGTACAGAAACTTAGGAAGTGACCGCATTCGGGTTGTAGTTTGATCTCGAATTTGGACAGACGCCAAACTTTTTGAATTCGGACCGATAAACAACGGGCTAGGGTTGTTAATCGAGTTCGAAGTTTCGAGTTTTCGAGTTTTGCGAAAAATCGAGTTGTCGAGTTTGAAAAATCGAGTTTTCGAGTTTCATAACCAAAAATTTTAATTTTCACATTCTTACCTTTAAAAACCTTTATTTTTCGAGTTTTCGAATTCAAAATTTCGATTTTTTCGAGTCGAGTTTCGAGTTCGTGTCTAACAACCCTACAACGAGCCAAACTCCTAATACAGCGAGATGGTCGAAATGAACAGTGAAGTGTTATGATTCACCCGCCTAATGGCCATCCATTTGTAGTGGCGACGAGAGAGCATGGAGGTCAGAGAGACGCAGACTGTCCTAGACCGTCTGCGGTTGAGATAATGAGTTTTAAGTTTATCAAATACTAACAAAACAATTATGTATACTTCAAAAATTACTACTTTCATCATTTTTCCCAGAGACTGCCGAGTCGATGTTCACCGGCTACGTGGATTATTGGATAGGTGCCAGCCACATCTCAACTGAGTCCTGGGCATGGACAGATGGAACCAAATGGAGTTATACACATTGGTTCCCGGGTAAGATCGAGGTGGTTCCCGGGAGAAATAGGTGGTCCCGGATAAATTTAGGATTCTCTAACATCCAAACCGGGTCCTGGGCTGGAAAGATGGGACCGAATAGAGTTATACACATTGGTTTGGAGTGGGAACCGGGTAGGGTCAGCCTTTTTCCGATTAGGTAGAAATTTCAATAAAGAATGAACCCATTGGTTCCGGGGTATTATCGACGTGGTTACCATGAAACTAGAATGGCTAAAATTAAAGTAAAAAAGTTAAAGTTAAAGCACCTTCATCCCATCCTGCGTCTCTTCAAACACACGCTATTTCTCTACTCTTACATCCCGCCGGGATATAAGAGACGAGAAATAGTGAGGCAGAGCGAGAGACGCAGGATGGGATGAAGGGGCCGGGATCGTCGAGCATACGAACTCAGAATATTAGTAAAGTTTGAGATCAAAGTTGTGTCTCAATAAAATTCCATCAAAGTATCATTTTTTTGAAATATTCCTGAGAACAAATTCAAAATATCAAAGCAAACGGTTGCAGGCCAACCGGAAACCAACTCGACAGCAGCCGCATCTCTGGGAAGCGGACTCTGGGTGTGAGTTAGTATAGTGGGTGCAACATTTATAAATTTCTGTCTCTCGCCGGAGTCGAGCCGGCGAGCAAAAGTTTCGTAGCTGGGCGCTACCCAATGCGCTATTAGAGGAGATAAACGGCAAGCTTTAGAATCGGAGACATGCGTGCATACACAGCGGAAAGAGAGATATACAGTAGCCTGCCGCCTTTCCGTTGAAGACGACAATATATACTAGAAGTAAATTGAATTGTCACGTAAAGTTAGCATTCTAATGAGAAACCCTGCGCTTTGTCATTGCACGTTTCTGAGTTCTGCTGTGGTTAACATGTTCTACGTGACTGTGTGATTGACTAACAGTATACTTGAAGTGAAACATCCGAGTTTTCAGCAGAAACACAGCAGAATTTGTGTGTTAGAACATTCCGGCATCTCCACTCTATTCTGCGTTTTTTGCTTTACGCTTTGTCATGTCGACCTTAATAAACCAGCTTGGAATTGATCTTTGACCTCCAAGGAACATTTATCACATTTGAACTTTCATCTAAAGCGAAACCATATTGAGTTAGTCAAACACTCTGTTCTGTGCTTTATTTCTGTTTCCATCACCTTTTTCCACTTCTCATCCCATTTTTTCACGTATTCTATGCGTAATAAATCAATCAATCAAAAAACCACCTCCATGAAAACTAAAATGTGAACTTTGATCTCAGCGTACTTCTTACAGGACCTCGATGGAGAATACCCGTAAACCCTTCGTGTGTGGTCTGCCATTCACAACCGACGAGCCAACGCCAAGTCCCTCCACATGTCCCACCCAAGTGCCCTGTCCCACTTGCGCAGCTCAAACCAGGTACCTTGGGTCATGTCGGTTTTTCTAATCAGGTTTTTTGATAACCATTTCCCCGGTTACCTGACGAGGTGGTTCGGTAACCGGGAAGGCGGAAAGTAACCTGAAAGAAATTATAGAACAGAGATTTCTGCGTATTTATGAATAAATAACTATCGTTTTGTGAAAAAATCGAGTTCAAGATTTTGGTTTCACTAACATGCCCTCAACTTGGTACTTTCTGATTACCTTCCCAAACTTTGTCCCACATTTGAGGTGCCCCACAACGGCCGCCCCAAAAATATGTCCCACTTGTCCTGCCCAAACCACGTGCGCCCCATGCCCCACGTGCGAAATGTGCCCACCAAAACGCGGTAGGTCACAACTAATGCAGACACAATTTTGTTTGGAATAAGTCTTCAAACCCTTCTGTCAGCTGGATAGGGACCGAGAAAATAGACTGTATTCCGAGAGACGCAGGTCACAGGTAGCCCGGTGGGATGTTTCCGCATACGAGTTACAGTGATTAAACACATCTGAGTACGTCTAGAAGATCGCGGCACCTTCATCCCATCCTGCGTGTCCTCAAACACACGCTATTTCTCTGCTCCTACATCTCGCCGGGATGTAAGAGACAAGAAATAGTGAGGCAGAGCGAGAGACGCAGGATGGGACGAAGGTGCCGGGATCTTCTAGCATACGTACTTAGAGCTCAGAAACGTGCAGTAACAAATTCACCGATTTCTCATTGGATTTCTATGTTAATTTACTTGTGGTATCCAAGAACCATAGAACGGTGAAAGTTTAATGAGTTTAGGTATAGGTTCAGCTCAGTGTTGTAGTTTGATCAACCTGTTCGGCTGAAATGACAAATTGAAGCAGTGAGGCAGGCTTGATCGAACTACAAATAAAATTCCGTCAACTACGTGTATTTCTCTTTACAGCGTACTGTGAAGACGGCTGGGTACATCGGAACGAGACCAAATCCTGTTATAAGGTCAGTCGTAGGGAGCCTAAAGGGTATAGTGCTCACATTCCCCAACTGGACTCGTTGGCAGCGTGCCAAAAACTTTGGAAGACTGTTATTTAGAGAAAACACATATTTTACAGAAAGTTCCCTCGAATACGAATTATAACGATGGGGAAGAACCCTTCACATAAATGTCTATTGTTTTGAAGTATTTCAACATGTCCAAAAACTGCCTTGAAATTTCATTGGCAAGCTGCCCAAGTTCAGTTGGGAAATGTGTGAACTATACTTACTGCACAAATTCTCTTTTTGAGCTGTGTCTGAAGTTCGATCCCGCTGTGTTCAGTAGTGATCCGATTATACTAATTTGTACGTCGACCGTTGTATAACTCAGTTATATTAACATAATAATACTATAGTAGGCAGTGTGGCATTACTTAGATAGAAACATTTTTTGATTGTTCTGCCCTTACTTGTTCTTCCGTTGTTGGGTCTGCATCAATTTTTGTGTTCAGCGACCAAATCTTCGTGGTAGTTCGATCCGATACCGACCATAATATACTTCTAGTCGTCGCTAACGGAATGGCGAGCGGATACTGTGTACCTCAAATTTTTGCTGTGTAAGGACACATGTCCTCTATTCCAAAGTTTGGCGATTATTTACTTTTGTAGCACGGTCGTTAGCGCTCGACTACAAATCGTTTGCTGGTTGGTTCGATTCCGTCTAGGTACAAAAATTTACAAACTCGGCACCCCCCATATTTCGACCGGAAAACGAACGGATCGACCACAAACAGAGCGTAAGAGGGTAAAATCCCCAAAGCTGTTTCAAGTTTGATTTAAAGGAGACCGGAGAGCAACATGGTTTCTCGTAAAGCTGCTGTATCCCACTTTTGGTTGGACGTGTTGCGTGTCGCGCGGCATTGTCATGCGAATGTCACGTGGACTGATCAAACTAATATACGAGTTATTTGTGCTCTCTGATTTCAATACAGTTGAAAGCAGCCCGAAACAAAACCGCTGCTCAAGTTGTGTTACGGTCTTCTCTAACTACTTTTCAGTCAAAACTAAAAGTTATAGCTTGTTTCACGATCAAACTACAACGAAAACTACAGGTCATACACCAGGTGACCTGGTACGGTGGGGAAAACGCTTGTGTGTCCATGGGAGCACATCTAACGTCCATTCACAGCAGAGCGGAAAACGAATTCATCGCAGGTAGCGGGAGCTTCACACTCTTCTCTCTCTCTCTTTCTTTCCCTCTTGTCTTTCTCCTTATTCTCTCCTCTCCTCTCCCTCTCTCTTTCTCTGTTGCTCTCTCCATCTCTCAGTCTCTTCTATCCCTCCGAGTGGTATAGTGGTTAGAGTTTGGCTCGAGCGAGCCAATAGATTGTACTTTGCCCCATTCTACTGTGTTTGTAGTTTGATCCCACCATTTTTCGGTCAAATAAGTTAATCATGGTTTGTATCATCAGTCGAACTACAACTCTGATATGGTCTTACCCTATACGGAGGATTCAGTTTCTCATGAATGACAGTTGTAGTTTGATATGAATCAGAACTGTACTTCAATTCCAATAATTCTTGTAGTTTGATCTCAACTGTTTTTCAGGATTGACGGGTACCGGATTGAAGATAGACATTCTGGACATGACGTGGATTGGACTTAGACGGGAATCCGCGTACAGTTTTGGCTGGTCCGACGGCAGCCCGGTTGGTTTCAACTGAAAGTTGTAGTTTGGTCAGATTTTTCATCGGAGTTGTAGTTTGATCCGAATTTTTCATCAAAGTTATAGTTTGAACCGAATTTTTGATCAAAGTTGAAGTTTGATCCAAAGCGTACAGCTTCGGCTGGTTTGACGAAACCCCGGCACTCACTGCTATTGTTTATTGTTTTTGTAGTAGAATGGTCATCATAATATTTTATCAAAATATAGCAAAAACTGAATTTCAAAGGCCTGGATAGTTTGATAATGGAAAAAAGTAGATTGTAGGGTTGTTGAAGTCGAACTCGAAACTCGAAAACTCGTATTTTGAACTCGATTTACAACCCCAGTAAATCGTCTTCTGGAGTACATATGCTAGAAGATCCCGGCTCCTTCATCCCATCCTGCGTCTCTGGCTCTGCCTCACTATTTCTCGTCTCTTATATCCCGGCGGGATGAAAGAGCAGAGAAATACAGTAGGTTTGAGGAGACCCAGGATGGGATAAAGGTGCCGAGATCTTCATGCATACGTACTCTGAACCTGTTTTCAATTCAGCTTGACTATCAAACGTGGGGCACCGGAGAGCCGAACAATCATGGAAACAGTGAAAGCTGTGTGCAGGTGAGTTCAGAGAGGATCTCAAGTTGTAGTTCAATGTATCTCACAAGAGTTTCAAATTTTGGCCGGGTAAGTCCCAACTAAACTCAATGGTTTCATTCCAGTAATATAGGAGTGGTCGAACCGTTGTGGACACCGTACCATTGATTTTGTAAGGGGCGAGGTTTGGCGAGGGGCCAGCCAGTCTGCTTATCATTGATCTATAGTCTTTTCCATTCCTACTGAGACTCTTACAGTAGGATTTCAAAACTTCCAAGCCGTTTTTCTCACTTACTGTTGGTCGGAGAAGTTGAGGATTCTCGTACCTCATTCTCCTTCTCAGGTAGAGTAAGTATACAAGAGCATTTTCCATTAACTTCATTTTCAGCTTCACAACAGCCTTCGGAAGGTTTGTAGGATTACTGTAGGAGTCTCAGTAGGAATGGTGTGAACTATACACACTCTCTCGCCTGTTGACAAGTAATCAACGACCGCTCGCTCCGCATCGGTCAATCAATCGACCCCTATGCTGTCTTTATGGGGAAAATGGCGACTGTATACCCCCGACGGGTTATCGGTGTAATGAAGTTTACTTTTCTCGAGGAGAAGGAGTGAGAGTGAGACAGAGAGAGAGGGAGAGAATATAAGAAAGAGAGAGAGCGCCAACGAGCGACAGAGACAGGGAGAGTGAGAGGAACAGAGACAAAGCGAGAGAGCAGAGATCGAAGGGAGAGGGGGCGAGAAATACAGAAAATCTTATTTGTTTCAGTTGTACCACGCATTGGGGCACAGGCGTATAGAGTACACTTTTCTCCAAGAGCGAGCGGGAGGATTCCCCCTTTAAAATACAGTTACAACTATTTTTTTAGTTTCTGTATAATGCGTAAAAACTTTGTATCAAATTGTGTTGTTACTACTATTATTATTATTATTCCAGTTATGGTCGGACTACACCTCCCATTGGGGCATCGGCCAGCCGTACTACCATGCCTGGAACGACAACACCTGCTCCGACACTATGAGGGTCGCCGTGTGCAAGAAAGCCGAATCTTTCTGATAATAATTTTAAAAACTCTCCAGAAATCAAATTATACTGAACGAATGAGTAACATTCGTGAACATATGTTTAAATTACACTCTATGATCAATGAACAAGTTGAATAGTTCTAATATTTTGTTATTCATCTTTTCATGAAAGGAACCTCCATGTCGAAGTTGGGATCTTTCTAATATGCTCTACAAATCAATTATTGTGCTAGGAAACAGAGAAACTGTTACAATTTCTTTTTAGTTTCTGTTAAAGTTACATTCAGTCACTGCAAACCAAATGAATAGTTTTGATTTGTTATTCATATTTTTCTGTCGAAGTAGAACCAGGTCGTTTGACCCCTCTATTAAACTTATGTGATCTTTCTGCTGACCTACAGTGAAGAATATCGAAAAAAAAGTACACTAATATGAAAGCTATAAAGTGGGTGCCAAATTTATAAATTTCTGCCTCACACCGAAATCGAAACTGCGAGCAAAATATTCGTAGCAGGGCGCGAACTACTGCGCTATTAGAGAACAAAACCGATCAGCCTCGGAGAATCGAAGCTAAGTGTGCGTACACCGCGGAAAGTGAGATATACAGTACCTTCCCGCCTCTCCGTGGGTGACGACTCTAATGTTTTGTAAATTGAAGGTGAAGGGTTCGCTCACGGTGTATGTTGCCCTATCTAGGCGGCGTACCAACCCATTCAACCTCATGTAAAGAGTAAAGTTCATATGAGTTACTCAATAGAAAAACAAAATGTAAATGATATTGTGATAATAGAGTATAAGTTAATGGACTTATATGTTCAAAAACGTTATAATTAAGTTAAGAGTAATCTAGAAAGAAAAGCAAATTTTTCCTATGTCAATTAAAAATTATTGGTTAAACCTGTCGTTTCGCCGTTAAATCTCGGTGATTCTATTTCAGTGGGTGGTTACTGCATCTGAGATATAGTGGGTGGCAAATTTATAAACTTTTGTCTCTCGCCGGAATCGAACCAGCGAGCAAAAGTAACCGGGCGCTAACCACTACTCTGTTAGAGCACATAGCAGGAAAGCTTTGGAATAGAAGACATGTGTGCGTACACAGCGGAAAGTGAGATATACAGTACCCCCCCCCCCCCCCCCCCGCCTTTCCGTTGGCTACGACTATACTTCGTGAGCTACTTGTGCGCTTTTAAGGTTGTAGCATAGCAGTTAGGGTTGTTAATCGATTCCAACTCCGATTCTCTCGCAAATCTCGAAAACCACTCAATTTCAATTCCAATTCTTTTTAGATTTCCAAAAACTGGTCAATTCCAATTCCAATTCTGATCAATTTTCGAAATCTCAGATGTTCAATTCCAGTTCCATTGGAATTTATTGGAATTTATTGGAAATGATTAGTATTGATTAGTATTGATTGTGTTTCTAACTTCCTTTCAATAAACGAAGTGAGACAGTGTACATGTGTTCCATTGAATAGGAGGCATAAGGGATAATGGTAATTTAGTAATGAATGAAGTAACAGCAATATGGACTTGTAAATCAATTATGGATCAATTCCGATCGAAAATTAAGTCAATTCCAATTCCAGTTGTTCTGATCTACGAAAGGATGCAATTGCAATTCCAGATACTTTTTGACATACAAAAAATCAGAATTGCAGCGCCAATTCTTTTCGGCAGACAAAAAATCGGAACAGCAATCCTTTTTGGAAAACTATCTCAATTCCTTCAATTCCAATTCTAGCAACCCTAATAGCAGTCAATGGAACCTGATCGGACACTCCATATAGCTCATGAGGTATAGTTCCGGTCATTCCTACTGAGACTTGGCAGCGTGTCAATGAATTTTCCAGAGTACGTACGCTAGAAGATCCCGACACCTTCATCACATCCTGCGTCTCTTGTTCTGCCTCACTATTTCTTGTCTCTAACATCCGGGCGGGATGTGAGAGCAGGGAAACCGCGTGTATTTGAGGATCCTCTAGCATATGTACTAGGGTTGTTAATCGAGTTCAAAATTTCGAGTTTTGAGAAATTTCGAGTTTTCGAGTTTTGGAAAATTTCGAGTTCGACTCGACTCGAAAATTTTCGAGTTTTTTCGAGTCGAGTTTTGAGTGTTTTTGGACCCAAAAGATACATTTTTCGAATCCGAAATTTTTATTTTCGAGTTTTCGCGTTCAAAATTTAGAATTTTCGAGTTTTCGAGTTTTCGAGTTTGGCGAAAAATCGAGTTTTCGAGTTTTCGAGTTGTCGGGTTTTGGAAAATTTCGAGTTTTCGAGTTTTCGAGTTTTCGAGTTGTCGGGTTTTGGAAAATTTCGAGTTTTCGAGTTTTAGAGTTTTGAGAAATTTCGAGTTTTCGAGTTTCGAGTTCGACTCAACTCGAAAATTTTCGAGTTTTTTCGAGTCGAGTCGAGTTTCGAATTCGAGTTTAACAACCCTAATACGTACTCAGGTTATTTTTCATTACTTTGGAGTTTTCCAAATAAATGCAAATCTCTGTCAGCGGTTGTTCAGCTCAATGAGAACACGTGAATAAGAAAATTTCTCAGAATACTTGGGTCAGCTCTAAGAAATAATCATCCAGAAATTTTGGAACGATGCCAACGGGTCTCGGTGGGTATGAAACGCACTATAACGTCTCATTAGTTTTTGGGGATGTGTATAGTTCACACCATTCCTACTGAGACTCCTACAGTAACCTTACAAACTTTCTGAAGGCTGTTGTGAAGCTGCAAATGAAGTTCATGGAAAATGCTCTCGTATGTTTACTCTACCTGAGAAGGAGAATGAGGTACGAAAATCCTCAACTTCTCCGATCAACAGTAAGTGAGCAAAACGGCTTGGCAGTTTCGAAATCCTACTGTAGGAGTCTCAGTAGGAATGGAAAAGACTATACGCCGCAGGACGGGTTGGTACTTTGATCGCGATGGCTGAATAAGCTAATTATGGCAAGCATCGGTTTAAACTACGAATCTGATATGGTATTTCCAAATCTGATATGGTATTTCCCTATAAAAGTGTTTGCCACCAGCTATATTATTATTTGCAATCGATATAACTTTTCTAAACTTTCTCATTGAATGTTTTATAGAGAACCTAGGCGTGCATTTTTGAACGTGTGATATGGGAGAATTTCCTGTATATAAGCTCGCCCTACGGTTTACTATAGTTCGTTTCACCAATCAATGTCCTTCTACAGTAATCCGTCAAATATTCAGGAGGCTTTTTCTAATGAATAAATTATTATTTTGCTTTCAAACTTTCAGAGTTTGTGGAAGTGAAGGTAGAAAACAGAATAGCAAAGTTTGAAATCATTCTGAAAACATCAGACTACGAAACGCTAACCTGGAAGTTTGCGCAGATTACTGTAGAGGGTTATTAGTGCGTGAAACAGACTATATTTCTCTATACACAAGTCTATCTTCATATCTGTCTTTCTATCTTTCTCTCTCCATATTTTCCCTTTCCCTCTCTCTCTTTCTTTATATTTTTTCTTCTCTTCCTCCCCCACTCTCTCTCTCTCTCCGTTTCTCTCCCTCTATCTCTCTCTTCCTCGCTCCTTATCCCTCTCTCTCCTGAAATAACGTTGCCACCAGCTGATCAGACTGGCGGGCGTTTCGGTGACCTTTAGCCCCTCAGACGCCTTCTAACGTATGATTATATTGATTGATGGTCATATGGTCAAATGTACAAAAACATAGTGAATGAATAGAGTTTATCAGTTAAGTGTTAAATAGAAGACACAGCCGCATAAATAGTTTATCAAGGATATATTGTTGCATTACTTGGAGTTTTCCCACCCACATACTGATTCAATATTCGACGGAGAGCAATGGAAAACTCGAAATTACATTTAAATGTATTGAAACTACCATTTAAAGCATTCAAATTACATTTTGATACGGCTGGGAACCAGAAATGCCGTATAAAAGAGGCCGCCAACATCGATTCGAAATCGTCTTCCGAGATAACAGTCTCGTCCTCTCTTTATCTCTCTTCCTTTCTCTCTCTCTCTCTCTCTCTCTCTCTCTCTCTCTCTCTCTCTCTCTCTCTCCGTTTTTCAGATGTATCGCGTCTTACTTGCACTCTGCCTGGTGACAGTAACCTGTTTGAGATATGAATTGTTGAACAAGGGAGAGTCTTGCAAAGCTGGAGAACTGTGAGTGCACCATATAGTTCACACCATTCCTACTGAGACTCCTACAGTAACCTTACAGACTTTCCGAAGGCTGTTGTGAAGCTGAAAATGTAGTTCATAGAAAAAGCTCTCGTATATTTATTCTACCTGAGGAGGAGAATGAGGTACGAAAATCCTCAACTTCTCCGATCAAAAGTGAGCGAGCAAAACGTCTTGGAAGTTTCAAAATCCTACTGTAGGAGTCTCAGTAGGAATGGAAAAGACTATAAAAACCCGCTCACACTGTCGTTTAAAGGTGTATTGGAGTAGTGGCTAAGGCGCCACCCACCACTCAAAGGGTCACACGTTCTATCCCCACCACTGCCAAACCAAGGCATTCATCCCCCCGTAGGCGATAAATTGGTAGTAGAATGTCAACGAAACTCAGAACAAGCGTCGTCGCAAAACAATAAATTACTGCTTATACAGCGTGGCTGTCATAGATATTGATTTTTTCCTCTCGTCGTCTGACTCTCCCGCGCCCGCATTGTCTCTAGATTTGTTGCAATACTCGACCAAACGCGAATTTGTAAATAACAGCCAGTGGTCTGTGAAGTCGAAGCTTCCACTGTTGCTCTATGGCTGAATGAGAATATGGTAGGCTTCAGCCTGGCTCACAGTTCGAGATTGTAGTATAGTCGCCATTTTCCTTATAAAGACAGCAGAGGGTTCAATTGATTGAGCGATGCGGGACGAGCGGTCGTTGATTATCTGCCAGCCGATGAGAGAGTGTGTAGATCAATGATACGCAGACTGGCTGGCCCTTTGATTCGAGGGCGCATTACCGAAAATGGCACATCACGTATTTCAACGCAACATATCTGTGGAGCGCTTATACTAGAAGTAAATTGAATAGTCACGTGGAGTCAGCATTCTACTGAAGCATCGTGCACTTTCTCATTGCACGTTTCTGAGTTTTGCTGTGTTTAACATGTTTCACGTGACTGTGCATTTGATCTCCGCGGCTCTCTGCGTTGTACAACGTTCCAACTTCTCTTCATTTGCATAGCGGAATGAACCGCCTGGTTCTTGAGAAAGTGGTTCGATTTTAGTCCGGGAAGAGTAGGTTGAAAAGAATCCGAAAATTGGAAAAAATTGTATTATTGATTTATTTCTGTTCAGATTCCAATTTCGGGTTCGGGGGGAAGCTCCTCTTCGCAAATGCATTGGAAACAATCGATCGTTTATTTACGGTACTATTTTTATGACTATGTTCATCTTTAAATGAGATGTATGCGAATGGTGTCTCTATTAAAGGGAGCCATATCTCAGTCGTACTTTGATGTTTACGGTTTTCGTTACCATGTCTAACGCGACAGTTTACGCTACAATAATTTGACTTAGGTGTTCCTAAGTATTTGTTCTATTTTAAGTTCTTTAAATAAGTTTATACAAAACAATACCAGCTTTATTTTTCACCCTTATCGCTGCGTGTTGTGTGAAGGTGTTGTTGGCGTTAAAAGGGCGCTGGGAGTTGGAGGAAAAGAGTAGGAAAAAGAGAGGAAAAGAGAACCACACTCAAATGTATGTAAGGTGACGTTAGCTTTAGGCTACGTTCATACTTTTTTACGCTGCATCTAGCTGCAATTTTCGACGCTCCGCAACATTTTTGCAGTTGCTGCAAATTGCCGCTGCAGCCAGATTTCCATTGGCAACGACTACCACTGGCTGCAACTTCAAAAGTATGAACGCAGCCTTACCGAGAAAGCCTCTGTCTGCGTTGTGGGCAAATCGTACATTGTGTTCGTACACAGCAAAAAATGAGATATACAGTACCTCCTCGTCTTCATCTAAACGGAAACTATATAGGATGTGTGCATCCGGTGTACATACGACCATGGAAAAACGGTGTCAGCTATCAAATCGACTCTTTGATGGTTCTGTGCGACCAGGGACGCAGGGTTACCACACGTGAGTTCGATTGGGAAGTTAAAATTAAAAATTATTATTATTGTTATTAATATTATTATAGTAATAATAGTAATGATAAAGATATGTTGCTCTATGGCACTGAGTGCACTGAAAAAAACCTGGAACTCATCAGAAAGATTACCACAACCGGTTTGTGACATACCTGGTTGATAAATTATTATTATTATTATTAATATTATTATTGTTATTATTATTATTATTAATATTATTATTGTTATTATTATTATTATTATTATTATTATTATTATTATTATTATTATTTATGTTGTATCCTTACCACAAAGGATCAACACTGATAACACATAAAGATATTAACACCAAGGTTTATACCTGTACAAGCAAGGAGACTGGTGAGGAAGACCGGTTTATTCGTAGGCAGACGAAAGACGAAGTTGTAACCTTCGTACTCACGAAGTCACAACGCTAGGTATTTAAGGCGATACGTTAGCCTTTTGGTATAGCACAACAAAACACTAATTATACTAGGTTTATTATGGATATATAAAAGACAATACAATATAACCTTGATACCTGATATGTACGGGAGAGAGAGAGAGAGATGAACGACTGAGCAAGCGCTCAGTAGCCAGACGATAAACTAGACTGTTTCTAACACGTAGGCAGACTGGTATAAACACACGTAAACAGGCGTGAGGAAATGCTAATGCGGTAGAGAACAGAAAGTATAGAATGCCACGTGTATGCTAATGAGATTAGCCAATGAATGCAGAAGATGATACGTGCCAAAGGCGCACGTATCCAACACCTCCCCTTTTGAGAAATGAAATGGGGTTTGAAAAAAAAATAACTAGAGTCACGGAGAAAGAAATCGTAGTCTACTCTTAGTTGTTCAACGGCCTGGACTCCAGCGAACCACGGGGCGACGGGTTCTGGTTGATCTTCTCGGTGCGGTCACGACATCGGGCTCTTCATGGACTTGTTGTTCTTCTTCTTGGAGTTGTTGTTGATCCAGCTCTGTTTCAACCTCGAAAGTGTCAAGCATGACATTCATCCATCTAGCTTCACCGTCAGATGACGTTTCAGCCTCACTGTCCACAGATTTCATTTGATTTGCATGACGCATCATACATTTCTCTCCGACTCGTACTTTGTAATTAACAGCTCCGATCTGTTCAATTACTTCTCCGCGGTCCCAGGTCCAGTTCAGATTACGGTAAACTTTAACCATAACTGACTCTCCTTCCTTGAACGTTCGCATCTTTGCTCCGTTCTTACGGTCAAATTGACGCTCCATATCGATTTGGGTGTCCGTTCTAGCAGGTTGTTCGACGGCACGAGGAATCAGAAGGGTCAGAGGTGTTCTCAACTTCCGTCCAAGAAACACTTCCGCGGGAGATCTGTCCTCCAGTAATCTACTGGGTGTAGATCTGTAGCTCAACAGAAATGTATTCAACATACCCTCCGTCGCTACTCCTTCTCCTTTGAGCTTTCTCAAAGTCCTCTTCAAAGTGTCCACAAATCGTTCAGCTTGTCCATTTGATTGAGGGTGGTATGGCGCAGATCTGGCATGTACAATGCCATTTGCTTCGCACATAACCTTGAACTCTTCCGAAGTGAATTGCGTTCCATTGTCACTTACAATGGTTTCCGGCATCCCAAACCTCGCAAACAGACTGGTCAACTGTTCCACAGTCTTCCTTGCAGTGATGTTTTTCATGATGAAGATTTCCGGCCATTTGCTCAGAGCATCTACTACAACGAAGTAGAAAACTCCATCCATAGGTCCTGCAAAATCGATGTGTATCCGCTGCCAAACTCTTTCCGGTGCTGGCCAGGTTTGAAGCGGAACCTTACTCAATGACTTGCCATGCATCTGACAGTCTTCACATTTCTTCACGATGTCCTCAATATCAGTAGTCAAGTCAGGCCAATACACTAGACTGCGCGCTAGACTTTTCATCCTACTTATTCCAGGGTGTCCGATGTGAAGTTCTTTCAGCACTCTTGTACGAAGCTCGGTTGGAACTACCACTCTGTCCTCGGCCATGAGACAGTCCTGAACTACTGACAACGTGGTTTTCCGAAGTTTGTACTGCTGAAGTTCGGTCGAAGTGGTTTCTGGCCACTTGTTCTGTTTGACGGCCTTGATGACTTTTCTCAAGACAGGGTCGCGTAGCGTACTGACTCGTACATCTTCTGATGTCACCGGCAGTTTCCGTATGTGATCACTGTACATCGCTTGTACATCACGCTCTACAGATGCAACCACGGTATCTTCTTCCGTCATTGGATATCTCTGGATCATACGAGACAGTCCGTCGGCTTGACCGAAATCATTTGTATTGATGTATTCAATCACAAAATCGTATCCTAGCAAGATTGTTGCCCAACGCATCAATCTGTTCGCTGAATGGACAGGAACTCCTTTCTTACTACCAAAAATGGCTAGTAGAGGCTTGTGATCCGTTAGCAGTCTGAACTTTCTGCCAAACACGTACTTGTGAAACTTTTTCACAGCAAAAATCAGTCCCAATCCTTCCTTTTCAATCTGAGAATAGTTTTTCTCTGCTGCGGTCAGTGATCTAGCTGCATGACAGATTGGTTTTTCTGAACCATCCTTGAATCTGTGCGAGATCACTGCACCTATGCCGTATTCACAAGCATCTGCAGCCACCACTATCTCTTGTTGCGGATCATAATGGGTCAGATTCATGTCGCTACTCAAAACAGCTTTGAGTTTCATGAAGGCCTCCTGTTGCTCCTTCTCCCACTTCCACTTCACATCTTTGATCATCAACTGATCCAATGGACCTCGAAGTGACTTCATCTGTGGGACAAAGTTTCCATAGTAGGTAATCATACCTAAGAAAGCTCTGAGCTGACTTTCCGTCTTTGGCGCCTCCATGTTCTTGATCACTTGAATCTTATCTGGATTTGGTCTGCGACCATTTCTGTCGACAATGAATCCTAGAAATGGTATTTCTGACTTGGCGAATGAGCATTTCTCATAGCGCACTCGAAATCCATATTCCTCGACTCGTTCGAATAAAGCAACCAAGTTGCTCTTGTGTTCTTCCATAGTTTTCCCAACTACAATCACATCATCCAGATAACTTGTTACTCCCCGTAACCCAGAACACATCTTGTTCATGAGTTGTTGGAAAATTGCTGGGGCAGTCTTGATTCCAAATGGCAATCTTTTGTATCGAAACAAGCCTCGGTGTGTGTTCACAACCACGAGTGGTTTCGATTCTTCCGACAGTTCAACTTGAAGATATGCATCTGAGAAATCGATCTGAGAGAATACTGTTCCTCCATTCAGTGATGCGAATATATCTTCCGGAATAGGCAGTGGGTACTCACAATCCTCCAGTGCCTTGTTTAGCCCAGTGGAAAAATCAGCACAAACTCGAATTTTCCCGTTGGCTTTCTTGACAGTGACAATAGGAGCAGCCCAATCACTATGATTAACAGCCTCGATGACATCCATGCCAATCAATCGATCCAACTCCTTGTCAACAGTCTCCGCAGCTGCATGTGGTACGGGTCGCTTTGCTCGGAAGGTAGGTGTTGCGTCCGGTAACAACTTCAACACTGCTTTCTCCTTAGTGCAGCGACCTAAACCTTCTTCGAAGACAGATGAAAACCGCGTTTTCAGTTCTTCAACGAGAGAGCTATCAGTTTTATCCACCTTGCTCACAATCATCATTTCCAAGTGATGAGTCATTGATTCATTCTTCTGAATCCAATCAAGACCAAACAGGCTTGCTCCGGCTGAAATGTAGGCATGACCACTTCCAGTCAATCCACCAATCTCAAAATCGCATTTCAGCTTGCCAAGAATTTCCATCCTGTTTCCACTTGCACTGCACACAGTGATGTCAGCGGCTTCCAACTTTGGTTCACCCATTGTTTTCCATGCATCCACATTCATCAATGTGATGTCTGAGCCAGTATCCAACTGAAACTCCACTGGGTAACCATTGATCTTGACTTCCATGTACTTCCGTACAACCTGCACATCTGCACTCGAAATCTCCGTTTTGCCAATAATGACTAACTGGTTGTTCTGTCTTCTCGGCTTTGACGGTGTCCGTCCGTTTTTGAATGCGGCAATCTTGTCACAGTACTGTTCCTTGTGACCTTTCGATTTGCACTTCTTGCAAGTCCACTTTGACTTCTGACATGTGTTTGATCTGTGGCCAGCGTTACCACAGTTCCAACATTCAGATTTGACTGCTTCTCGATTGCGCGGTGATCTGGACTGTGTTTTCACCTCATTCACTTCTCGTGATCCAGTTTCCACCAACTTGGCTTCACGCTTGATGTTCAGCCACATGTCACATTCCTTGTACATGTCGTGAATGGTGACAGTCTTCTTATCAGCATTCATCCTGTCCAAATACAGAAGAAACCTCTGCCTCAGATCTGCATCTCTGCTAGACTTCAACCCATAAACCCACAAGAGAGCTTTCAGTCCTTCATTGTCCAAGTCTTGGAAATTGGCCTTCTCACACTGTTCGTTTACACGCCCAGTGTACTCCATATAGTCTTCCGACTCCTTCTTTTCCAACTTCAGGCACTGATATCTCGAAGTGAACAGCGATATCTTGGGGTCGAACATTTCCTTCAAAATGCGTACGGTGTCCGCGAAGTCAATGTCCGTCGTGGTTTTCGGTAGAATCTGATTTGTGTAGCGATCAAACACCTCGTTTGACAGCTTACCCACCAGCAATCGAACTTTCGCTTTATCGTCCAACAGAGCACCATCAATGGTAAATACATCACCAAAACGATCGAACCAACGTGAGAATGTTTGATTATTCTCTGGATCAAACACGAAGGTCGATAATCTCCCACTCAGATCATTGAGTAATCTAGTGCTTGAGATTGAGATCGATGTTGCGCTGCTTCCTGTGTCCGGATTTGTTTTGTTTTCCATCAACAATTTCATTTGCAAATCCATTTGTCTCATCCTCTCTTCTTGTAGCTTGAACTGCTCTTGTTGACCTTTCAACAATTCCAACAGCATATTCTGCATGTTCGTGTCCTGTTGTTGTTGTCCCTCCATGTTGTTCAGTGCGTATTTGCTCCAAATGAAAATTTGGGCAGCACTTCTCCTGACCTCCGGTAGTGAAAATCAATTGAAAAATTGGGCAGCACTTCCCCTGAGGAAAAGGCTTTACCAGCAATTCAACTGGGTGCTCACTTAGCGGGGGTCGGTGACAGTACTTACAGTCTCGTACAGACCTAGGTACTTCACAACAAACAGTAAACTGATTCCCGTTCTCTTCACAGGTTTCAGTGTTACCACGTCTCGCTTGACAAGACGCAGCCAATTGGAGTGTCGATCTCTTCGTACAAGAGACTTGTAGACGACAACAACCAATGTCCGAATCCAACGATCGATCGTTCCAGGGAATCCGAACTTACCAGAGAATGCAACAAGAGTTTTGCCTATCCTGATCGCCAATTATGTTGTAACCTTCGTACTCACGAAGTCACAACGCTAGGTATTTAAGGCGATACGTTAGCCTTTTGGTATAGCACAACAAAACACTAATTATACTAGGTTTATTATGGATATATAAAAGACAATACAATATAACCTTGATACCTGATATGTACGGGAGAGAGAGAGAGAGATGAACGACTGAGCAAGCGCTCAGTAGCCAGACGATAAACTAGACTGTTTCTAACACGTAGGCAGACTGGTATAAACACACGTAAACAGGCGTGAGGAAATGCTAATGCGGTAGAGAACAGAAAGTATAGAATGCCACGTGTATGCTAATGAGATTAGCCAATGAATGCAGAAGATGATACGTGCCAAAGGCGCACGTATCCAACAATTATTATTATTATTATTATTATTATTCTTATTATTATTATTATTATTATTATTATTAACATTATTATTATTATCATTATTAACATTATTATTATTATTATTATTATTATTATTATTATTATTATTATTATTATTATTATTATTATTATTATTATTATTATTATTATTATTATTATTATTATTATTATTATTATTATTATTATTATTATTATTATTATTATTATTATTTTTATTATTATTATTATTATTATTATTATTTTTATTATTATTATTATTATTATTATTATTATTATTATTATTATTATTATTATTATTATTATTATTATTATTATTATTATTATTATTATTATTATTATTATTATTATTATTATTATTATTATTATTATTATTATTATTATTATTATTATTATTATTATTATTATTATTATTATTATTATTATTATTATTATTATTTCTACTATTATTATTATCAATATTATTATTATTATTGTTATTATTATTTCGTCTATTCTTATTTCCAGACTGCGTGGCCGGAGGTAAACAATTGCTTCCGGGAGAGAGTGGTCGTAGTGGGATGTTCGCTTGCACGTGTATGCCCAACTTCTCCATAAACTGGCATCTAGCCAAATAGACAAGAATGAACATTTTCATTCGTATTAATAAAATATTATTATATTCCGTGAAAGACATTCTTTGAATTATCTGTTATCTGTTTTGAAACGCACTGCTGATATCAAACTAGGGTTGTTAATTTCGATCCCGAAAAGTAGATTTTTTTTCTCGCAAATTCAAATCGGAAATAATTCGAACTCAAAACTTTTTTTTCCCTCGAGTAACAGTAACAACGTCAATTGAAACCGTACAGGACAGTCAAAACCGTGTTTCATTGCCCAGTGCAAACGTCTAGTGGAAAATGGACTACTCCCCTGACTATTCTAATGATTAAATTACAATTTCGTAAGTAAAAAAAGTGTATATCATCCCATTATTTAAGATGACAACAAATTTCTCAGTATTCGCTATTTTGCCGTTCCCTTGACTATTTCAATTTCTTAATTATGATATTGTCTCTAACTTAACGTTCCCTAGTGAAATGATGATTTTACCCGTCAACCTTCCTGGGGCATCAAACTCTAAATTTGTTTATCGAATTCCGTAAAACTCTAGTTTTCGAGTTTTGCGTCATTCTCCAATAGTAGTATGGACCTCTTTTCATAGAAAGCTTTACTTTTTTTGTGGATTTGTCATATAATTCGTCTCATCCTCAGAGCTATTAGGCCAATTCTCGGCGATTTGCCGGCTACAGAAGCGGGAGAGCATGTAGGTCAATGAGAGGCCGCATACAGGTTAAGGTCTGCGTCTCTGTGACCTATACACTCTCTCGTTCAGCGAATTGGCTAGGAGTTGTAGAAACTATACTTACGCATAGTGAACTATGAATTATGAGTCAAAAGTTCTGCTCTGAAAAAATCGTCCAATTAGAATCGCTCCTTCCGAACGTACGGTCAATTGGGTAGGGGGCGGGGTTTGACGAGCGGCCAGATCGTCTGCGTATCTCTGATCTGCACACTCTCTAGTTTGCGAGCAGATACACTATTCGCTCACACACCAATAGGGTTGTTGGTCGAGATAAAAATTTCGAGTTTGGAGTTTCAAGAAAAAAACTGTTTTTCTAGTTTTGAGTTATTCGAGTTTCGAGGCAAACTCGAAACTCGATATTCGAGTTTGGCTCTACCAACCCTACACACCAATATTTATCACTAGTAAACGGTTTATTTACCAGCGAAAACCAACGGGATCGAACAGAAAACACGGCAGGAATGTGCAACATACACCGAGCAGGCTTGCTCCGGAAAAGAACGTTGATCTCTGTTATTTTTGTCGGAAAATCTGGAATTATTGCTTGTTTTGAGATCAAAATACAATAGAACGTTTTCACCCCCTGTAAGAGTATTTCTTGCTACCTCTTGAACAAGCGTCGCTGCAAAACAGTAAATAACTGTTTATACGGCTGTCATATATGTATTGATTTTCCCTCCCTTCGTTTGACGTCTCTTCGGGGCTCGCTCTATAGTTGTTGCCAATGCATTGTCGGGAGGGTACTGCATGTATCACTTGCCGCTGTGTACGCACACATGTCTTCGATTCCAAAGCTCATGTTCTGTCCTCCAATAGCGCAGTAGTTGGTTCCCTGCTACAAATCTTTTGCTCACAGGTTCGATGCCGACCAGAGACAGAAATTTATAAATCGAGGCACTCACTATCGTGCGCAGCGCGGAGCGCTGCGCAGATTAGTTTTTGTTCAAAGGTCTGCAGACATTACAAAACAGATTATTACAATTTTCTTCAAAGTACGTCTACCATTTTCTTAGATTTTTGCATGAATCACTGAAGGGCAACACGTCTACAAGATACTAAGTTCACGTTCCAAGTAGAATTTATTGAGAGGAGTTAGAGGGCCCAACGTCTCGCAAAAATGACTTCTGTGCGGGGCGGCGGCGGCGACAAAAGTGTCCGCCTCCTCAAATCTCGGCATAGTTTCGCACAAAATTAACTTATTCCAAAAATACTTACATTATTGAAAAGCTCTAAAAAAGTTGAGGTATACGTATTTTCCAGGTATGTCTGAAATTTGAATATTACGTGTGAGAGAGCCGAAAATGGTCTCGCAAAAAATCATGGATAGACCGGTTTCGTGAAAATAAAAATGAAAGAAGAGTTTAACGTGTAGTAGGAAGACGTTTTCCAATGAAGAACTCATGACAGGCGGGTACAGCTTGGTTTTCACTCATATTCACATGTCTGATTGGCGGATTGGATAAACGCTCTATTCACGCACGGCGAACGAAGGTTCGATTCCTGCCCGGAGTCTAGAGTGGAAAATTTGCTATCACTTGAACGAGGTTACAACTATACAACTAATACCACACGTTCTGCACTACGGCACGGTTTAAAACTCCAATAGAAAAAGTGCTATTTCGAACGGTTTAGTAAGTGTGAAAAAGGCTGAATGAGCATTAAGGGTCTCGCCACGGAGACCCGGAAGTTCAGTCGTGGAACTGAACTAGCGAGTTTCCAAGCGAGCTTTTCTTTATCCAGGTTTTTCGTCAACAGTGTGTGTTATGTTATTTTATTATGCGTTTTAATGGTATTTTAAGTACGTTACACTCTTCATACGGCTTCCCTTCCCAGCCGCTTCATTCAACAATCTCTATTCGGCCGGTATTTTCCCATTTCAGTCACTTTTCACCAAAATTATTAAAATTGGCAGTTCAACGCTAATTTTCATCAACTTAAATCCAATTTTTTCACTGGGGTATTTGAGGCAATTTCCCTCTCACTGGCTTTGTTTGCATTTTTCCCTTTTGTGTGCACTAAGTAGGGCGTTCCACGCAACTTATTTACATCATAGGTCTCTTTTTCCGCAATTTGTAAAAGCTTGTTCGAGCATTTTCTCGTCGCTCGAGGTTTGATCATAATGGTTGACATTCCCTATGCTGGTTCTCTTAACCAATGGTCAGGCTAACATTTCGTTTACACTTGTGGTAAATCGCAGTTGACTTCGGAACTCTCACCCTACCCCAACCCTGTTATATTGTGCACTGTTATTCCTGACCTACCGTGCTATCACACCGAAGACCGTCGCTCCACGAAAATCCGAGATCATCAATTCGTCGACATCTACGCCAACGCCACGGATGACATCGCTGAAAATAGATTTCGCCCTTGTCTTTGGCCTTCAATTTACCGCTAGCCAGGCCGCTGATACTAATCTTCTACGCCAGTCTGATCGTTATTTCTACCACCTTTCTGCTGCTTCCACTGGACAACCACCCCCCTTCCCTCCCCCCTGCGGTATTTATGGACTCCCACAATTGTGCCTGTTTTGTTCGCGTTTCTCTTTTCTTCTTTAAACTTTTGAAAATTACTGTGAGGTGCGTTACTATTACCAGAGACCCCGTGTGTGGATGGGTGTGTTTTCGTAAGTTCACATAACGGATAGTTCCATTCCTTCGCGAGTTTACTATGTTTTGTCCTAAAAACCCTCGGTAATAATGTTTAAATTGTCGTTTTGTACTTGTACGATTTGAATATTGGCTCTCGATGCCACGTT
Source organism: Litoditis marina (assembly GCA_964036275.1). NCBI lineage: Eukaryota > Metazoa > Nematoda > Chromadorea > Rhabditida > Rhabditidae > Litoditis > Litoditis marina. The sequence goes on along the minus strand of OZ038437.1, from coordinate 5,227,168 downwards.
AGGGCTCTCGACGCCTTTTACCTATAGTGATTGTGGCTCTCGAGGCTTTCCTGGTAGTTATTACGGCTCTCGACGCCTTCCACTGGTAGTGATTTTGGCTCTCGATGCCTTTCGCTGGAAATTATCATGACTCTCGATGACTTTTGATTTCTGTTCTCTCGGCTCTCTGTGCCGATTTATCTCTTTGAGATTGAGACACTTTGTGCGGGTTTCGTAAAAAAAAAAAAAAAAAAAAAAAAATTCGTCATTTGAACCAATTTCCTTAAATTCCAAATTCCAACCCAGAATTGATCGGTTCTCGAACCCATACGTGAAATCGTTTTAAATGAGGTCGAGAAAAGTGGGAATAGCAACACCCAGCACCGAAAAGTTAGTATGTGTGGCCGAAAAATGCGAAAACGTATAGTATCTACTATCTTTGTCGCCGGTTATGGATTCTCATAGGTGTTCATAGAAATCTGCCAAAGGGAGCATTGGTCAATGTCGATAGAACGTAGGCACCAACCAGGATTGTAAGTCATGACAGGATAAGGTTCGAATGTATTGTCAATTGTCATTTAGGTGTACCCGTTCAAAATGGGGAATCGCAACTTTTCGGTGATCATTCGAGGAAGTCAAGTCCTGTAACCGTTTGAAGTTAACCACTTAATTCGATGTCTGTTCCGATATTGCTTCTTGGAGCGATAACTGGGGCCCAGAGAGGGCATTTTCGGCGCAGTTTTGTACGTTCTTTCCCATCGTGTTTTATACGCTATGTATGTCGATTTCACTTAACTTTCTTTAGAAGATAAAATTAGCGGAGGGCAGTAGATTTGTTCGTATACGTATATACTTTTTGTTACAAGTTTTCTTTTCGAGTTGAAGGTGGCACTAATTAGGATATCGCATTCTTTATGCGATGTGCTTGTGGTAACGTCAAGTGTGGGTTTATCGTGGAAGTTGGAGGAGGTAGTGCTCCGTCGGCGTCGAATATAATGCATTGTTAGCAAATACAGTGGGGTCGATCACGCCACGAAAAAAAAAAAAATGTAAAATAGATGTACGTATGCGGCATACTATAGACCTGGTCCAGGGCAATTAGCTTTGCAGTTTATATGTTGATCTCTTTGACCCATTGACGGGTACGTGTCAATATTTGGTCTACCGTTCTGAAAATCTAGATTCACTGAAGAGCCTATGAGAAGGACAAGGAATCCTTTTTCGATAAAATTGAGAATTTTATATTTTGAACCAAAGTGGTTGATTCCCTTCCATGGGTGAAAAGGAGCCGGTTTTTGAATGTTCAGAATGTCCATTCTATTTGAGTCAAAGTTTCCTCAGTAGTTGTTGCGGTTACAGACCAACCGTTTAGATTACCTTCTTACCAGACTCAGGCGCACACGTTCAATGTAGTTTGAAGATTCCTTAATTGTATTTATCAGTTGTCTGTAGTTTCAAGAATAGACACCTTCTGTCTATCATGGTGGTGCAGTTGGTTTGAGTATAGTCTCGCATTGTTCTTATTTATCACGGAAGGTCGCTCCTGTGTTGCAAAGTTGCGGTCATGAACTTAACTTAAATGATCGGAATTTATTTCAGGCCCCAGATCTAGAAGGGCGAAGTTGGCCAGTATCACTCACCTGTAAGACTGGAAGAGATTGCTAAGGACGATAGAAGTCACCTGCTTACTCCGGCCGATCAGGACTTTAGTTTCAGCTAGAGGTTTAAATTTTTGTTTTTGTATCGCTCGTTACGTATTTCCAAAAGCGGAATAGATCTCAGCAAATGGCGACTGTTTTGAGCGATGGGAGCGCAATCTAGTTCTTGTTGCTCAACCGCATAGTGACATTTTCCGCTTTTCTCATCCATGGCTTTGGAACGAGTATTGAGTATAGAAATTGTCGCTCGCTAACGTATACAGGGCCTTTCATACTTCAGAAAGGAAACCCGTTTGTCCTTAGGTAGTTCTAACGTTGGCAAAAGGTTGTCTTGCCATGCACTCAATGTACCGGTCTCCCACTTTTCTGTAGCCCCCCGGCTTTGTAGTCCAATGAAGCCTTTCACACCTAAATTGTTCGAAATTTAGTTTATGCCGTAGTGAAACGGAGGTATAAGTGCTATTTCGAACGGTTTAGTAAGTGTGAAAAAGGCTGAATGAGCATTAAGGGTCTCGCCACGGAGACCCGGAAGTTCAGTCGTGGAACTGAACTAGCGAGTTTCCAAGCGAGCTTTTCTTTATCCAGGTTTTTCGTCAACAGTGTGTGTTATGTCCCGCCCACCCTCCCCCAATGTAGAGAGATAATGGTAGAAGGGGCTTGGACGCACACATGGAACTTCCTGATAATAAAACTGTATAGATACAACTTTTTGTGAGTGCAAACGTCGGGCGCTCGATTTGAGATCATTACACAACTTACCAAAATAGCATAGCCTGATTGCAAGGTCCCTCTCGAGCTTAACAAGGTTAACCCATTCTAATCCGATACGTGAGCCTACACTTTCTTATTATTGAGAATAACAGCACAAAGTTCGTATCAGTAGTGGTGATGCCATTTCGCGCACCTGGTTTAATATTAGAATTTCGCAAGCTAACGTTGGAAGTGTCAAATATTCGATGATCAGTCTTCTGTTTGCTAGGTTATTTCTCGACATACTGGATAGGTTTTCTCTAGATTTCAGCTTCTTTCAGGGACTTCGATCTATTATTTGCTCTCTTTCTCTCTCTCTCTCTCTCCCCTGTCTCATTCAATGCTCATTGATCCTTTTCGATTTGTACTGTTGTTTATACATTTCAATGTTTGTATATGTTTTGTAAAGTTTCGGATCATCGAATTGTCATTGGTTGTATGTTGTTGCACACTGTTGTTGAATGAAGCCTTTCATCAATGAAGCCTTTCACACCTAAATTGTTCGAAATTTAGTTTATGCCGTAGTGAAACGGAGGTATAACATAACATTCCTTGTTTAGCTTATTGTTCAAAAATATCATTTTTTATCAAAAATGACCGTTACTTCGTAACCATAGAAAAAGAGTTCAATTAGAAGAAAAAAACGAGTGTAAAGAAAGTAAAGATTAGTTTTGGATAAATATGTACGAGAAATATAAAAGAAGTCCAATAAAAATATTTTGAGGAAAATGCTAATCTCGCTTCTCTTGAAAACAACAGAGTATAAGCTAGATTATTGTGAGTCGCAGTCGGAAGTTTTCTTCCGACAACCAAAAACTCGGTATCATTTTTTTGAAATTCTAAACCGAGCGAGATTAGAGTTTTCCTCAAAATATTTTTATTGGACTTCTTTTATATTTCTCGTACATATTTATCCAAAACTAATCTTTACTTTCTTTACACTCGTTTTTTTATTCTAATATCTCTAGATTTTCTGCAATACAGTTTCGACCAAACGCGAATTTGTAATTAAAGGAGACCGGAGAGCAACATAGTTTCTCGTAAAGCTGCTGTATCCTACTTTTGATTGGACGCGTTGCGTGTCGCGTGCGATTGTCATGTGAATGTCACGTGGACTGATCAAACTTATTTGTGCTCTTTCATATTATACAGCTAAAAGCCCCCCCCCCGGAACAAAAGCTCTGCTCAAGTTGTGTTACTGTCTCCTTTAACAGAGCGCGGTCCGAGTACCTCTACAACATTAGTGCATTAGTTTGTAGAGTAATGGCACCGCGGATAATAGCATGTGTACGCTTCCAATGAGTGATGGTAATGTATTTCATGATGTAATATAAAAAGAGAAACAGTGAAAGAGTATGTGTGTAGGAGAAGAGTGAGAGAAAGAAAAAGAGAAATAGCGTGAAAAAGAGAGAGAGAGAGAGAGAGAGAGAGAGAGAGAGAAAGAGAGAGAGAGAGAGCAATAGAGAAATGATGGGAAAAACGAAAGTGGGGTTGTTGCAAAACCACTCAAAAGTTAATTTTCAGTTTCGAGTTAAACTCTTAACTTGAGAGACTTGAACTTTTCGGAACTCGTAATTAGCAAAACTTGAAAAACGCTCGAGTTCAAAGTTTCAAGTTTTTCAGTGCATATCCAATTAACTGTGGCCCCATTACATTTGCAAGTAATGTGTAAGAACCTTACCACTACCAATTTACATTAATTTGCTCAACACGGCACTCAACTCTTGAGTAGAAGACGAATGGTGTAATTTTGATATAGGATTCGCTCCCTACGAATCAAGCATATATACGGTGTATACTGTTAGTCAACTGCACAGTCACGTGCAGTCACGTGAAACATGTGAACACAGCAGAACTCAGAAACGTGCATGACAAAGTGCACGGTGCGTCATTAGAGTGCCCACTTTACGTTACTATTCAAATTACTCCATATTTCCTATCTCGATTTTGTAGTTTAATCCCATTTCTTTCTGGTTTTGGTGATTCTAAATCAAATTACAACCATCATTCCTGACACTGCTATAGTACACATTAGAACTTTACCGGAACTATATAATAATACAAACTGATTGTCTGTCGAAAATAGTTTGAAAAACGGTTACTATAACTGGGGACAAAGGCAGTCACCCTCAAAGTTGTACCGATTTTTTTTCATTCATACTGTAGGCGTCTCCGTGGGAAGAAAAAGACTATATTTGAGAGGGTTCTAGAGCCATTCAACTCTATCTCCCTCTCTCTTTCCTCCTCTCTCTCTCTCTCGCTTTCTCTCTCTCTCTTTCTCTCTCTTTCTTTCCACACACATTATCACATAAATCCACTCCTATTCTATTTTTACATCATAGATCCCGTACCATTTCACTAAAAAGTTAAAGTACACAGACCATTAGGCGTTGTCACATTAGCTTTCCAATTACCATGTTGCACCTTAAAGGGGTCGTTTGTCTTTAATTTGAAGGTTTGGACTGTCAATCTTGTAGACACAAGAAAACCACATACACTCATTTAGTTTCCAATTTTGTTCATAGTGAATGCCTATATTATTAATTTCTGTCTCTCGCTGGAATCGAACCTGCCAGCACAAGTTTTGTAGCAAGACGCTAACCACTGCGCTACTAGAGCACACAACGGACAAGCTTTGAAATCGAGGACTTGGGTGCGTACACAGCGGAAAGTTATATATACAGTACCCTCCAGCCTTTTCGTTGGCGACGACTATATTGATCCGTTTTCTTAAGAAAGTGTCTCGCCCTCGCCTACGTACATATAGTCTTTTCCATTCTGAGACTCCTACAGTAGGATTTCAAAACTTCCAATCCGTTTCGTTCACTCACTTTTTATCGGAGAAGTTGAAGATTTTCGTACCTCCTTCTCCTTCTCAGGTAGAGTAAATATACGAGAGAATTTTCCATGAACTTCATTTTCAGCTTCACAACAGCCTTCGGAAAGTTTGTAAGGTTACTGTAGGAGTCTCAGTAGGAATGGTGTGAACTATAATACACCGACCTACGTACGAAATTTCCGTACATTTTTATAGGAACACAAAATTTAATACCCAATGAGTTATTACAATTGAACGTGTTGAAAAGAGTTTGAATGCGAATTAAATCAGCCAAGGAATGTGGATTTGGGACTGCCGCATTACAGTAACCCAAATATTGTTCTCTTCATTTTCGCTTTCTTTCTTCGCAATTCTTTTTAGATTTTTTCTGTCTTCTCAATTTGTTATTGTTCAGAACAGAAAATAGAAAATGACCAAATTTTCATTGTGGTTCAACCTAATCATTTAAAGAAGGACGATTAAGTGGTCCAATCGCAACAGTTCAGTCCTTCAAACTGCAATACATTTTTCAATTGCAGTTTGAAGGACCGTTGACGCGGGATTGGTCCACACTATCGTCCTTCTTTAAATCACACTTTTTTGTATTTCATACATCATTAAATCTGACAGCAAAATTCACTGAAACGGTACATGCTTTGGTTTATATTTTCTTCCCAATTAATGTAGCCACATCCGTACTCTAGGGAGCAGGTAAATCACGAAATTAGGTTTATAAGAAAGAAATCATTCCCAATGGACTTTGAGGTTCTGCCCTATACTGTTAGTCAATTGCACAGACACGTGTTGTTAAACACAGCAGAACTCTACAACGTGCACGATTTCGAAGTGCTCCATTCTTGGATCAAAAAGTGCACGATTTCGCACAAAGTGCACGATTTCGTGCGATTACAAAGTGCTCCATTCTTGGATCAAAAAGTGCACGATTTCGCACAAAGTGCACGATTTCGTGCGATTACAAAGTGCTCCATTCTTGGATCAAAAAGTGCACGATTTCGCACAAAGTGCACGATTTCGTGCGATTACAAAGTGCTCCATTCTTGGATCAAAAAGTGCACGATTTCGCACAAAGTGCACGATTTCGTGCGATTACAAAGTGCTCCATTCTTGGATCAAAAAGTGCACGATTTCGCACAAAGTGCACGATTTCGTGCGATTACAAAGTGCTCCATTCTTGGATCAAAAAGTGCACGATTTCGCACAAAGTGCACGATTTCGTGCGATTACAAAGTGCTCCATTCTTGAATCAAAAAGTGCACGATTTCGCACAAAGTGCACGATTTCGTGCGATTACAAAGTGCTCCATTCTTGAATCAAAAAGTGTACGATTTCGCACAAAGTGCACGATTTCGTGCGATTACAAAGTGCTCCATTCTTGGATCAAAAAGTGCACGATTTCGCACAAAGTGCACGATTTCGTGCGATTACAAAGTGCTCCATTTTCGGATCAAAAAGTGCACGATTTCGCCCAAAGTGCACGATTTCGTGCGATTACAAAGTGCTCCATTCTTGGATCAAAAAGTGCACGATTTCGCACAAAGTGCACGATTTCGTGCGATTACAAAGTGCTCCATTCTTGGATCAAAAAGTGCACGATTTCGCACAAAGTGCACGATTTCGTGCGATTACAAAGTGCTCCATTCTTGGATCAAAAAGTGCACGATTTCGCACAAAGTGCACGATTTCGTGCGATTACAAAGTGCTCCATTCTTGGATCAAAAAGTGCACGATTTCGCACAAAGTGCACGATTTCGTGCGATTACAAAGTGCTCCATTCTTGAATCAAAAAGTGCTTGATTTCGCACAAAGTGCACGATTTCGTGCGATTACAAAGTGCTCCATTCTTGGATCAAAAAGTGCACGATTTCGCACAAAGTGCACGATTTCGTGCGATTACAAAGTGCTCCATTTTCGGATCAAAAAGTGCACGATTTCGCCCAAAGTGCACGATTTCGTGCGATTACAAAGTGCTCCATTCTTGGATCAAAAAGTGCACGATTTCGCCCAAAGTGCACGATTTCGTGCGATTACAAAGTGCTCCATTTTCGGATCAAAAAGTGCACGATTTCGCCCAAAGTGCACGATTTCGTGCGATTACAAAGTGCTCCATTCTTGGATCAAAAAGTGCACGATTTCGCACAAAGTGCACGATTTCGTGCGATTACAAAGTGCTCCATTTTCGGATCAAAAAGTGCACGATTTCGCCCAAAGTGCGCGATTTCGTGCGATTACAAAGTGCTCCATTTTCGGATCAAAAAGTGCACGATTTCGCCCAAAGTGCACGATTTCGTGCGATTACAAAGTGCTCCATTCTTGAATCAAAAAGTGCACGATTTCGCACAAAGTGCACGATTTCGTGCGATTACAAAGTGCTCCATTCTTGGATCAAAAAGTGCACGATTTCGCACAAAGTGCACGATTTCGTGCGATTACAAAGTGCTCCATTCTTGGATCAAAAAGTGCACGATTTCGCACAAAGTGCACGATTTCGTGCGATTACAAAGTGCTCCATTCTTGAATCAAAAAGTGCACGATTTTTCTGATGGTAAGCACAGCATAACTCTACAACGTGCGATTACAAAGTGCACGATTTCTCATTAGAATATCAACTTCACGTGATTATTCAATTCGCTTCCAGTATATCAAAGTTCCAGGCAGCTTTACAGCATCTTATAGTTTCGAAACAACTTTTTCAGCGTTCCGATTAAAGAAGGACGATTATGTGGTCCAATCGCAACGCCTCAGTCCTTTAAACCGCAATATATTTTTCAATTGCAGTTTAATGGACCGATGTAACGGGATTGGTCCACATAATCGTCCTTCTTTAATGTTTCGCACATAAACTATACTCCAGGAAGTAGGAAAAATGATTTGAAATAGGTTTATAGAATGGCACGGAATATTCCACTAAAAGATCAAGACCAATTGTTGACTGTTTTCGAATAAGAGTTCCATAATTTAACCAATAGTCCAGTCAGTCTATAGAACACCATTCCCATCTCGATACGGCTACAGTATACATTACAACTTTCATTAAAACTTTTGTTATCATTTTTTACTCCAAGCTCTACGATCGCTCTATCCAACACAAGCCTAACCAACGTATGTCATCGTATCCCACTGTCTTAATGTAGTTTGGTCCCGTTACAGTGCCACGGTGAGACCGCTCGACAAAAACGAAAAAACAGAGGAAAGACCAAACGGCACCGTGTATCATGCACGAGCGGTTTTCACAATGGAGCGCACTTTCTGATAAATTGAATGCAAATTTCAACCAAGCATCGTGCGAAAAAACTACAGTACATTTTTTTTCCGCGCGGGTACGCGCCCTGTCTAGGATGACGACCGACTGCAATTCAATTGGCGGGGTACGCCGTTTTTCAACAGCGGGCAAAATTCCAAACTATTGGGGAGCTGCTCAGAACGATTGGCGCCAATTTTCTTCGATTGGCCAGCTACAAAAGCGAGAGAGTGTGCAGGTCAATGAGGCCGCAGATATCTGGGTCTCTCTGACCTGCACACTCTCTTGCTCAGCTAATAAAAAAGTGGCTGGCCAATTGGCTGGGAATTGTCTGAGTGACCTCGTGGTACTGTGTCGTATACCGAGATCAAACTACAAATCTTCATTTGTTTTCCATACATTAAACATTTTCAGAACAACTTTTACCTTTTCAGACTAGATTTGGGAAAATGCCTCTAACATATCCTCAATTCGTGATAACTACGCTCTACGGTTCGATTGTAGTGTTGCACTATTTAACTGTGCGTAGTTTTAGGGTCGAAATTCGTCAATTTGCGTATCAAACTACAAAAAATTGATCATTTTCAGACCAAATTGAGAACCGTGCCTGTAACTCCTAGCATCTCCCCTATTAGAACTGTGTTTGTAGCTAAATCTCGTAGCTACAAGTTTTCGGTAGTTTTCCATACGTTTAACTTTTCAGACTAAATTCGGAAAAATGCCTCTAACATCTCCCCAATTCGTGATAACTACGATCTACGGTTCGATTGCGATGGTTGTGTACGGGCTTGTCACGTACAATATTCTACACAACCGAAAAGAGTTCACAGGGTCGTTTTTCGTGCTTTTCCTGTATTCTTGTCTGTTTGTAAGTTTATTTGGTTCTGTGAAATTCCTAAGTTAGTCATAAAGAAGGGCTGACCAACCCAAGACGACCTTCTCCGAGCCAAAATCGAACCGGTAAGAAATCGAACCGCTTGCGTAGTCGACCCGACACGGAAACGAACCGAATACAACAGTTAACTAGTCGACCAGTTCTAGCGCTCATTGCTCGAATCAGCTCGGTTTCGCGTTCGTTGTCTTAAATTTGGTTCTGTTCCGGAACGAAGTTCCGGAACGGAACCGATTTCCGGAACGTACCGGAACGGAACGGAAGGAAGAAATACGAAGTTTGGGAAGAGTCGGTTCGATTTTGGTTCGAGAGAAATCGGTTGGGGGAGAAATATATCTGAAGATCAGAAAAGGGGGTGTTTGGTTCGAGCCGATTTTAGTTGACGAAAATTATCTGTTATCCGTCAGTACTAACCCAAAAAGTGTACCAATGTGAGTAGTGAGGAAAAACATGAGAAGTTATGTAAAAACTCTTACTTACAACCCCCAAGTCTCACATGAGGCGGATAATTTATGTTCGATAAGCACGACACTACTATTATATTTATATACAATTTAAATTATTACTATTTAAATACTCTGAAAGTGCATAAAATATTCACATGAGAGTGAGCAAATCCTCGTTGTATACTCCGTTTCACCAATTGATAACTTTCTACAGTAATCTTTCGAATGTTCAAGAGCATTTATCTAAACAACAGATTGACTTTCAGATTCACTGTGTTCTATGATTGTAGTAACGAATGAGGAAAACAAAATCACGAAATCGAAACTGTTTACAGTACCTACAATATATCAAAAATGTATTTGAAAGATTTGCGATCTTACTGTTGAGGGCTATTGTTGCATGAAACAGAGTATAGTTTGACCAAATGTTTTCAGAACGTGATCACGTACCTCAATTCATTCGTAACTCTCCGACTACCTCAGAACACGTGTAAAGCGTGTGTTCTGGCGCCATTCTTCGACAACGGTCACTTTTTTGGGCTCGAAATATTCAATATCCTGCAACCCCATTGCGCCTATCTACAGTATACCATGATCATGCTAATATCTATCAATCGATGCACCATGGTTTTTCTACCTCATACATATGAGAGGGTGTGTTATAGTCTTTTTCATTCCTACTGAGACTTCTACAGGAGGATTTCGAAACTTCTAAGTCGTTTTCCTCACGTAATTGTGATCGGAAAGGTGAAGGACTTTCGAACCCTATTCTCGTCCTCGGGTACAATAAATGTACGAGAGAATTTTTGATGAACAAAATTTTCAGCTTTACAACAGCCCCCGGGAGTTTGTAAACATACTTTAGGATTCGCAATAGGAATGGTGTGACCTATTTAAATGGAATGTTCGAATCATAGTTGTAGTTTGAACTTGATGAACGTCACAGTTTACAAACAAAGTAAAATCCACTGTACGGGCTCACTAGAGAAGAGCGAGCCCTGCTCGACAAGCGTCGTTGCAAAACAGTAGGTCATCTACCCATTCGGAGTGCCACATACTATGTGGAAGTCACGTGTTATATCGCGAATAAATCTATTCTATTATATAAATTACTGTTCATACAGCGTGGCTGTCATATATGTTGGTTTTCCCTCTCGTCGTCGGACGTCTCTTCGGGGCACACTATATCTCTAGATTTCTTGCAATACAGTTTCGACCAAACGCGAATTTGTAACTAACAGAGCGCGTTCCGAGTGTTATCGTGATCAAATACGGCGAGCTCTAAAAATCTAACATTTTTGGTAAGCTTTTTTCGGTTAACCGAGTGGGTTACCTTTTGTTAACTTGAAACGCAAACTGGTTATGCTCCGATTGAACAAAACTTGGTTTCAAGTGTAAGTTCAATGCCCTGACGAAATGGTACTAAACCTGAGCCTTATTTCTACACATTGTTGATATACGTTTCAAACAAGATCTTATGGACTATGTCAAAGAAAAACGTTGAACAGAGAAACTATTCAATATGAACTGAAATCATGATTGCATAAGTTTATATTTATTCACTTATTCAGTAACTCTTTTCGTCCTGTTTTCATTTTCTCAGAGGGGTTCAACTGATGATGACCCAACCCTCTGAGAAAACCCAAAACCGTCTTGAATCAGGGTCGAAACGGTTTTGAGTACATCTCTTACTGAGCACATTAACTTAATCATACCACATTCAAAAGTCCTAGTGACACAATTATATTTTGTTCGAATAAAATAAACTAATATACATTTATTTAATTTGTTCCTTAACTCTGGGCATTTCAGTACTGGAAGAACACCATTCTCCCTCTCATTTGTCTGACCGTCCTGCTCCCTCTTATCTCTACCCTCCCAATCGCCTTCCACAATTCTCGGTATAAATATGTGGACCATTTCGATGGATATCTTGTTGATACAACTCTGGTAAGACGATAAATTTGAAGAAAATTAAAAAAAAATTACCCATGTTTTCAAAACACTAAAAGTTTTGCTGAGCTGCAGTCAGAATCTGCTACTGTACGTGGGTGAAATGTTTTTTATAAAAATTAGTTTTTTTTTAATTAGTCATATTCGTTTGAAGTTTCATTGGCACGCTGCCAAAGTCTCAGTTGGGAATGGCGAGAACTAGATAAATAACCTTAAAGTAGGAAGATTATGTGGTCCAATCCGAACGCTTTAGTCCTTTAAACTGCAATACATTTTCCAATTGCAGTTTAAAGGAGCGTGGACACAGGATCGGTCCACATAATCGTCCTTCTTTAACTAAATGTGATAGCGGGCAAATAGGGCAGTATATAGCGCTTTGCTACGAATCATTTGCTCGCAGGTTCGACTCCGGCAAGAGACAGAAATTTATATATTTGGCATTTACTATACGAGAGCAGACCTAAAAGCATAAGGAACAAACCTAAGACACAGCGGAAGATACCTCGTACGCTTTCTGTACAAAGATCAAACCATTGATCCATTTAATCGGTAGATCAAACTTTGTCCACCTCGTGTCTGGTAGATCAAAATTTTCTTACAGACCTATGAAAACATTAACGTGCATCTTCTTGTATTCATGCTGGTTGTCACGTTGATCACTACCGTTGTGAGTGCAGCTACACTCATCAGACTATATCAGGTATGGGTCCACCCACTCATAACCCGTTACAAGGCCGCATTCATACTTTGTACGTCGGCGTTAATAATCAAGAAAACATACGTATTGATTTGCGCCGGCGTTAACGCCAATAAAATCGATGCGCATGTTTCCTGCACATTAACGCCGACGTTAAACGCCGACGTAAAAAGTAGAAAGCGGCCTAAGATGCTCAAATTTCCAAGTCAAAATTTTATATGTTAGCGTTGTTGGACTTTCTCTAATTTTTGGCAGTATGTGTTGCAACTTTACTACTACAAACTCTAAAAATTTGAAGCCAAAACAACGGATTTTTCATTAGAAAAAGCCTTCTGAAGATTCAACGGATAACTGTAGAGGAACATCGATGGGTGAAACAGTGTATACTTCTAGTTTAACTATACCGCTCACAAAGTCCTAGAGTGCTACATACAATTTGCTTAATGAAGCACGATTATATGGTCCAATGCCCACGCTTCAATCCGTTAAACTGAAATACATTTTTCAATTGCAGTTTAAGGACCGTTGACACGGGATTGGTCCACATAATCACCCTGCTTTAAATTTATAGTCAAGTATGGTTCAGAACCCTTTTGTTAACAAATCGATCTTTGGTTGTCTCCCCCCACATGCATGGTATGGTGAATGCCAAACTTATAAATTTCTATCTCTCGCCGGAATAGAACCTGCGAGCAAAAGTTTTGTAGCAAGACGCTGACCACTTCGCTAATAGAGCACACAACGGCCAAGATTTGCAATCCAATCGAAGACATGTGTGCAGACACAGCGAAAACTGAGATATACAGTACCCTCCCGCCTTCCCGTTGGCGACGACTATAAACCCCGTTTCCGAAGCGGTTACTAAAATTAGTTAACTGGCACCCGGTTATTGGTTGACTGGTACGTAGCTAGGCTAAGGGAAGTATACTGTCAGATAATTGCACAGTCACGTGAAACATGTTGAACACAGCAGAACTCCGAAACGTGCAATGGCAACGTGCACTTTGCCTTATTAGAATGCTGAATTTACGTGACTATTCAATATACTTCTAGTATAACTGACTTTTGTGGAGTAGAATAGAGTTTTTCCACATGGTTAGAGGTGGTACTCCTCTTGACTTTAATTGACCTCGAACCTACCGTTATTCACGAAGTTCGACCGGAAATCAACAGAATCAAACTACAAACACAGCGGGAAGTGGCAAGATAGGCTCTCAATCCCTCAGAAATCTCATGAGATACCTCATGAGCTATTCGCACGAGCTTCTCATGAGATTTATTTGATTGTTATGCTACAACATTGAGAGTTCACAAGTAGCTCATGAAGAACCTCATGAGAACTTCATATGAACTTCCCATGAAATTGGAGGGTTTTCTACGCCGCCTGCTTTACAAGGAGTAAAATATATATAGAATAGAATAGATTTATTAGAATAGAATAGTTTCATCAACACGTGACTTTCCATAATATGGTTGGATGTGGCACTCCGATCGGAGAAAGTTGAGAAGAAAAAATAAGATGATGAAGAGGGCATTGTGACACCGCTACGCTCACATAATGACTGATGCCCTATACGATTGAACGGTGATTGTATCTGTTTTGTAGGAAAATAGTAATTATGGAATATTTTCGAGCAGCTCTTGCTATTTTTTAGATGGATAGGATCATTATTTTACTCTGTTTTCTTCTATTTTTTTTCTATTCGCAGAGAGGTCTGCAATACCAGTCGAAGTACACGAGGAAGGGCGAGCTGAATCTGCTGAAGTTGAGCATCGTCAATTTCATTATACAAGTCATAAGTACCCTGGATTCGGTGAGACGTGTTTACTGGTTATTCAACCGGTTTGGGGTTACTTCTCCAGTTACCTAAGTAGGTAACCAAACAGTAACTGGAAGGCATCATATATGCAGACTGGATTCGAAGAGATATGTTTTTTGGTTACCCGACCAGTTCTTACCTAGTTAAACCTGGAGTAAGGTGAAACCAAACTTCGGTTAGAACAATTCTGAAAAAAATTGGGAAAAAAAATTGGTTTTGGTAACGTAACGGGTTATTGGTAACTTCTCAGGTTATCTAAGTAGGTGACCCGAATATCTGTCAGGCCCATTTTTCAACGGAGTCCGTGAGAAATATGCGCTCAACCAGGTGTTTAACAAAATGGTAAAACCAGTTAGCAGGAACTCAACTAATGTTTGACATGTGTTCAACGAATGATCCGGCATCCTATAACTAAAACAGAAATACATCAACTCATAATCTTTAAAGCCACAAAGACATTATTTCGGAACTATCGCCGGATAATACCGGTACTTGCGCCCGATAATAGAATAGAATAGAATAGATTTATTCAAAATGTGACTTTCCACATTTTGAAATGTGGCACTCCAATTGTTGGATAAAAGAAGGAAAAAATAGATGAAAAGAATGGTATCCCTGTTACGCGCTTGTAGTTATAGATGGATGCAATTAGCAGTGTAGTACGATTGAACGGTGATTGTACCTGTTTTTGTAGTGACGAAATTATTATGAAACACTTTCGGGAGTATCTTATTATATTATTGTAGAGATGATTTTGTGACGCTAGGTTTCGTTGGGACTATATCAAAACCGGGATATAAATTAGAATTATCATGATAATACCGGAGAATATCCCAGAGTCACGTCACGTAGTCACGCCAGAGAATACCGGTACACGGCGGTAGTACCGGTATTCTCTGGCGCAACTACCGCTTTTATCGGGCGGTAGTACGGCTTTTCGAAATAACAGCCACCCGCAATATTGCTCGCTACCAAAATTTAACCACAAATTTTCATACAAATTTCACCCCCACATTTCAGTTAGCCCTCCATTTCGGCTGCGTCTCGCCTATCCTCTTCAAATATGCCTACGTTCTCCTTCCTTTCGTCAGCGATAGTTTGACTGTTCTCTCTCCTTTTCTCCTCATATTTTTCAGTTCGAAACTTCGCCGTCACGTGTTTAAAAGAACTACTCGCGTGTCTCCTAATAATAGTTAGTAGTTGGTTGTTTGTACGTAACAGAAAAATTACCGAATATTTAGATAATCTACTTTTTCAGTTCAAGTTACCTGAAAAAAGTGAAAGTTCCACTTTTTCAGTTCAAGTTACCTGAAAAAAGTGAAAGTTCCCATTAATAATTAGCAGTTTGCACATTATATAGCAAATAATCAATACATGTTCCAATCAATATATGTGATGTATTGTACGATATTGTTCAATATTCCATGGTAGTCTGAGTCAAAATAATGTTCGAAACTCCGCGGCCAATTCTATATGTAAACCGGGTTTTTTGGTAACCTAACCGGTTTTTGGTAACCATTTTTTCAAGTTACTTCACAGGTAACCGGTAGGTAACCTAAAAGAAGAATCCGGTTACGGTACAAACAAATTGTAAAAACACAGTTTACGTTAGAAAAACAGGTAGCCGGTTTTTCATTTTGGTTACCAACCGGTTACCTGAAAAAAGGTTACCAAAAACCGGTTAGGTTACCAAAACACCCGGGTACATATAGAATTCACCAAACTTCGCCGGTTCTTGTTCAAAATAACTATCCGTGTGTCTCCTATAACTGTACGTAGATTGTGGTTTGTTAAATATGTTGTAAATAGTATATATTATGTATAGTTGAATTGCATGAATCAAGCTCGCTACTTCATGAAGAACAAGCAGTACTTGAATGCTGTCAAAGTACTGCAGAAGTAGAAAGGACCCACACGGGGTGTGGCCGACGACTTCATCTCCGATACTCGACGACACGAAGAAGCCTTGATGTTGGCACGGCTAATGCTCGCCCATGCAGCTGTCACTTCGATTCGTAGCACTTATTGACCTAATTGGATAATTACAGTTTGAGTTTTGTCATTAGTTTGTGTGTTTTCTAGTCTTGCAGTGAACGAATCATTTCTGACCTGGTTCTGACCCCTGTTCTGTATACCATGCCATGCGGGTCGGCGTACTTTTTCCGGTGGAATCATGAATTGAATGAAATGAATTGAATGTAATCTTATGTGCGCGTAACACGGTAAGCATACCCTTTTTCTTCTCAACTTTTCTCTCCATTCACCCTCATTTGGAGTGCCACATACTATGTGGGAGTCACGTGTTTAATCACGAATAAATCTATTCTATTGTCTTGTATTCCCCCACATTGTTCACCATATTACAGTATTCTCATTTTCTTCCGTTGCAAAACTATGCCGTTTTTTGTTTAAAAGAACTCTACGTGTGTCATGTGTCTCCTATTAGTAGTTTCTTGTTTGTACTCTGTAAAACACATAAAACTAACCGAGTATTTAGATAACCTAACCGGTTCCCTTCGCAGGTTACCTGAATGACCTGAAAGTAACCAGAATATAATTTTCTTTCTTCGTTTCATCTCATTCTATTCAATTCGAAACTTCGCCGTTACGTGTTTGAAAACTTTTAAACTAGCTTGTCTTCCATCAAAACTACGTAGTTTGATTTATTTATGTAATAAATGTATGATGTCTGTTTTGTCTCAGATTGTTCAATATTGCATAGCATTTTGGTAAAATAACAACTAAATTTTTTTTATTACAACAGGTTGACAGTTTTATAATCATACTGTAGGATTCTCAGTACGAATGAAAACTACTATAGGGAATTTTTTTTACTTAAATGTTGACATTGTACAATCACCCACCACTAACGTAAATTGGAGGTTGAGAGTAACATGCCTGGCAATCTTTAACAATAGCCCACCCTTGTGATTCTTAGTTGAAACGAAGCCATGTTACTTTCACCCCCCCCCCCCCCCCCCCCCTGGTGGAGGTGAAAGTAACACAGGACTTATTTCGGCTAAAACGAAAAAAGTGGGGGGGGGAAGTAAAATAGTCCCCAAATATGATACACATATCTAACAACGATTTTGTCATCTTTTATTATTACACCTCAAAGTTACACTTAAATATGGAAAAGTCGTGTATCAAGTAACCAGAGTTATACTCATATCTCATAGTTGAAAAAGCACTCCAGGATACGAGTAAAACAAGTTAAATACATAAGTTGTAGTTTGATGTCTCAAAACGCCAGAAGTTTCAGACTACAACTAGAATGCAGCTCGATCAAAGTACGCGAAAAAACACAACACATTCGACATCAATAAAATCAATACATTTTTACAAATAGTTAAAGAATGTACGTCAGAATAGATTCACTTCGCTACTGTATCGATTTCAATTCCTAATAGCTCATGATTATATCACAATTCGAATACAAGTATAAGAAACTAGTTAACTATCAAAACGTCCCTAGATACACATAAAACTTAAGAATGCAACCTAAAATACATTTTATTCGCTGTACATTGTGAAAGTATATTATATATTATGAAATCTTCTTAGATTTTGGCCATCGGCTGTCCCAGTGCATTTGATAGGTATCGATCGATCATCTGATTGTACTCCTTCGGATGTTTCGGGAGGTGACGAACGTGTTCAGAATCCGCGAAACAGTGGGCATCTACCAGAAATCCACCGCAATTTCGCTTACTTTCCACGAAAAGATCGATTGTTCTGGGAAAAAAATGAATTTATAGGGAGTGACCAAGTCTTCGTTGTAGTTTGATCGCGATACATGTATTTATGAGATCAAACTGCAAACCCGTGAAGCTCAAGAAAAAACAAAACCTAAATACAGTAAATACCTATGTAGAAAGAAGAATAGAATAGAATGTTAATTCGCGATTGAACACGTGTCTTTCCACATTGGTATATGTGGCACTCCAATTACGAGAAAATGGGGACATGGAAAATAAAAATGGATTGTAGTGAAGGCGTGCATCAGTGTTATACCACTACTGCTACAGAAGTCTCACGGCCAATTCTACAACTAACCGGTTTTTTTAGGTAACCTAACCTTTGTTTAGTAACCTATATTTGAGGTTACCTTGGTAGGTAACCTGAAACTGAAATCCGGTTTCCGCTCAAACTAATGGTTAAAACCACATTTTGCGTTAGAAAAACAGGTAGCCGGTTTTTCATTTTAGGTTACCAACCGGTTCTCTACTGAGGTAACCTGAAAAATAGGTTACCAAAAAAAGGGGGAAAATTGAAGTATCGCCCCCCCCCCCCCCCCCCCACTTTAGTTGGGTCCCCCCGTAGCACTTCAACCCCCCACCCGAGCTAAAACCTGAAAATCAAGGAGAGGGGGGGGGGGTCAAAAATCAACTTCGACATTTACTATTTACCCCCCACCTGGGTCGGCGGGGGGGGGGGGGGGGGGGTAGAACTTCAATGGTGGGGGGGGGGGTCAAACTTTAACGAGAGGGGGGGCTGAACTTCAATACCGGAAATGTTTACTTTTTACCCCCCACCCTCGAACATTTGTATTGCGGGTGATAAATTGAAATATCACCCCCCGTGGGGGGGGGGGTTCAAACTACAACTCCCCTAACGCAATACAAATTCAGAAAGGTGGGGGGTAAAAAGTCAATGTTCCCAAAAAGGGTTAGGTCACTTAAGAACCCGCTTAGATATAGAATTCACCAAGTCGGCCTCAGTGAACATGGGAAAAGACTACACCCACTTCCTCTCACAGATATTGTCCTTGTCCGAGTAAATGAAAGACAGCGCGGCTGGCAGCTGTGGGTGGTCGCGAAGGAAGTGGTACGGGCTCTGCGAGGTGTCGTAACCCAAGACCAAGCTCTGAACACGGTGAATTATATATCTAACCGGGTTTCAGGTAATCTAACCGTTTTTCGGTGACCTATTTTTCCAGTTACCTTAGTAGGTAACCGGAAATAAAAAACCGGTTAACTGTTTTTCTAACGCAAAATATGGTTTTCACCGTTACTCCGAACGGTAACCGAATTTTAGTTTTAGGGTACTTCCAGGTTACCTACGAAGGTGACCTGAAAATAGATTACCAAAAAAGGGTTGGGTTACCTGAAAACCCAGTTCAGTTGATTTTGGCGACTATAGAAAACAATGTAGTAATCTTTTACGGCAACTATTTCAGCCGTGTTTTACTTAGTAGTACACTTTCACTCTACGCTCATTACTTTCGACGCTCAAAAACTACCCCCCCCCCCATGAAAGAACCCTGGCATAGTGACAGCCATACTCAACATCTGTCCGTATTTCCACAATCGATATTTCGCTACGGTATGCGTTTTCAGTAATAAACATAGCATAGATAAGACCAAAATTCAGATAGTTACGAAAACCCTAACATACCAATAGTTACCCTGGAATATTTAACACATTACTGTAGAGGATTACGAGTGTGTTAAACAGACTATATAGTAGCTACCAACGGAAAGGCGGTAGGGTACTGTATATCTCATTTTCCGCTGTGTCCGCACACATGTTCTTGATTACAAGGCTTGCCCGTTATCTGCTCTAATAGCGCAGTGGTTAGCGCCTGGCTACGAAGTTTTTACTCGTAGGTTCGAATCCGGCGAGAGACCGAAATTCATAAATTTGGCACCCACTATACCTTGGCATAGCTGACAGCCATGCGCATCATCTGTCCGTATTTCCACAATCGATATTTGGCAATTGCCAGCTGATCACCGGAATTCAACACATCGGCATACACAAAATCGACCACTTTCAACGAACTGGTGGCGCTGCTTTGGGAAAAGTCGATGGGAGCACTGAAATATGGCCAATTATACGCTTTTCTTTTTCGCAATTTCACATTTATTGTCTTCTGGTGAGATTTTCCCTCGCCTCTCACAATACTACCCTTTTTGTAGGCTTTTTCCGGTCATAATAAGGTTTGCGAAACCACTGTGGACACCACACAAACACTTTTGTGAGGGGCGGGTTTGATCTCATTCGTGGGAAAACAATCAATAACCGTTCGCATCGCATTGCTCCATCGATTTGGTCATTCGCTGCCTTTGTTGGGAAAAATAAGACCCGAGTCCGCTGCAGGATATGCAACTGTACCTCCGTTTACTGTATCTCCGTTTACTGTATCTTCGGTTACTGTATCTTCGGTTCCTGTATCTCCGGTTCCTGTATCTCCGATTACTGTATCTTCGGTTACTGTATCTTCGGTTACTGTATCTCCGGTTCCTGTATCTCCGATTACTGTAGCTACAGTTACTGTATCTCACCTGTCAAACAGTATGCCCCGACTCCGCTGCAGGATGTTCAACTCGGGATACTGTAGCTGCATGCTGCAGAGGCTGAACACTCCGTTCATGCTCAACACGTGGAATAGAAGCGATTTCGAGGGGTCCTCCAGAACAGTGATGACGTCACGCATTATGGGGGATACGTCACGAGACTGCTGGAATTTCAAATATTACTGTTATTGCTATTATTATTATTATTAGTAGTAGTAGTAGTAGTAGCAGCAGTATTATTATTATTATTATTATTATTGAACAGTGATGACGTCACGCACGTCACAAGACAGCTGGAAATGTGAAAAGACATAGAAACTTTCTTGGCGACCAGTTACCCGCCACCAAAGCGCTAGTAGGAACTCAATAGCTAATGGGTAGTTAACCAAGAGCAGTTTAGCAAATTACTACCAAGTTCTATAAAACGACTACTATAGTTCGATCGAACGTCTAACCAGCCGGTTAGTAGCTGTTTAGTAGATGAGCAAGTCCTGTATTGACAGCATACACCAGCAAGGTTGTCCGAATACTCAGAAAACTTCGAAAAACGGACTACTTTTCAGTCGAAAGGATGAAAATCGGTCTACTTTTGATGGAAAATTCTGAATTTTCACGTCTTCTGACTTGAAAACGGACTACTTTATGGCGATTAGTCAGACCTTACTGGCGTATGCAGTGTTGTTGTTGTCATTATCACTAATTGGTAGGCACACCAATGATTATGAACAACACATAATAATGAAGATAATAATAATACTAATAAACAATATTCAACCTTCAAGACGCTGGAACTGGTCCCCTTGCCTGCCGCTCCATGAAATCCAGCCGTGAAACGAATCGTATCGAACCTGAAACACGGTTTTGACAAATTTGATTTGAAACTTCAACTTTCATTTCCTAGCTATTGATATCAACTGTTTTAACTATTGAAAAGAAACTTGTTCGCCCAACTTCAGAAAAAAGTTCCGAATTCCGAAAGCATAGCCACCACATCGATCTGAAAAGTGTCTCAGAATTGACTTCTCTTCCGCATATATTATAAGTTGATCTACCACCTACAGTATGATAGTAGATCATAACTCACTCGCTCTCCTCATATAGTAAAATGTAGTGTATAGTTTACCCTGTTACGCGCTCATTATATAGTGTGCGCTTTTGCAGTATTGTTTGTAAAGAATTGGTCAAACCGTTGTGGACACCGTACCAACGATTTTGTAAGGGGCGGGGTTTGGCGAGCGGCCAGTTCGTCTGCGTATCATTGATCTGCACACTCTCTCAACCTCTGGCAAATAATCTACGACCGCTCGCCCCGCATCGCTCAATCAATCCAACCCGCTGTCTTTATGGGGAAAATGGCGACTATAGTCTGATCCCAATGTGCTTCACCCATAGTTGGAAACTCATTATGTTGTGTATGTAGATGTAGATCAAAGTAGTATAGTAGCATAACTCACCCCCTCTCCTCATAGAGTTTCGAGTACTTGACCAGGTACTGATCCTTACCACCCGCCCATCCCAACAGGGCGACTACCGTATTCTCGGCTCCAGGATATCGGGAAGGCACCGCGGCCCTGATTATCACGCTCATCGCTGGAATAGGGAATTTTGGGGTCAATTCCACAAGGAACCCGGTATTTCGTTAACCCTACCAGGTAACCGTAACCAGGTAACCCGGTTAAAGAAGGACGATTATGTGGTCCAATCGCAACGCTTCAGTCCTTTAAACCGCAATATATTTTTCAATTGCAGTTTAAAGGACCGATGTAACGGGATTGGTCCACATAATCGTCCTTCTTTAATGGTTAACGGCTGGGGTTAACGAAATACCGGGTTAAATAAAGAATTCGCCAAATTTTTGAGAGAGGGAGAGAGAGAGATAGCAAAGAGAGCAAGAGGAGAGGGTCGTGTCGATCTACAACAAGGTGTCACGTAGCTCAACTGTAGATAGTAGCTTGTTACCAGCTCGAAATACTATTGCAGAGTCAGCTCTGTAGCTGAAACAGCGATCCTCAGTGAGAAAGTATGTAAAACAATCTCTGCGTCTCCTTGATCTACACGCTCTCTCTTCAAAGCAGCTGAGAAGGTAATCAAACGGGCTAATAAAGCAGTGATCTGTATATTTAAACTAAATGAAAGCCAATTATTCGTTAGTAGAACTTTGAAAATGCAGTCAAAAATATAAATAAGCAGTGCAGAAAACATGCAGGCATGCAGAGAAACGAAAACCACTTGCAAAACTGAATTTTTCGAAAACTTATAGATCGCAATCAACTATTTATGTGTACATGGCAATGCAAACAACCTTTACAAAAATACAAACAAGAATGCTCTTACATTTTCTACAAAGCGCAAATTCGCTACTAATATGTTCTGAGTAAATTGAAATGTCAAAAAGGACACAGCGAAATAAATGACTACCGTAATCAGTCGAAATGTATACAAGATCTGTCACTTAACAAAACACTAGATTGTGATAGTGAATGCTGCACGTATATCTATGATCTATCTTGACAATCTACATTATTAATGCTTGACTATTTCGTGTAAACTAATAAATATCGGGGAAAGTATTATAAGTTAATGTATATATATATATCTCTGTCATACGGTAGGTCAAAGGCCACCGAGATACGAATCACAGCGTTGCTTCCGTACGTTTCACCAAATCCATGCAGGCCTGAAAAAGGTGGACTGTATACCGAAGCTCAATATCGGTTGAATTGAACAGGTATACGGTAACTATAAGTCAGCTGGACGAAACGCAAATTTGGCTACAATTCTCCAGACTTCAAATTAACAGCTGTGTTTCCAAACATACGTGGTACTACACGAACGTGAAACGCCCGCGTGAAGAGCATACGCATACACCAGCAAGGTTGTCCGAATAGTCAGAAAACTTCGAAAAACGGACTACTTTTTAGCCGAAAGGATGAAAATCGGTCTGCAGTCTGCTTTTGATGAAAAATCCTGAATTGTCACGTCTTTTTACTTGAAGACTACTTTATGTCGCTTAGTCAGACCTTACTGGCGTATGAGCATACGTAAAAAAGGTTCACATCAGGTCGAAAAAAAGTGAGCATGAGCATCCCCAAAAAGTAAGCATACTTCATTGAAAACAACAAGAAATGTTTTGAATTTCACCGAGAAAGTGTAACAGGACGCCAAAAAGTGAGCATGCCCCGGTCAAAATCGGGCAAAAGTGACCATCAGTCAACATCAACATAAGGGGTATTTTACGTATGGTGAAGAGTATGACCCGGATCTTACACCGTACCTCCTCGTACTCCTGCGGATAGCTGAGGAAGTGCTTCACGTGTTTCGAGTCGGGCAGAAACAGTGACTTCACGTCCTTTCCCTGGTCCTGCTGCTGCTCAATGAAGCTCGTGATGTACCTGAACAATACAATCTCCATTTTTCTACTGTGTCAATGAGATGTTTCTGTGAAGGTGTGGAGATGTTTTTGGCTACCTATGAGTAATTTTTCTACTGTATCAATGAAATGTTTCTGTGAAGGTGTGAAGATGTTTTTGGCTACCTATGAGATGAACCTTATGAAAGCTAGTGTGAAGGTAAACATGCAAAAGTACAATACTAACAATGTGAAACTACGCGACTGAATATAAATTACGTGTCATCTGATCAAATGTTAATGTATGAAGAGCGAGAGAGGGAATCAGAGAAAGAGAGAAAGACCGAGACAAAGAGAGAATGAGAAAGAGAGAGAAAGAGAGAAAGACAGAGCAAGAGATAGAAAGTAAGGGAGAAAGTGATATAATGAGACAGACAAACAGAGATGAACAGACAGATAGAGAGAGAGACCAGAGGAGGATAGAGAAAGAGAGAGAGAGAGAGAGAGAGAGAGAGAGAGAGAGAGAGAGAGAGAGAGAGAAGTAGAGACAAGAGAGAATGAAAGAGAAACAGATAGCTGCTCACTTATGTCTGACCATCCTATCGGCCTCCGAGTAGATGTACAACTGGGGGGTGGGCAGGTTCAGGTACCGCTGCATGTAGTAGTACTGCGACAGCTGGGCACGAATCGGCGGGTACACGGCACACAACGGGTTCGCCTAAAAGTTATCCAATTAGCCGGAAAATTTGTCAAAGGCTCCCTTTTCGCTCAGATCGGGCAAATTAGTCGATTTTGATGGAAACTCATGAAGTTTTATGAATGTCTAATAAAAACGGCCTTGATTCCATAGGATAGTCACCCCTTACTGATGTGTACCTAGAAGGACGGCATCTTGCGTTCAGCTCCAGCTCACACTGTTCTGCCGATTGGCCAGCCACTCTCGTAGCGGCCTCGGCGAGAGAGTGTGCAGATCAGAGAGACGCAGACGTCTGCGATCTCATTGACCTCTCTGCTCTCTCGCTTTTGTAGTTTGATAATCGCAGAAAGTTGGCGCCAATCGTACTGAGAAGTTTGAGGCGTAGAAGAAAAACCGACTCCCCCAAACACACACCATTAGGTGTTACTACTCTAAATACTTCAAAAAGTATGCCGTTAGTCACGTAAAGTTATCACTCTGATGAGGAATCGCGAATCGTGCACATCTCTGAGTTCTGCTGTGCTTAACATGTTCCACGTGAGTGTGAAATAGACCAACAGCATATTAAAAACATGCTAATTTCGCCCATTTTGACAAGAAGCCCCACGTACCACCATATTCCTCAGCTTGAACATGACCATCGTGTACTGTTTCCTGAGTTCCTCATCCACCCATTCCAGACCCTCAATGGCAGGGGTCGACTCGACCACAGCACGGGCTGCCGGTCCGGCTTTTGTCAACGCCGGCGCACTGAAAAGAGGGATGTATACGGAATGACAGCTGAATTGTAGTTTGAACTCCTCACCATAATTAACAAATTTCTGTTAAAAATCAACGGGATCAAACTAAAAACACAGCGGATCCTCAGAGCACCTCATGCTTTGATAAGTGCTTATTGAATAATATAGTGATATGAGGTGAACAAATTTCGATTTTGATGAAAACCGGGTAATTCATCCGTGTCCTACTATGTTTGATGATTCTACTGACCTATCGAATATGATTCCCTTGATCCTCTTCTGCAGGTGTTCCGATCTCTCGGCCTCCGTCCATTTCCACAGCGAAATCAACGACCGAACTCCGTTCATCGAAAACACATGGGCTATGATGGGGCTGCAAAAGTACATTCTGTCTGACGTCAGCAGATAACAAAGCTCACCCATACTTAATTTCATCATCTTTGTCCTTCGGTTGATAATGCGATTCCTCTATGAATAAAGTGCAGACGGCTAAATTAGTTGCCGTTAATAAGATTAGTAATTATTCGCAATATCTGTCTTATCTGAGATTATTACATTCTGTAGACCGGTGTACGTATTTTGTGAACTGGGACAGCCGGGTAAGCTATAGTCTGTTCCACGCACTTATAACCCTCTACAGTAATCTTTGAGAACTTCTAGATCAACGTTTCGTAGTTTGGTGTTCTTGGAATCACTTCAATTTTCGCTATTGTGTTTTCTATCTATGGTATTACAAACACTGAACGTTTGAAACCAAAATAATGATTTATTGATTAGAAAAAGCCTTCTAAACATGTGACGGATTACTGTAGAAGGACATCGATTGGTGAAACGAACTATAGTTGAGCACAATAGCCGAATTCTGGATTCATCATTAAGGCAGGTGATTGGCTAATTGGGTGAGTCTAACGGTTCAAATTTGTCTTTAATTGGTATCGGGTGAAAATTCACCAAAATTCATTTCATAAGAAACAAACGAATCAATTAAGTCAAAATCTACTGAAAAGAAGCTGTCGTGATCACTTAACAAAAACGTAAATAAGGTACCAAAACAAACCTCTACCTCATACACTCACGTGACACTAGACTAAGACTCTTGAGCCTGAGCCCGCGACCCCCTTCTTTATACCGAAACCACAAACATTTGGACTAGTTACAACAAACTAGTAGAATTTTTTATATTGTGATTGTACCGGGATTCATCGATCTTTAAATGTTTACCCGCAACCCGTAAGTCAGAACTAGGCCAAGTTAGTGTATGATCTACCTGTCCTTGAAATCGGTGAAATCGCCTGGTTTCGCGTCGATTCCCCGGAACAGCGGCGACATGTAGAACCCGTATCGCGAATTCGGTATCCGATAGTGGTAGCAGGGGGAGACGAAGGACACTGTTCGATATCTGGAAAGAGCCCGTATAGGAAGTGACCAGATCCTGAATGTAGTTTAATCTTGATTCATGTCGTAATTTACGATTTTCGACGAAAAATCAGGGTGATCAAAGGATCAAAATACAATCACGGCTGGATAGAGCTAAAACACATAGTTTAGGATTGCTCCAAAAACTCTTCAACTATAATATAGTCTTCAGTGCACCGACAACGACGAAAAACAATAAAATCTATCATAAAAATTAAACTCTCATACATAAACTAACCCGTGTTTGTTATAGATCTGTGCGTACTTGTCCACAATCGAGTACCGCGCCCCGGCCCATCCCAACAACAGTACCACCGGCTTCTTCTGGTCGACCGGCAGCGGGGTGCCTGGAAACTAGTCATTTAGGTACCAGGAATAAGTCATTCAAAATAAAAAGTCATTAATTCACTTTTAGTCAGGATTTGAAAAATACGAAAATGTTCGAAAACTTCATTTCTGATTCTCAACTGTTTCTGTACTTAATGACTGTTACTTTAATGACTTTTTATTTTGAATGACATATTCTGGTTGCCATATTCATCATATTTTTAATCATCATATTTATTCGTTCACTTCGCTTCGTTACGAGGCGGTGATCATCATCCATGCCAATCATTTATAAGAGTCTAAATAAATATAACGAAGAGACAGTTCACATAAGATTCGAAACCGCAGATCTGGGATCGGCGTGTTTGGCATAAGTGTCACATACTAGTCTTAAATGACCGGATTCTCGGCCAACCGAACCGCGAACCGACCGGTTGCACTCATGGTCACGCCTGCGTCCAGACTACAAACTACAACCAACCGTCTTCCATTTTGGTGTCTGAACAACACGCTTCAATGAGTATTCTATTCTATTTTACAACCAACCGTCTTCCTTTTTTGGCAGTCCTACTGTCAATCGCGGCTCGTAGACATGTCTGCTGAGGAAGGTGCGCGACTGGCACTGGACCACACACGAAGGATAGGAGGACAACACACGTCGCACCAGCATCTGAGACGGAAAACTCGTAATAATAAATCGATAAATCTAATAATATATCCATATTATTCGAAATGATAACACTACAAACAGAAGAACAGCTGCATCTGAGAGAGAAAAATCGATAAATATCTCAAATTTGAAATGGTGCATAAGAAGCCGCACATAGATTGGTGTTTTTAACCGGTTAGTACGTTAAGTCAGTTATTGGTTCGCTGGTTTGAAACTTGATAACTGCGTGTATCACCGGGCGTTATGCAACCAGGTTACAAAGCGGTTACTAAAGAAAAATACGAAAAGTTGTGAAGAACAACAAAGTAAAGCCCCAGCACACCATCAGTTTAAATCTGTACAAAAAAGCTCAAAGGTATACGTCGGCTATGAACCAATCAAAACCCTCCTAAAATACACGCATCCGATCTTCATTTCCGAAAACAAATCATACAACAACAAAAACATACAGCAATGTCAACAACAGCTCCAGGCACCGGCTACGCATCACAAATAGAAAAAACGAGGACATATCTCAACATATTAACATCACTACTACTTTCATAAGATAGGTACACAAGTAGCAACCTTATACTGACTGACACGAGGTGATGAAAAATGAGGAGAATTCATCTATATACTCTGGAAATCATCTTTGAACCACATTCTCTAACATAAAATGTGGAAAACCCTACTAAAGCTCTACTAAAACACCGGAATCAACACGTACAACTCACAGAGTAGGGGAAACTCACAGAGTATTGGGGGGGGGGGGGGGGGGGTGACCAGTAACATACAGCAATCGAAAAGCGGCAATTTGAAAACTCAATAAACTACACACAACATACCTTTTCGTTGCTACAGTTGCTAGTGAAAATACAACTTTCAAAAAAAAACCGGGAAAACAAGCTTTTCGAAATGCGCTTGAGCAATGTACCCATAAAACAGCAACTGGTCAGGAGAGCAAAATAACCGTGATACAGTACCGGCCTAGACAAAAACACTCAAATTGGAAAAACTGACAGGGCAAAACCGTCAAATGCCACCTAAAGCTTTGATACAAGTGTTTATATGCATACACCAGCAGATTTTTTCTAAGATAGGTTATTTGTGGAATCTTCGTTCGTGAGATCAAAATAATAGAGTATCTCTAGCTCGATAAATGTATCATTTCTTGGTGAAAACTAATTCATTCATACATTATAATAAGAAGGTGTCCAAAATGATATACCAAAAAAGGCCGCCGGTGTATGCCTACAAGTGTACACTGGGTGTGACGAGAAACTAGAACCTAACCATAAACATAAATCAGAAGAAAGGCAAAGACAAAACAAAAACAACTAGTTGGAAGAGCGCCAATTGACCAGAGGTAGTCGACTGAAGGAACCATCAACCTGAATAGGTGATATTTATGATATTAATAACTGGCTGTTCGTTTTTTTTTGTGAAAATATACCCTACTCCACCAAAACTTGTGATAGAGAGCCTGCTGTGTATATGAAATTTTTCATTGAAACATTATTTCATTGAAGTTGCTAGGAAAGAGCTGGTTTTATAAAATGTTTCTAGTTTCTGGCCAGGGGTGACAACAAGTTGCACGCGTGCAATATTTTCAGGAGGAAGGGGTCGTAAAGGCCCCGGGCCCATTTTTTGCCAATTTAGGTGAAATTCTCGCAATTGCGAAGAATATTCTTTAATTTTCGGTGAATTTCTATTTTTTTCAAGGGGAAAGGGTCGTACCGGCGTTAGGGTCGGTCAACTTTTTGGTCACCCCTGTTTCTGGCTATTAAATGGATGAATCTTATTAGATCTATTGCTTCTTTGCACCTCTATTCCAGCAGCACTATGCTATTCGAATCCTCCCCTTCATTCGTTGCCTTCGTTTGTTGCTCGAGCTCATTTTCCTGATTCTCACCCGATTCGAGTTTCTTCGCGGGGATGCCTGAAAAAGACGATACGAAACGTATTTACGTATTCAAAACTCACACACTGGGCAACCAACTCTGACTGTCAGACAAACAAGTACGATGTAAGAATTTGACTTGGGTAAGATTTTGCCGACAAACATCACTCAACCTAGACTTACACAATTCAGTAGTCACAACTAGCTCTGACCCCTAATGAATCTGAGAACCAACTGCCTATCATTTTTCACTCCATGTATCTGCCAATCATGAAACTTTCAAGTTTTAGGAAACAGCAAACACAGCGGGATAGAGCAATAAACAGTCGGAGATAAAGTTCACACCATTCCTACTGAGACTCCTACAGTAACCTTACAAACTTTCCGAAGGCTGTTGTGAAGATGAAAATGTAGTTTATGGAAAATGCTCTCGTATATTTACTCTACCTGAGAAGGAGAATGAGGTACGAATATCCTCAACTTCTCCGATCAAAAGTAAGTGAGGAAAGCGGCTTGGAAGTTTCGAAATCCTACTGTAGAAGTCTCAGTAGGAATGGAGAAGACTAAAACGAATCCTATAGTTTCTGCTTTCCCGCACATACTGAAATCAACAAAAAGCAAAAAGTCACCGACCAGCCTCTTTCTCCTCGCCGGTGAAATGGCTGTTCGCCTGTGCCGCCGCCGACGGAACCCGGACGCCAGCCTGGTCGCCACCACCGTTTCCGCCTGAATCACCAAACACCAAATTAAATCGAAAGCTAAGTTAATATAGTTACAGTGGGAAAGAATAGTTAATAGATGAACCTACAGCCCATTTTTTCCTTTCAAAGAGGCTGATACGGTGAAAATTATTTCACCCCGCTGTATTTGTAATTCTATACTGTTGTTTCCAGGACGGAACTCCTAAATTATAGAGTGTGTCGAGTCAGTCGATATCAAACTACAACCATGATTTGATAGCTTCCGGCGAATTCCTTATTCAACCCGGTGTTTCGTTAACCCTAGCAGTTAACCTTTAACCGGGTTCCCTGGTTAACCCTTTTGTTAACCACTTGGTAACCCCGATTTTGCCCCAGAACACATTGTAAAAATGGGTTATGGGTTACAAAGGGGTCAACGGAAGGGTTAACCCGGTTAACGGTTGAAGGTTAACTGAGAGGGTTAACGAAATACCGGGTTCCTTGTGGAACTGGCCTCCTATCTTTCCACCCACCATTCAAGTTGGAGGTCCCGGCCTGTTCTGTATCTTCCCTCTTCTCTCCTTCACCATCTGATTCCAAATCGACACACTCCACTGGTTCGGCATGGACCTCGTGCGCAGTTAGCCACTTCCACACATCGGCGTTGCGCTAAAATGTGGAATTGAATATTTTAGATAAATAACAGCCTACAATTGCATTAAAATTAGAATTACAACTATGTTCGTGATGATAAATCAATAAAACCATCAACAAACAACCCCTTCCTATTCAGAGACTAGAAGTATGACCGCAGCCTAGGATTGCGAACCATAAATAGTGAGTATCGACTGAACTGGCAGCTTCACCTTCAACGGACAACGAGACAACATCAGGGGTGACCAAAATATTGACCGACCCCACCGCTGGTACGACCCCTCCCCTTTAAAACATAGAAATTCGCCGAAAATTACAAAATTATTCTTCAAAATTGCGAGAATTTCACGAAAATCGGCAAAAATCACCATTACTTCAGAAATTTTTCGGCTTGTTGATGCCTTTACGACCCCCCCCCCCCCCCCCCCCTTAAAATTGTTGCACGCGTGCAACTTGTGGGACAGGACAACATACCGAAGTGTCTATGGCTCCAGCGTCCTCTTCATACTCCTCCACCTTCACGAACAGAACTTCAATCTGGAAAGGAGAACGAATCAGAAAGTGATCATGTACAGTCAGCAGTCATAAACGAATACCGTTTCTCTGAAAAATATAGTGTCACCAAAATGCATTTTGCATTGGGTGAAAGATGAATTTGATATTATTGTTATTGTACTATTATTATGAGGTGACCAACCTCATCGTCTTCCTCGTCGTCATCCAATTGAACTTCTTCGGGTTTCATCCTCTGTCTCTTGGAGGCTTTTTGTTCGTTCTCGTCCTGCAACTAGTTTTGTTCGTTGTTCCGTTCGAACTTCAAGGATAAACACCTATTACCCTACACTCTCATGGTACACTTTCACTACAAATTGAGGCCATTTAAGTACTGTACCTAAACACCGAGACTACACCACGTTTTCCAGCCAGCGACCACACATTTCTCATCTTTGGCACAATTCGGAAGGAATAGAATTAGGAGTTCATCGAAGTCAAAATTCTACAAGTCCTATGCGAAACGAAGAAAAACCAAAGGCAAAATGCCGTACATGTTGTGATGATTCGAGTGATGCGTGGTTTTTTGTATGTTACGACCATTTGCCTAGGCGTTGTGTGAGGGTTCCGTAGCCGGGACTCTGCTACTCTCAATTTTTGACTTTCACTACAAATTCAGGTCATTTGAGTACTGTACCTAAACACCGATACTACAAACGCATTATTGTGTGAATAACATAGCTAACATAATACAGCTGTTAATTACTTTGCAACTTTGAGGGAACATTCAAGCTGATAATGTCTTAATTGGGAACTTAATATATACTAAATATATACGAAATATTCTATCCCGAATCATAGGTAAAATACCACGTCAAAACGGCCCTGACCCATGCTCATTTTTCGACCTTGTCTTGAATTTACGCTCATTTTCAGAACCAAAACTGTTTGGAACGCGACAAACGAGAGAAATAATCAGTTTTGTAGGGGTGTGAAGCGCTTTTTTAGAGTTACGTTTGCACTGTGCACTGTCATTGAACTATTTCACATATGTCCCGAATGGAGTTAGTTTACCCTAGAATTCATCGAAAACCCACCGATTGATCCCCGTCTGTTAGTGGTCGTTTGACCGACTTCGACTGAGAAACGTTCAGATCAGCTGTGCCGGCTTTCTGAGAAGACTCACATGCAGAAATACCTGCAAATATACACGATGTGAGAATGGAGAATGCATTGAATATATTGGAGATTTTTCGCCATTGAACACGCGACTTTCGACACATGTGACACTCCAAATGGGTAAATGGAGAGAAGAGTTGATAAGAAAAATGGTCACTCTGTTACGCGCACATAGCATCACACAGAATGTAACACTGTTGGACGACGATGATTGTATCAAATATTTTGGAGGACATTAGCTACTTTAAAATGTTGTTGATGAAAGAGATGAACCAGTCTTGGTTGAATCTCGCGCACTCTGAACCACACATCCGGAAATCTTGAACGTAGCCCACCATTTGTCACCTGTCCCTCTTCATTTTTCACATCATGCAGCTGATCTTCCACCACTCCAGTACTGACGCCAGCCGTTGAGGTGGGCGTCGGGTTGGAGTTGGAGGAGTCGCGGTGAGATGAACCGCACATGGAGACCAGCGAGTCGGCCATCGCGCCAAGGGGCTGAACATGACACAATAGTATTACTGTATTACAAAGTAGTATTCAATGAAAATGTATTACAAATTAGTATTCTATGAAATAGTATTACAAATTAGTGTATATGAACTAACATACAAGAAAATAGACTACTCCAACAGGACATGACAGATTAGTACTACTGTATTTTATTTTAACCATACGTGAAATAACCCCCTAATATTGACTGATGATAACTTTTTCCGAACGAGGCATAGTCACTCTTTTTTGTTCGGTGATTATTGAACAGCAAGTGACCCGGATTTCAATCTCAAAATATGAACCGTCCTGATTTCCCATCAAAAATAGACCACTATTTCGATATTTTCTGTAAAGGAACCCAATTTCCGAATTATTCTGACTATTTAGACAATATTACTGGTGTATCTTGGTAAACTAACCCGTTTCGGAGCATCTGTCTTCTCTGTCGGTGCTGCTAGTTTGGCCCGGGCGGCTGCGACTGTGGGCGTTCTGAAAACATGGAATGGATGACTTTGACAGATGACAAAAGATGAAGATAGAGAGAGAGGAGAGAGAAAGAAAGAAAGAGAACTAGGAAGAGAGAGAAAAAGAGAGAGAGAGAGAGATCAGAAGACGCCTCCGGACAAAGTAGCCCCACCTCTTTTCAGTGGCATCCAGTCTAACTTCCTGTACCGACATGCCCGATTCTTGTCCGTCGTCGTCACTATTCTCCCCCTCACTAACACTCTCATCCTCGTTGGACGACAACGAAATCACCGATTTGGAAGCCTGAACATACTACATACAGAAGATTCAACTACAAAAGAGCAAACTACAAAAGATTATCTTACAGAAGATCAAACTACAAGTCAGAATAACCACCGACGTGAACACCTGAACCAAATTGGTATGCTAAATTCTGAGTTGTAATTCGATCTTGGCTCCAACAAACTACAAACATGACAGAACCGGCCAACTGGTACCACGTGCCATTCGTCGCCCGGCTCCCTTTTTCAACCAAACTCGGCTGATCATACGTGAGGCGACTTTGTTGTCCACAAATTTTGATTGAAAATTGGGTGTTTGATTTCGGTGACCAAACCACAAAACGGGATAGGAAGTGTTCGGAACTGGGTGTGGTTCCTATTCATACTTTATGCTCATTGCCACGCGGTTTCTCTAATACCAACGATTCTCATAGTAACTTGACTAACGTTAAGAAACACCATGATCCGATAGTTGGATCTCCCAGATAATGCTTGTACAGTGAATATAATCTAGTCGATAGAACATAACAATTGATTGGCCAGCCTTTATATCGCAATACATAATGATACAGGTTATATATAGAAAGAGAAAGAGAGGTGCGAGACTGGATACATATAGGAGAGAATATATAAATAACTAGTAGTGGCACACGATGTGGTTACGGTACGGATTGTGTTCTACGGTTGACTAGTTACGACTCATGGCTTATACGACTCAACCTTCCCAGACAGTCGCATTGGAGCGAAGTGAAGCTTACTGCCACGAATCGGCGAGATTGCGTGGTACGTGCCCGTGAGTGGTATGCTAATGCGCACTCTATGTTAAGCAGCGTGCCACGTATTGGATATCGCACTCTGCGATAGCTCCCCACGAGAGAAAGAGAGAATATTCGCACTCTGCGAAAGCTCCCCAGCTTCGAAAAGACAGAAAATAAGGTCCGGCCACGTACTGACGGGTTGGAGTTTACAGTTCCATCCATACGACTAGACTACACGAGTTGAAATGAATGCTCGAATTGTAAGCTGCGCCTGTTAATTTAGACGCGCCTCCTCACGTACAGTGAGGGATATCTTACGTATTGTATAATCTAATCAGCGATGATTAAACTTAGCTACACGAAAGTTGCCGGACAACTTCAAACTGCTCCACGCTTCGTTTAAGATGGATAAAGGACAACGAAAAACGTCACGGTTTGGGTTAATTACGGCTATGGGAAGTGTTTGGGTTGGCGCACTACTAGCATTAAAACATAGAAACAAATAACAATCAAATAATGGAGAAAGATAGGGAAAAAAAACTTAAGATTGATGTTCACTGAAACAACGTCTTCTTGTAGTGTCTCTTGTTATCTTCATTGTTCCTTCGATTTCCGGTAGATTTCAGTATTTCAGTTCCAATTGTGCACAGCTGACTTCAAGTGGACGACATGATAGTTTTCGGTTTGGTAAATGTGGGTTTGGAATGAGTAAGAAGGTGTTTTCAGTGCGTGTCAGTTCAGTAAACTGAACAATAATAGCGAATGAAACATGGTTCATTTGTGAAATATAAAAACGAGATAATTTCGATACACACGAATGACTGTTGATGATTACAGGCAACACATCCTGCGCTCGGCTGGCACTCGAAGTCGTTCAATATATGCGTTAAAATGGCGTCAACACAGTCGTTATTTAAAACGTGAAGTAGGCGTCGAGCGAAAACGTCTGAAGAATGTTTATGTTATGAGTTGGGAACGGTCATGTATGTATATGGTGTTATGAATTCAGCGGTTATATATGTGAAAATAATCAAATACGTGTTTGCATTGTTGAAAAGTACGAAACGTTCACGTTCCGACGAATTCAAACTGATACGATGAACAAACGAAACTATAATGTGACTATACAGAAGGCTGGGACGGATAAAATATTCAAATACGGCTTTCTACGTTTTAACGGATGTAGTTAAAATAATCAAACATGTGTCGAATTGTTGAAAAATACAAAACGTTCTCGTTACGAAATTGAAACTAATCGGGTAAATATTCGAAATAATCGTGACTATAGGGATGGCTAGATCTGCGAAAATCTTTGAATACTGGCTTGCTACGTTATATTATTCATCGGAATCGGTTTTTGGCTAAGATCGGCTTTTTTCAACTGATATGCGAAATACGGTGTAGAACTTGTGAGAGTGTACGAATGAACAGAGGTTACGAAAAGACAAACCATTTGTAACAAAATTATTTGCGATAATGATGGCATATAGAAATATAGATCGCTCAGTTTGTGTATTCTTCACGTATAGCTTTTCTATTGAACATTGGTGTGATAGGGCCAATCTGCTTGAGATGGTTTATCACGAATCACTACGACTAGTTCAAATCATTTATGGTTCACGAATGTTATCTGTGAATACGATTTGAATAGATTTATCCC
The DNA here is from genome assembly GCA_964036275.1 of Litoditis marina. Lineage (NCBI taxonomy): Eukaryota > Metazoa > Nematoda > Chromadorea > Rhabditida > Rhabditidae > Litoditis > Litoditis marina. The sequence continues at coordinate 5,190,852 of OZ038437.1, read as the reverse complement.
ACGTACGTGTATAGATGTGCATGTTTTTTAAGAATTTGCAACGAAATTTAGGTTATGATACGTTTAGAATGTGGCAAAATGTTCGCTGTTTGAGCTCGATACGCACCATAACTCACGGATTACCACCGAAACTCAACGGGGATCAAACTACGAACAAAGCTAGGTAGAGCATAATACGCCGTTTAGGCTGGTTTTTGAAAGAGCACTTCCTATGCGGTCTTACCAACGTGTTAGTTACGGCTTTGGGTGATTCTATTTCACGAATGAACAACTTCATGTTATATGTCTTTTGACGCTCCCATCCTATCAAAACTGCAACCTACTTCTTATGCTGGTTCACGACCAAAATGACGGTACTGTATGTACTTTGGTTGACAGTACTGAAAAACGTTAAGAGAGATATTAATCGACGTTCACAAGTGAGAGAATACAAAATATTGCGAGAAAAAGTAGAAAATTATACCTTATCCCTATTAGTTTCGTCTGTAGATAACTTCAGCTTCCTCCAAGTGACGTTGCATTGTTGTTCTTGCACGTGCGCAATTCATCCTTCTCTATTCTTCTTCTTGCGTTGGGGCAGATGAATAGACCACCGATTCAGATTGACGAAATTAACTATGAATTCTATGAAAACGAATATTCTAAATCAAATGGCTTGGTTCGTAGCGTTTTTACGTTTGATTTCTTGTTCCTGGCTCCAATAACAACTCATACAGCTGTCAATAATGGTATAGGTACACAGAAAACATGACGATGCTAGAAGAACGTAATGATATTAACGAATGTGATCAATGACTCGAGGTAGGTTGAGAACCGGTTTCAATCGACTTCATTTTTTATTATACGTGTGTATACGGTGCATCTTCTTTGAGTGATTTGGTGTTGATTAAACGCCTCAGAAGAGAAGAATTGATGTTCGAGATGAATGGGAAAATAATATAGACGAATGACTTCCGAACAGTATAAAAACACGAATAATGGATGAATAGAAAATATGGATAGTGGTCTTCTATGAGACAAACAGTTCATTGAATAGCTCCATCAGCTCGATAGGGATCACTGTACATAAACTATCATAAAAATCCAGGTTAACGAATCGGAATGTTCCTTGAAATGTTGCGTCTAGCTAGATATAACGTTATAAAGTGGCTGTATGTCGGAAAATGACTTGTAATGGGAATTTCTACAAATGTACGGACCCAATGAGGTTTGGTTATCTCTTGTTCAGAAACCGTCCGCAGTAAGCGTTTATGGTAGCTTACCTGACCTGGGTTGACACGAGTTTTCCTCATTCGTGTCTGCAGATCACAAACTTCTTGCCAAGATTGTGCGAGTTCTTCTGCGGAGACTCTACGATTGTGTAATGAATCTGACGAGGGGCCTATTCTCGTTCGTTTGTAATGATAAAAAGGTGACTCACCCTCACACAAATTATGATTAATACGATTTCCAAAACAAAATACGTAGGATGATAGGTGCCTTACAGCCGGGGCCCGAATCCCGGTCTTTTCCCTCTTCCCTCGGTGACCACGTTCACCGCGTTGTAGTTTCGTCATATACGTTTCATTTTTCGACTATACAGATGCTTTTTCAACGGATCATGTACGACTAGAGAAATCATGAGTTAACAATGAAAGAGAGATGATTGGCGTTCCCAGGTTCTTAATTAGCCGATGCACCACTGTTCGGAACTGGGTGTGGTTCCTATTCATACTTTATGCTCATTGCCACGCGGTTTCTCTAATACCAACGATTCTCATAGTAACTTGACTAACGTTAAGAAACACCATGATCCGATAGTTGGATCTCCCAGATAATGCTTGTACAGTGAATATAATCTAGTCGATAGAACATAACAATTGATTGGCCAGCCTTTATATCGCAATACATAATGATACAGGTTATATATAGAAAGAGAAAGAGAGGTGCGAGACTGGATACATATAGGAGAGAATATATAAATAACTAGTAGTGGCACACGATGTGGTTACGGTACGGATTGTGTTCTACGGTTGACTAGTTACGACTCATGGCTTATACGACTCAACCTTCCCAGACAGTCGCATTGGAGCGAAGTGAAGCTTACTGCCACGAATCGGCGAGATTGCGTGGTACGTGCCCGTGAGTGGTATGCTAATGCGCACTCTATGTTAAGCAGCGTGCCACGTATTGGATATCGCACTCTGCGATAGCTCCCCACGAGAGAAAGAGAGAATATTCGCACTCTGCGAAAGGAAGTGATGTTTTCTGTTTTCACCAGTGAAGGCAACTATTGTTGACACTAAGGTAGCTCTAAATCTTGATTTAGTGGTAATCGGGTGCTTCAAGGAACAATCCAACCGAGTCGCCCTACTTTTGTGGCTGATAGGTCGAATAATTCAAAAGAACATCTGCTGTACCGCGAGCCCCACTCACACCGTGTGGCCACAGATAGTAGTCCGTTTTGTTTTGAATTACGTGGAAATTAACAAACTTGCATACAAAAATATTTCGTTTTCGCAGAGAAAGTAACCCATTTCGATATTTTTTTTTGACTTTTTGGACAACTCAACTGGATTATGAACCCACCTGACTATCCTCGCTGTCACTGGCCTCCTCGTGGTCCATATCATTCTGCTCCCCCCTTTTCTCGGCCGCGTCCGGTCCAGATTGGTTCCGGGTAGAGTCCGTTCCCACCATGTTCTGTGTTGCGACCGCCCCCGACCTCGAACTCTCAGCTGGTCTTTCCACCGCTTTTACAGCAGCTGGCTGTGATGATTTCTCTGAAACTACAGACGAAAAATGACCAAAGTAACAGTCACCTGAACGATTCAATATATACAATTTGAACCGAGATTCCGATAAAGCATAATTTGCAAAATAATAGGACTAAATGATATGTGCCCACGACGTACCAGTGGGATTCTCAGCGGGATTCTGGACTTGTTCTTCAGGCGCCAGTGACTTGTCCTTGACAGTGTCGCCCACATTCGAACTGAAACAAACAGTATGAGCCTAGAAAACGATAGAACAGGTACATAGAATGTTGGCTCGGATATGTTCGAATTCGAGACACCTCACTTTATCTTACGAGAAGCATAACCTTATATGTGACTTACGAGAACCTTACTTTGAGTACCTATACCTTACGAGTACACAACGAAAAGTTCCAGCAGCCCACCCAAACCACAGTAACGGTATCCGTCTATCCAAAATGGTTATATAAAACTCTATTTTCGCCAATATAGTACCAGAATTCTCTATTTTTGATGCAAACGTATTCAAGTGAAATGGGTTCCTTTTTGTATAATGGTCAGTAGTCACACCTCACTGATGTGTGTACCCACCTCTTTTTCGCAGCAATAACATCCGCTTCGGGTTGACCATTCGTGGCATTTTCTTGAGCATTTTCGACCTCGGTAGAAGTTACCGCTGTGGCAACAGAGTCTAACGACACGGCGGTACTGGCAGTGACTGAAAAATAAACCCTGTGATTTTGGAGAAACATCTCAATTTTTTGAAAACTATGCCAAGGATATTTTTCTTTCATTTTTGGCATTTTCAACCGCTTTGGTGCTGACATGAGCGTCAGAAAAATTACCAAAACGAGAGTGTTTTTTGAAGGAATATACTACTTTTTCCACCTACCCAGATCCCCATCTCCCACTGTCTCTGTAATCTGCTGGGAAGATGCGGAGAGTTCCGTTCCATTCTGTGTCATCGCTGATTGTTCAGTGTCAACAGCCATCTGCAAAGCGAAACGTGAATAAAACTCGCTCTATAATGCTCTATAAAGTCAGGTGGTGTGGAAAGTCCGAATTATTAATATGCCCCCCCCCCCCTCTCCCCCTCTCTGTCCCTCTCGCACCTCCTCATCGTCTCCCCCTCTCTTTCCTTCCCTCTCTCACTCTCTAACCTCTTTCTTCTTCCCTCCTCCAGCCCCCTCTATCTTTCTCTTTCTGCCTCTCCCACTCCTTCTCTCCCCTCTCTCTAACCTCCTCATCCTCTCCTTCCTCCTCCAGCTCCTCATCCTCTCCGTCACTGCCGTCAATCGATAACCCTTCATCCTCCTCCTTTAGCTTCTCGGCCTCCTCCCGCTCGCGAATAGCTGCTTCTGCTAGTTCCTGAAACATTACTGCTCAGGATGATTGGCGCCGGTTTTTTCCGATTAGAAAACTACACAAGCGAGAGAGCACAGAGATCAATGAGGCCGCCGACGTTTAGGTCTCTCTAACCAGTGAAGATTCTTACTGACTTCCTCTATCGAGTTTTCAAGTTCATGAATAGAAGTTTCTCGAGTTTGGTTCACCTAACGCTGCTAACATGGGTACGAAACATTGTATGTTGACCTTTTTAGGAATTCAGAGTCAGAAAAAGGAGGGAAAAGGAAGACATTACCACGTTAGCCTCTTCCACACTGCATCCGTGCCCGATTTCACGCATGTTCTCAAGCACCGGGGCTGTCACGGGCGCACCGTCCAACGCTTCAATCACTGCAACGAAATATTCAGTTAATATTGTATTATTTTAAAATATTGTAATAAAAAAACTATATTTGAAACAATTGTCATATGCCGTCTATTGGATTACAACAAAATATTACTCTTCACGGATATAGACAGCTTTTTTCACAAAACAAAATTTCAACAACTCAAATAAAAAGGGTTATACTAAGGGTGTGAGAGGGAAATAATTCAGAAAGGTAAAGTAGAAACGTACCACTCTATCTATACTGTTCCCTATGATTCAATCTAGTTTAATTGTTATATCTGAGCTTTACCCTCATTTTAAGTATGGTCGTGAGAGACAAACTAACCCTCGTCTGGTACGAAATCGTTCCAGAAAATTTAGAGAACCGGCTTTCTCTACGCCAATATAGGGCATACTTTTGATGTCAAATCATGCATTTTCAGTATTTTCACGTACTTGTATGATGTATGAAAAATGGTTACTTTTCGTGAAATAGTGATACTTTAGTGAAGCATGAAACTTGTTCCGACGAACGGAACATGCTAATCGCGCAGTTGGACCTCATTTGCATACAACTGGTGAAATCGTCTACGTGGCAACTACGAAGGAACGTGAAAGAAAGAAGACCACAGAGCTCACTTCTCATCGTCTCACTCAACTGACATGTCGCTTATTATTTGTTCTGCTTATTAGTTGCTTCCTATCATACACCACCAAGGCCCCTCATAGAAGGGGGAGTCGCGAACTAATCCTTGTATAAAGTAGGGGTCGCGAGCCGTTAACTAACGATTTTCATACAAAATAACCTATAATCGTACGAAAATTAGTTGAATGTCGTCGTTTTGGGGGGGGGGGGTCGCGACACGAGAAAACACGGGGGGCGCGAGAATTTTGAAGGAATAAGGGGCTCTTGGCGGTGTATGCTTCCTATGAAACAACATTGATATAAACCATTATTATCTAACTGTTTTTTACGCATGCATTACACGTATTTTTCCTTCCTCTCATGCTTGTACAATGAGATCAATATGAGTAGATATTATTTCCTAGTTTTTCCGCGTGGCAGTAGTTTAGATATGAGAATAGGCGGTTCTCCATCTAGTGACCTCCGAACAAAACTGACCCTCGTCTGGAAGAAAATCGTCCCAGCCGCCTGTCCGCTCAGCAAAAGCAGATCGAACCGCCTTGGTGATGATGGAAGCGAGATCGATCAGGTATTTATCTGCAACAAGAGCGAGCAAGAGGTTAGCTACAAACTCTAGTAAACTCGTCCGAAAGGTCAGAAAGATTACAGAAACGGGCTACTTTTCCGTCCATATCGGGACAATTAGCCTATTTTGGTGCCAACTCATGTATTTCCCGGATTTACTCCTGTTTATGTGGTTTACCTCAATATTCGAACCATACTGGTGGATGGTTAAAGCAGGACGATTATATGGACCAATCCCGTGTCAACGGTCCTTTAAACTGCAATTGGAAAATGTATTGCAGTTTAAAGGACTGAAGCGTTGCGATTGCACCACATAATCGTCCTTCTTTAACTAAAATAAAACAAAATCCTCCAATTGCGCTTAAAGGAGACCGGAACACAACTTGATCAGAAGTTTTGTTTCGGGCTGCTTTTATCTGTATTTATTGAGATCAGAGAGCACAATAAACTAGTATATTAGTTTGATCAGTCCACGTGACATTCACATGACAATTCCGGGCGGCACGCAACGACGCAACGCGTCCAATCAAAAGTATGATACAGCAGCTTTACGAAAAACCATGTTGCTCTCCGGTCTCCTTTAATCGGCAACTTCGAAAATCGAGTACGAATTCACAAGCACGCGGGCTGCCTACTAACCTACTATGTGTTCCATTCGGTTGGCCAAACTACGAACTACGAATATCAAGCTGAGCAGATTAAGGTTTTGATCCGTGGTCTCTGCTTAAATGGTATTCGGCCATTTTGACACAAAGTAAAGTACGTACCCCATTGCGGGCTGCCCGCGGCGGGGATCGAACTCTTGCCGCCGTCTTTCAGCTGCGCCTCTCGCACTTCGTTGCAGACAGCGCACAGCTCGGCATGATCGAGCGAGCTGTAACAACGCTCTCGTGAAACATGTCTACTAAATAAAATACGAAAAGTAAAAATACAAATACAACTGATGTTTGGAAGAAGTCTTTGAAGCGTCACTATTCTTGAAAACGTTTTTTGATGTAAATACGTGAAATAATACAATTCAAAATCAATAATGGCAAGGTTGTATTTTAATCGAGTTCGAAATTTCGAGTTCAACTCGACTCGAAAATGTTCGAGTTTTTTCGAGTCGAGGTTCGAGTTCGTCTCTAACAACCTTATTAGGAAACGAGAAGTGAATGTAAAAGTTGTTAACAATATTTTAACGAAAGTTAAACGAGCAGGAAATGTTGTCCTCATACTGGGTGATGGAAACGGAATATCGAATATGAAAAGACTACATATACTCACATCTGGCGATATTTCCCGTCCTTCAACTGAGACCTTCGTAGCAGCTCTTCGGTGAGTCGTTTGTTCAGTGCCTGATTACCAGTATCCGTCACGGTAATATTCAACACCGTTCCGTTCTCCAAACTGAAATCATACTCCAGTAAAGTTGTCCGACAAATAAGAAAAACACACCGCACAAAACGTACATCCTTTCTGGCAAAATCGGGAGAATTGGCCCATTTCCTATGAAAAGTCTGGATTTATCATGTATTTCGATGGAAAAACAGATTCTACTTATTACTTGGTAAAAGAGTCGCAGTCTACTAGCGTTTGACTGAAATACACGCGTACATGTAACTTGTTAGAGTCTCCTAATTCAATGTTTCTCGTTTTTACACATTTTCTAGTGGACAAGTCATATATAACCGAGCAATAGTTGGCATACATCTTTCCAGAACCAATTGAAAAGGAGGTTTCAGGTTTCCCTATTCCTTCCTTACACACATGGGCAAGTCATTCATTGAAGTATAATAACCCTCCTCGCGGAATCAAATTCGCAGCCGTTCGAACTTAAGACGCACGGGCTAACACCAGAAATATACGTCAAATAGTTGAGCGGCCCTCAAATGTGATCATGATCAGCCCCGAAAACACAAAAGAATAGTAATTTTGCCTAGAATCTTCACCATTTACCCCGAAAAGCAATCGGAACCAGGCAAAAGTGAGCATCAGCCAATATGAGGGGGTAATTTACGCATGACCACCTATAACAGGTTTTTGCGAAAGGTAAAACGTATGCCTTACTGTGAAATAGTGCAATGACATCATACTCACCATTCGTTGATATCTTCGTGATCGAAATCGAATATGCCACCGTGGGCAATCAGCGATTTTGTGTATTCGAGGAGCACCTTCTTAATCTGAAAACAGCATTACCATTTCACAATTTGCCGAACGAACCTGACCAAACGATCAGAAAAAAACAGAAACCAGCTTCTTCTCTGCAAAGCCTTGACAAATTTGGACACGTTTCATGTTAAACCGTAAAAGTTGAGTTATTTTAATTGAAGCACGGGTTTGTCTCTGAAGAATGATCGAACCTTTTTGCTTACTGGCGAGCAAGTAGTTTTTACACTCCAGAAATTCCATTTGAAATCTAAAACGATTTTGTGTGAAACTACTACGGTGCAGCACCTGCACCTCGTAGCTAAATAATAGTATGGTAGTGACTGTACTCATTTTAGGAATGGTCGGGTGTCTATAATCAACTATGTCCAATGTCCATACAAAATAGTCAGCAATTCAGCAAAGAATGACGGGTTTGAAGGGATTGTGAGCACAAAAAATAGGATGTGCCGCGTGGAAAATAGGATGGCCAACGACATTTGTAACCTATGTCAGATGTAACCGTGATGTAACCATGTGTCAAACTTCCGAGTGAAATTTAGAGAAACGTACACGAGCGAGCTTTGATAATCGTTTTAGACAGGTTTAGTCTTATCCATCTTGGAAAAACTTGACTTTCGGTGGTTACATTTGACGGCGGTTACATCATCGTTACATTTGACGTTACAATTTATATTGGCCTGTTTTCACAGCCGTTGTGTGAAATTTCAAACGGTCGACTGACCCTCTCCTCATCCTTGATCGCCTTTTCTTCCACATCATCATCATCGGTTGTTTCGCGATTCTCTAGCGCTCTGAGAGTGGCTCGCAGAGTCTGAAGCATAACTCATAAAAATGAAATACCTTTTCGCGAAAACGAGGAAATGTGTCTATTTTTGTAACAAAATCATAAACTTTCAAGTTTTTAAATTTTTAACACTGAATACGGACTACACTTTCCACTTTGTCGAATAGTCTGAGCTCACTGGTGGTGCGCCAACATGGAACAATATTTATCTATCCAGAAGCGACATAAAGAACTCGTAGCTCAGTTTCAAACAGAAAGCAATCAATACAAATAGTAAAACTACACTTTGTATAAATCCTCGAATTACCACTCAGAAAAACTAGAATTTGAGTATGTTGTTGTTTACGTTTCATTATTTCATACATAGTACAACAAAATAAAAAAAAACTCACGCGTCTCTTCTTCAGTAGTTCCTTCATTTTTCTTGGCGAAAACTTGGACGGCTTTTTCTCCTTTGTTGATTCTGCAACTGCATTCGAGCTAGAGGGCTGTTGCTCCAGCTCAATTTGTTTGTCCAGCTCATCCTGCTTCTCCAGCTCAGCTAAAAGACCATCGGCGGATACCACACTGTATCCTTCACCGTCTGCAAATAAGGCACGTCGCACGTTAAAGGTGGATAGGACAGAAACCAAATCTCGTACTCTGCGCTCCACGGCTACTTCGCGTCGCTACAATGCAAATACAAAAACTAGTTTATTGGTATTTTGCGGATCATGTAATCACAATTCATTCGCGGAGAAAACTTCGTTATTGAACCGCATTCGCGTCGGAGCGAATGAATTAACCGTAGAGCGCAAGGCATGAGATTGGGTTCCTGTCAGGCCATCTTTAAAGAAAGACGATTAGGGTAGACCAATCCCCATGCTTCGATCCTTTAAAATGTAATAAACCTTTCAATCGTAGCTTGAAGAACCGCTGCGTCAGAATTGGTCCATATAATCGTCCCACCCACTTTAACAAAAAAAATTGAATAAACTGACACAGATCTAATTTTTCACTCTACCGAAACTCGGCAAACTGGCGTAGTTGAAAAACGTCGAGCATCTTTATTTTTGTTACATTTGTCGAATACAGCATACGAACTCTACATAATTACTAAATTACACAAAAAAATGCGGGAAAGTCAGAGAAAAGCAGCCTCCTTTCCTCTAAACATCTGGAATACTTGCCCATTTTTGATACAAACTCAAGTTTGGTAAGTAGGTGAAAAGTGTCGTTTTGGAGGGGTTTCGACTCGAAAAACTGTGAAGGGTCGCCACATTTCGGCAATCAGTAAACCTAACCGTTGTGTAAACCTAACCGCCGTCCCAATTGACAGAGTCCACGCCAGGCCACGCCCCTTTTCAGATAACCCCAAAGGCGGTTAGGTTTACTCGCGCGGTTAGGTTTACACAGCGGTTAGGTTTACTGTTTGTTCGACATTTCAGAGCCACCATGGGTTAACTACTGACCATCGTCCGAGACGTAGTCGTCCCAGGCCTTCTCCGCCTGCTCCGCCAACACAGCCCGAACAGTCCTACTGATGACGGAGCCAACATTGGACAAGAAAACATCTGAAACACAATGATAAAGACAGTCTGATCATACACCAGCAAGGTTGTCCGAATAGTCAAAACATCGAAATACGGACTACCTTTTTAACCGAAAAGAACAAAATCGGTCTACTTTTAATGAAAATTTCTAAAATTGCGCATGTTTACATCTTTAAACGGTTTACTTTTTGTCGCTTAGTCGAACCTTACTGGTTTAAGGATGAACAGTGAACGGTGAACACTTAATAAACACTTCGTGGTTGTGGTATGAGCGCATAAATCTCACGAGAACAACGTACCCCAATTGGCGCTGCCCGGCGCCGGAATCGAACTGCCTCCAGTCTCTTTCACCTGGGCCATTCGCACTTCGCTACAGATATCGATCACCTCCTGGTTGGTAAGCACTCTGTAAACAGGAATATATTATATGGCTGATATCACGACCGAAAAACAGGATCTAACCGTTCACAGTTCACTGCCAACTGCGAATCTGCGATATATCAGCCAAACATCATGATCGCGGTCCCACACACCAGCAGGGTTGTCCGGATAGTCAGAAAAGTTCAAGGAACGGACTACTTTTTAGCCGAAAAAAAAAGATCAAAATCGGTCTACTTTTGACGAAAAATCCTACATTTTCACCTATTAACATCTGAAAACGGATTAATTCTTGTCGCTTAGTCAGACCTTACCGGTGTATGGGTAGTCCTTATTATACACCAGAAAGGCGCCAAGGTTTCAGATGTGACTACTGTTAGCAAGGAGACCCAACTTTCGATTTGATTACGTGAAACATTTCGCATCAACAACTGTCCGGACCACATTAATAGAGTATCGCTCCCTTTCTCCACTTACACTTATTCTACTTTCAACGCAAAATTGTGAAGTGTTAGATGAATGCGAGCAATCCGATTAACCACTCACACCTCACTGCTGGTCCACATCCCTCGTCATTTAAAGTAGGACGATTATGGGCTTCAATGTGCTCCAATCGCGCATCAGTCCTTTAAACTGCAATTGAAAAATGTATTGCAGTTTAAAGGACTGAAGCGTTGAGATTGGAGCACATAATCGTCTTTCTTTAATATCATTTTCCCACTCACACCCCTGTGCTGTCCACATCCCTCGTCTCGGCCGCCCGTTGAACTTCTTCTGTGAGTCGTTGGTTGAGCAGCTGGTTACCCGTCTCGCTAATGGTTACCATGGGAGTATATTCACCGAGAAGCCTAAAAATACGTACGTTAACAAGTCGTTACATACATCAGTAAGGGTATTTGTTAAATACGTCAAATTTCATAGTTTTGCACGGAAAATCGTTCAGCATTTAGCAGAAAATAAGTAAATAGGCCATTTTCCAGATAGGCAAAACGTACAGTGTTTTTTGATCTTCGTCCAAGTCGTTGCGCAAACCGTAGGCGTACAGTTCTTTCTCATACTCGACCAAACATTTTGTCATCTGAAAATTAATCAAATTAAAAATAGAGGAAAGCAGACAAAACAACAGAAATTGACATAATAGACCATAATACAGTTTGGTCATTGCAATTTCGAAGAATTATGTTGATTTGAATCGCCTTCAAATACTATTTGCCACTTTTTTTTTCAAAAAAAAACTACTAAAAACGGGAGAAATCGAACCTGTTTTGGATCCTTGTCAACAGCATCTTTGCCTTCCTCACAATCAATTCTCTGACTATCCATCTCCGCCAAACTTTTCTTCAATGCCTAAAAGACAATATAAACAAGAGTGAACTGAATGTCACTGATAGCAGTATATAAGAAGTAATTTCTGAAAAATCTTGGGCTATTTGTAAGTCTAGGAAAAATTCGCACGTAAAATTTCCTTATTTTGATACTGATGCCTACATTTGCCCGATTCCGATCGACCCATAATCATATGGGACAATGACAATGCTGAGGATTTCAGGCAAAAACACAATCAATTTGTGTTTTTTTTTGAATTATACATGCTTACTTTTCGGGGCTTTTCATGTCATGCTTACCCTTTCCACCCCGATCCCCGATCTGGAAATGAGGTATACCGCCTACATCTACATTGCTAAATAGACAGAGAATTGTGGCCGGAAATATCTTGAAAACTTACATTTCTCTTCTTCAGCAACTCCTTGATTTGGTCGGTAGAAGGTTTGGACGAGATGGTCTCTTCGGATGCACTTTTCTCCAAAGTCGACAGCAAATCCTTGGAACTGCACGGCTCTTGCTGCGGCTGCTCAACGACACCTTCTGTTGTTGGTACACCATCATCGGCTGAAACGATGATATGCCTAATCATACGTGGGAACGTGGGGCGACTTTGTTGTCCAGAAAGATTTATTGAAAATCAGGTGTTTTATTCGAGTAAACGAACAATAAAATTGAATGGGAAGTGAAGTTTCACCATTAAATGCGACTATGGTTAGAATTGGGGTGGTTTGAAATCCCGATTCCAATGAAAAACGGATGGTTTACTGGAGCAAGCAACCAACAAAGTCGCCCTAAGTTTGTGCCTAATACTCTGAATAGGCTACAAACTACACAAAATAGGCCTCTTCATAGATAATACACACTGGTAAAGTAAACTATGCCACAAAACGGAACCATTTGAGAGTCAAAAACGTGAAAATTCATGATTTTGCAATAAATAACGGCAATCGGCAAATCTCCCCGAATTAGCAAAACTGAACCCATCATCTCCCACGTTTTCTGGAATCTATATATGATTGATCATTCTCAATTTTACTGCTATAAAATTATTGACCTCGAATTTGGAGAATAACAAGTACCTGACGATGGAGGACTGGAAGTTCGATCTTGGGTCGATTCCTCGTTTTTGTCTCCAGACTCAGCACAGTCTTTTAGAGCATCTTGTTCATTATCCATGATTGAAACCTGGAAGTGCAGGTAGAATCATGACGCGAAGAAGATGGATGTCAATGAGATACGCACTAGCGACTAGCAGAGCACACACAGAAGGATACAAATTATCAACAACATTACGATTGCCGGAGAGGCTGAAGTCTGAGGCCAGTGGTTGAATGGAAAAAATGTATCCTAAAACTACACATATCGTCAAACTTTCAACTTTGTTGGAAGAAAAGCATTCGTGAATGGAACACAGGCCATTATTAACTGTCGCAGGTAGTGTGTGACTGCTGAACAACTGTTGTACGAAAAGAATAATTACGTAATATTACACGACGTTGCATCAGAAACAGCAAAAATTGGAAGATCTCGCAGAAAAAACCGGGTGTTTTGATGTTTCCTGAATGACTAGCTAACGTACTTTTCAAAATAATCACTTTTTAAACAATCAGGTTGAAAACGACCACAAGTGATCAGTTTGGATTCAAGAAATGCCGGTCTTACCATTATGTGGGAGAAACACCGATACCACAAACGACTTAGAAAATCTTCTAGAAAACAGAACAAACACAATTAAATGCAATTGAACGAATTTTTTAATTAGCGATTTTTAAAATTTTGAAAAATAATCCGGCGTTGCGCGAAAAATAGCTTTTTCCCGTTACTTTTACAATTATGTTTCCACCGTAACTTTCACTAACAAAAAATCCAAATTCAGTTCATTTCAACTCATCATTCAAATTTCAAATATAGACCCGTTTGTCACATTTTAGACACGAAAAGTAGTATGCGTGGGTAGGCATCCATATATGAACTGACTAATCTTTATATTGTTTCACTGACCCTCAAAATGTCACTATTGTGGTTGCTCAACTTCTTTCGTTGTTTCTTCTCAGACTGAACTCCTATCAATTAATTACTTTGTTAAACGTCTCTAAATACGATAGGAAGCGTGTAGAACAAAAAGAGTTTGAATGTCTGCGCCTCCTTGAACTTCACGCTTTCTTTCTCCGACCTGCCAACCGGCTGGCGGTTGGCACCAGGTGGTTCTCTCATCCTCTCTCACCCCCTCTCTCTCTCTCTCTCTCTCTTTTCTCACTCTCTTTCTCTCTCTATCTCCATCTTACAGACCCCGAAAAGTAATTGTGGTGTTCCGTTCAGCCGAGATATGAGTGGGCGTGTCCTGGCCCTTCTTAAACGGGTCAATAATACCTGCCACTCGATTCCAATTACCCGAAACTATTCCCTTGCAAAGAAGACGAAAATGGTGAGTTCGTTTTGAGATTTTTCTTCTTGGTAGATTGCTAGAATCCTAACGTTTTGGTTCCTTTTCGATGTTCTAATCACTTAATTATAACATACTGTTTAGAATGTTTAGAATTTCTTCTATCATTTTGTTTTGCTCTAAAACTCTATTTAACTTCCGGGCCCGTAAGGTGAAAAGTAGAATTGAGCTGAGGTTTTCTGAGATGAACTGTTTTGATGAAGATTTTTGGTCTCAGAAAACTAGGTAATACGTTTCCTACACATTTAAGTGAAGAACTGTCTTTTAATATCTTTAAATATGTTTAGTCTAACTTTTCGTTTGTCAGATAAATTAATGAGTAATCGATTTTCAAGAGTTTGACCCCCGAACAGCGAAAAGAGGTGCTGGAGCCAGTGCTGGCAAAAGGCTGGAAGATGGTGGAGGGGCGGGACGCCATCCAGAAGGTTTTCCAGTTCAAGGACTTCAATCAGGTACAAATAATGAATATTATATTATAGTGTTCATGTTTATTATATTAATACTTCACAATGTTTATTATAATACTAGAATGCGTTGAAAACTATTCGAATGTGTACTGTAGGAGTCTAAGTATGAATGATTTAAACTATGCACGAACTTTACGGTGTCCGAAATTTTATTGAGTCTCCATTTTGGATTTGGAGGATTTACTATAAAAGTACAGGGGCCATTAAAATTAAGATTTTGTAGTTTGTGTCTGTCTTAAAAAATTCTAATTAGAATAATTTACTAGTGAAAATACAGGGATCTTCAGGATATTGTAGTTTGTACCTTTCGATTTCAGGCTTTCGGTTTCATGAGCCGCGTTGCCTTGAAGGCAGAGACAATGGACCACCACCCAGAATGGTTCAACGTGTATAATAAGGTAAGTTTTTCTCACTTTCTTTCTTTCTTTCTCTCTATATGCCACTATATCTCTCTGTTCCTCCTCTTCCTCTCTCTCTCTCTCTCTCTCTCTCTCTCTTTCCCTCTCTTCAGCTACCTCTCTCACTTTCTCTCGTTCTTTCTCCGTCTTTCACTCACTCTATTTCTCTCTCTCTCTGCATTCATTTTTCGTCGCTTTCAATCTCTCTCCTCGATTTCCTCCTCTCTATACACACGTTTGTTATTCTCCAACTGTTTCTCTGTCTACCTTCTCCCTTTCTCCCCCCCCCCCCCCACCTCTCTCTCTATCTCACCTCTCTCTCTTATGTTTCTCATCCATCTCTTTGTCTTTACCTCTTCCTCACTCTCTCTCTATTCCCTTATTTCAGGTCGACATAACGCTCAGTTCTCACGATGTCAGTGGACTTTCACAAAGAGACATCAAATTGGCCACCTTTATCGAATCGATAAATGCATAAATTATATTTTTATCACGGTTTTAAAATAAATTTTTGTCTCTCAAAACGTGTTTCATTGAAAATTCATGTGCTTGGTGTTTTGAATCATTTTTTTATATAATTTGAAGCATTTCAAAAACTTTTTGTGCCGTTAACTCAGTACCTCAAGTATAGTTTTTCTTAGGTATCCTCTAAAAGTACTGTATCCATGATTCCTGCTGTAGACTTTTTTGTTCTTGTATCTAATTTGTTTTCCACCTGACTGGTTTTGTGTTTTATGAGCGACAGTGTCAAGGACACATTACTGCCATGGTAGATTTTGCAAACTCAACCGAAGAGGTAGGTAGAGAGAGAGAGGAAGACAGAGAGAGAAGGGGAAGTGAAAGAAAAAGAGAGAAAGAGAAAACGAGGGGAGAAACGCGGAGAGAGTAGGCGAGAGAGAGAAATAGTAAAAAAAAAACAGAGAGAAAGAGGACGAAATAGAGATAAAGGGAAAGAAAATCGAGAGAGAAAGGGAGAGATGAATGTACAGCGAGAATGTGAGAATGAACATAAGGGAAATCTTGTATGCGGTGATTCTATTTATCTTTATGCCCCCTACATAGGGTTCGTTGCTTCACGGTCGATGCTTAAAGGAGGACGATTATGTGGTCCAATCGCAACGCTTCAGTCCTTTAAACTGCACTACATTTTCAATTACACTTTAAAGGACCGTTGACACGGGATTGGTCCACATAATCGTCCTTCTTTGAAAGCAAGATTTTGTCACAAACTTGAAACGCATATTGGGACAGATTTATCGAGAAGGAAAACGGTCAACACTGACCATACAAACACAAAAAAAAGTCAAATCACATAATATTATCTGAATCAGTATGATTCTACGGTTACCATTTTACAAAGTGTAAAACGCTTATTTACTAAAAAAGTACAAAAGTACAAAATCAATGAAAATCGGAAAAGAATCTAGTGAAGAAACATGTGACTACTAGTCCACACGTTTGTATAAAATTGGAGCTCTTTTCCAACTTTCTTCAAGCAAAAACTATAAGTATCTGAAATATGGATGTTTTCACAAAAAAAAGCCTATTTCTAGTCGAACAATACTCACTTTAAACGTGAGTCACACTAAAACATTGTGAATTTAATGAAAAAAAAAACTACTCACTTCTAAATAAACTATAAACATAAGTATGAAAGTCAGTCTAGGATATGTGCTACGTTGTGGGCAAGTTTGATAAGTATCACACAGCAGAAAACACGGGGCTAAAGTAAGACTAGTGTACGTGTGCTAGAACACCCCTACACCTTTCTCCCAACCTGCGACACCTCAGGTACACGCTATTTCTCTGATCTACATCCCGTCCGGATACGAATCACGCGAAATAGTGTGGCAAAGCGAGAGACGCAGGGATGGGATGGAGGTGCCGGGATGTTTTTAGCATACATGCTTTGAAGACATCGAATCGCAGTATGACTAGACAAAAACCGGGACAAAACATGCTAGTGAGTGATAATATGAAAAGAACTTTTGTTAAAAAACGTTAAAAACCTATAAAGGTGTGGAAAATCTAATTGATCGGTGAAAAGTAGTTTTCAATTGAGAAGCAGTAATCAGATTAATTATGAATTGAATAGGTCCACAGAACCTTACTCAATCTACCAGTGCAAGTTGAATTCTGCACCAAACTACAAGTTCACTTCTAATCGATAATCCAAATTGTAGATCAGACAAAAAACAGTAATTATGTTTATAAGTAAGGTTAATTGGGTCCGCAGAACCCTAATGAATCTACCAGTGCAAGTTGAATTCTGCACCAAACTACAAGTTCACTTCTATTCGATAATTCAAATTGTAGATCAAACAGAAAACAGTAATTATGTTTATAAGTAAGGTTAATTGGGTCCACAGAACCCTCTCCTCATCGCCAGGATGTGTTCACATAGCACTTGTGAACTGGTTTCCTCGGGATGGGCGGCCATCACCGTCACCACCACTGCCTGCAAATTGAATACATATTAAAGAAGGACGATTATGTAGTCCAGTCGCAACTCTTCAGTCCTTTAAACTACAATACATTTTTCAATTGCAGTTTACAGGACCGTTGGCACGGGATTGGTCCACATAATCGTCCTGCTTTAATGAAAAAAGATTAATAATTATAATAGTATCTAGCGTGACCAACTATTCGTTGTAATTTGATCCCGTTACACCATAATTCTCAAACTTCAGGCAAAAACCAACGGGATCAAAAAACAAACACAGCGGGATGGGTCAAATACACCGGATAGGCTTGGGTATGATTTTAGTATGGTTTTACTCTCCTATAACCAAAGTTGTCAGAAAGAGCTACGGTGAATCCATCTTTTTTTGGAAACAGCAATCAGAAAGTTTAACAGTTCGCAGTTCACATATAGTGGGTGCCAAATTCATAAATGTCTGTCTCTTACAGGAATCGAAACTGCGAGCAAAAGATTCGTAGCAGGCCGCTAACCACTGCGCTATTAGAGAAGATAACGGGCATGTTTTGGAATGGAAGACATGTGTGCGTACACAGCGGAAAGTGAGATATACAGTACCCTCCCGCCTTCCCGTTGACGACGACTATAAGAATGACGAAGACTATATAGTTCTCACCATTCCCACTAAGAACTTGGAAGCGTGCCACCGAATTCCCAGAACTTTATCAAACACATAAACAAAAGAACTCTTTATAAAACAAGCAAAAGTATACGATTTCTCTAATGAACTCAGAACGATTGGCGCCAAATTTCAGCAATTGGCCAGCTACAAAAACGAGAGAGCATGCAGGTCAATGACGCGCAGACAGGCTCAGACAGTCTGCGTCTCTCTGACCTGCACACTTTCTTGTTTAGTCAATAAAAAAGTGGCTGGCCAATAGGCTGGGAACTGTCTGAGATCTCAGACAATTCTCAGCCAATTGGCCAGCCATTTTCTTATTGGCCGAGCGAGAGAGTGTGCAGGTCAGAGAGACCCAGATGTCTGCGGCCTCATTGACCTGCACACTCTCTCGCTTTGGTAGCTGGCCAATCGAAGAAAATTGGCGCCAATCGTTCTGAGCTGTTGGTCCGAACATCTTGGCGCTGAGCCAATGATTGTCAGTGCAAATAGAACGAGCTATGCTTACCTCAGGGAACAGCTGACATAGGTTGAACTGGAGTCGGGCTCGTTCTTGGTCGACGGAAGAGCCCTGTTGACGACGTCTGGAAAAGGTTAGAGGTCAGTTTCGAGTTTCAAAGTTGTAGAGCGAAAATTTGCTGTGCAGCAACGATTGCTAACCCCTGATGACACGCCTGATCAATGAAACACACAAAATAGTGGTAATGGGAAGGGAGAGTCAAAGTGCCTTATTACGTACATTTGTTGATCTTCGATCCTCCGCCAATATTCCTTTTGTTGAATGTGGAGGGAGAGGAGGAGGGGGGGGGGGGGGGGTAATAATATTAACTTCAACAACCTCCCCATCCTTCGGCTCGATACTCAGTTAAAGGAGACCGGAGAGCAACATGGTTTCTCGTACAGCTGCTGTATCCTACTTTTGATTGGACGCGTTGCGTGTGGCGCGGCACTGTCATGTGAATGTCACGTGGACTGATCAAACTAATATACGAGTTATTTGTGATCTCTGATCTCAATACAGTTCCAAGCAGCCCGAAACAAAACCTCTGCTCAAGTTGTGTTCCGGTCTCTTTTAACTGTGTACCTCACTTCCATTTCACATTATCGACCTTTGAATAAAAAGGGGGGGGGAGGCTTGGTACTACAACTCCCACCATCTTCCAATTTGGGGGGGGGGGACAAATAGTATTACTTACCCATTCGACACCATCGGCCCCACACTCAGCTCGCTATGGCCCCACACCGCGGTGGATGGGGCGTACAGCTGGCCCATATCTTCTCGACTGTTAATTCTTCGTGGAATGGGCACGGACTGGTTACGGCCCACGGAAGCATGCCACGACTGCACAGGCAGGTGATGGGGGCGGGGCTAAAATTTATTTTGTGAATACTTCACATCAATTTGACGAGTGGGTTCTACGGTTCATCTTGTTTCTGGAAAATTGCCTTGTAACTACAGTTTTCAGTCAAAGGCAAGGTTTTTTTTGTCGATTTCAGTTGGATTGTATCCTCCTTGGTCCGTCACACTCAGAACTGTGAATTACCAATTACTGCTAAATCCGACGAAGTGGTTTGATATTATAGTCGTCGCCAACGGTAAGGCGGGAGGGTACTGTATATCTCACTTGCCGCTGTGTACGCACACATGTCTTCAATTCGAAAACAGTTATGCTTCTAATAGCGCAGTGGTTAGCGGCCTGCTACAAATCTTTTGCTCGCAGGTTCGATGCCGGTGAGAGACAGAATATTATAAAATTGACACCCACTATACTAGTTATACAAGCCCTCACTGTTCCCATCGGAGAGTTTTCCTGGTTCCCCCTATGTGATAGAGCGTTCAACGACTGTGTTCTAGGCTTCGGGTCATTACGGTGAATAGTGAATAGGGTCATTAGAACTGGTTGAATTCGGGTTAAATCAATTAAGTGTTTCACTAAAAGTATTTATATTCCCCTCACCGTTCCCATTGGAGTGTTCTCCTGGTTCCCTCTATGTGTCTCCAGTTGAGCGTTCAGGGACTGAGTACGAGCCACTGGACTGTGCATCAACTTCTCATATTGCATTGACGGGCCTGGAAGGTGAAAGAAGGTTATTGGGC
This sequence comes from Litoditis marina, assembly GCA_964036275.1. Lineage (NCBI taxonomy): Eukaryota > Metazoa > Nematoda > Chromadorea > Rhabditida > Rhabditidae > Litoditis > Litoditis marina. The sequence goes on along the minus strand of OZ038437.1, from coordinate 5,170,515 downwards.
AAGTTATACCTTATTCAGGTTTTTCATTGACTATACCGTTCACAAGGAACTCAGTTCCTGGCTCACTGGTTTGGAACTGTTTTATTCTATTTCAAGTTCTTCTTTTTGGTATACCACCTACTTCATACAAAAAGGGTTCATAACATCAGTTTTGAGCGGTTGTTTTTTGAAGGTATAAAAGTCGTCACTGAGTTTCTGAGGTTGTAAAAGTCAGCTGTTTCAATAAGATCATTTACCAAAAAACTTTTTTTTCTCATTAGAAATGGCGAAAAACGCACGTGCAGCAACTGGACGTTTCTGATTTCTGTCCTTCATTAGTCGATCCGTGACACTCACGTGGACACCATTTGGACGTTCCGGATGGAAGTATCTGAAACATAGTTGAACTTATTTATATAGTCGTCGCCAACGGAAAGGCGGGAGGGTACTGTACATCTAACTTTCCGCTGTGTACGCACACATGTCTTCGATTCCAAAGCGTGCCGGTTATGTGCTCTAATAGCGCAGTGATTAGCGCCCTGCTACGACTCTTTTGCTCGCAGGTTCGATTCCGGCGAGAGACAAAAATTTATAAATTTGGCACTCACTGTACCTGTCATTTACGTGGAACAGCAACGTGAACACGTGTTTGGGTGAATACTGTTATGCCCAAGAGAACCGAGTACGTATGCTAGAAGATTCCGACACGTTCATCCCATCCTGCGTCTCCTCAAACATACGGTATTTCCGCCAAGATGTCAGAGACAAGAAATAGTGAGGCATAGCGAGAGACGCAGGATGGGATGAAGGTGTCGGGAAACAGACTGTGGTAAGTGCCGATGTAATATTTTATCGAACTGCTATCCAGTTGTTCCACATCACAATATACGGTTACAGTAACCAAATTTTACTTGTTTCCATACGTGCACTTCCGTGCTAACAGTATTAACCCACAGCCAAATACACAGTTACAGTAATCCACAGCGTGGTACACAGTTACATCGACCCACACCATAAAATAGAGTTACAGTAACCCACTTGCACTTATTTCCGTACGTGCACTTTCGTGCATATGGACATAGTTGTGCCCCAGGTCCCGTGGAATTCTTGGCCAGAAATTGGTCTAGTGTCGGCCCGTGGCGGCCCAGCGGGTCGTCCGGCGGCATGAATCTAGAAAATCGATATTTGAAAATAAATCAATATTCATTTTGTTTGTCTGTGTTCACCTTCGTATCAAGCTCCCCTCATATCGCGTGATAGGTAGTTTACTGTCTTTTTTCGAAGAAACGTGAACTCCACAGTTGTGAAGGCGGTGCTACCGATTCAAAACTCTTGTGGTTTTCAACATGTTATAATTAGGTACTGTAGATTATGTGCGATGGCGCGAAATCAACTATACTAGAAGTAAATTGAATAGTCACGAAGAGTTAGTATTCTAATGAGACATCGTGCACTTTGCACTTTGTCATTGCACGTTTCAGAGTTCTGCTGTGTTTTCACGTAACTGTGCAACTGACTAACAGTATATAACTCACTTGCCGTCCACAAAGCTGTACATGAGCAGGCGATTTTCCACCAACCGGAGGTACTGCGGGTTCTCACGGATGAGATCTCTGTAAATAACAGAATAAAGTTTTAAATAACAAAAAGTTTTCCCAAATGTCATGATATTTAAAAGTTCGGGTAACAAATGTCTTGAAATGTGTAGCGAGTGTATCATTCACACTATTTGAGGGCATAGAGTTTGGATCAATACTATAACTATCGACGCACCAAATAAAACAATAATAATAACAATTGGTAAAAAATCAATAAATCAATAGTATACCTGTACTCGTCGTTGGATACAACAACTGCGTCTTTTTCCTCGGCCGTCTTCAGAATATATCGATCGTCGTGACACACGATTCGGCGACCGTTTATTCTCCTGAAAACAAAAACACATGTTGGTTCGACTATAGTCTGTTCCACGCACTTATAACCTTCTACAGTAATCTTCGCGAACTTCTAGATCAAAGTTTCGTAGTTTGATGTTTTTTGAATGACTTCAATTTTTGCTATTGTGTTTTCTATCTATGCTACTGCCAACTATGAAAGCTTGAAACCAAAATAATGATTATTTCATTTGAAAAAGCCTTCTAAATATGTGACGGATTACTGTAGAAGGACATCGATTGGTGAAACGAACTATACTAATAGATCGAGCACCTAAGAGCTATAGAGTTGTGATCTATTCGGATTTTTCACAATCGGTTAATATTAGGTCACCGTGCAATCATTTGAAGTGGAGAAGTGTGAACAAGATTTATTGCTATTGTTACTGGTAGATCGAAATTTGAAAAGCTTGCATAATTTCATCAGGCGACCCGTTTTCTTTTCATATTCGGGAAAAGAGTTGTTGATCCATTTATGAAGTTCTGCGGATTGAGGAGAATCCGGTAATGGACTAATCCTTTTATTAAACATCTTTGTTTGTTATCATTGCATCGAAAGTAATGTGAGTCTAGATCTAGACTAACCACCCACACACAAATGATATAGTCTGTTCCACGCACTTATAACCCTCTACAGTAATCTTTGAGAACTTCTAGATCCACGTTTCGCAGTTTGATGTTTTTGGAATGACTTCAATTTTCGCTATTGTGTTTTCTATCTATGCTACTAAAAACTCTGGAAGTTTGAAACCAAAATACTGATTTATTGATTAGAAAAAGCCTTCTAAACATGTGACGGATTACTGTAGAAGGACATCGATTGGTGAAACGAACTATATATATGACTATATGTGGCAAAATTCACGGTTAAAAAACTATATTACGAGCACTAACCTTGCCACAGAATTGACGTACTAAATAGTATAAAACCCCTCTCGGAAGTCCTCAAAATGATCAAAACTAAGAAAGTATACAAATAATTTGAAAGTATCTCACCTAGACGGAGTCCAGACTATTCTCTCTTGCTGATCTAACTCCGCGAGAACGTGTTGGTCGGTGATCGGACAGTCCGCTCGCGCTGATTCACGTCTAAAACATACGTATTGATTATTTTATATTTCAAACTTGATTTGCACAATGGTAGAAATTGAGGAGACCTAGGCCTGGTGAAACAATCAAAACAAAATAAAAGAAAAAATTTGTTAGCAACGGAAAGAAAAAGGACCTCCACGTCATCAAATTTTGGTTCCAACACTTTAGAAAATCAAATTGGTCGTTTGCTGTCTTTGTTGGGGAAATGGATATACGGAAACTGTGGTATGATTGATCAAGTTAATGTGCTCAGTAAGAGATGTACTCAAAACCGTTTCGACCCTGATTCAAGACGGTTTTGGGTTTTCTCAGAGGGTTGGGTCATCATCAGTTGAACCCCTCTGAGAAAATGGAAACAGGACGAAAGACAGCGGAGATATGAGAGAATTGAGAGTTGTGAATTCATACTGTATCGACGTAGGGTTAAGAATGACTCTATAGTCTGTTTCACGCAACAATAGCCCTCTACAGTAAGACTGTAAATCTTTCAAGTACATTATTCATATCTTGTAGGTATTATAAATAGTTTGAATTTTGTGATTTTGTTTTGTACAGTGGTTAATACAGGCACAGCAAACAGTGAACCTAAAAGTCTGTTTGCTGATTGAATAAATTGCCTGGAAGATTCGAAAGATTACTGTAGAAAGTCACCGATTGGTGGAACGGAGTATATAGTTCGTTTCACCAATCGATGTCCTTCTACAGTAATCCGTCACATGTTTAGAAGGCTTTTTCTAATCAATAAATCAGTATTTTGGTTTCAAACTTCCAGAGTTTTTAGTAGCATAGATAGAAAACACAATAGCGAAAATTGAATTCATTCCAAAAACATCAAACTACGAAACGTGGATCTAGAAGTTCTCAAAGATTACTGTAGAGGGTTATAAGTGCGTGAAACAGACTATACCTGAACTGTGGAATGATGACGAGTACGTCGGTGTGGCCGCGCTCGGTGAAGAACTGGACGCAGTCTCGTATTCCGGAGCAGGAGAACACCTCCTTACGACCGTGGCTGGAAGTTGATGAATGAACTATTTATTGTTATATTAGGTAATTTTATTTGAACAAAATATAATTGTGTCACTAGGACTTTAGGTTGGTGGTATGATTAATTTAATGAATGACATTATTTTATTACTTTTGTTACTTTTATTGAAATAATTGAAATAAAAATATTTTATTGAAAAGAAAAGCAGCAGTCAAAACTCCAAATCGGGACACTCGTATCCCGGCGGAATGTAAGCGCAGAGAACTATACTAGATGTAAATTGAATAGTCACGTAAAGTTGGCTTTCTAATGAGCCATTGTGCACTCTGTTATTGCCCGTTTGTTCCTGGGTTCTGCTGTGTTTTTCTGCTGTGTTTTACATGTTTCATGTGACTATGCGATGGACTAACAGTATAGCGTACGTTTGAAGAAGACGGAGGTTGGGATAAAAAACCGGAACAATCATGAATACGACCTCAGAGAGGTCTACAGAAAAACGGTACAGATAACCAGCTAGATTTTACTGATATCTGAGGAGGTCTGGCTGAAGTCTGTTCAAGAGGTAAACATATTACTAAAGATTCTGTGGGAAAGAAAAACATTCTCGACACAACAAACGGAAACTTCTAAGATCATGTACGAGTATTCAGTATGAGCATTCAGGAGTCTAGGCTCCAGATGTTGGCACAAATGCATCCTTTGTTGGAAACTTGATCTACAAATACTGATAGGCTACTGAGCAACGGTGAAAAACCTACAAACACAAGCAAACAGATCAGCAATGGATTGCTAGAACAATTATTTGTGAGAAAATCTTGTTTTCCGAGATAATATAGGCAGCATGCGCTCAGCAAACAGGAGTGAAAATCGGGACCAAACTACAAACACAGCAGAATAAGTGAACAATTGAGAATTGCGGTCATCATGCGCAGCATCTAAGTTCCAAATCGGGCACCTCCTGCGCCACTGGAATTGGCCACTGTTTGCCTAGGCCAATGGACAATGGGTCAAAAAAAATGGCCGACGCGGGGGATAGAAAGAAATGTTTTCCCATAATAAGAAGAAAAACAGGGCTGAACACGGAGTGAGCACGTCATTTTGACGTGAGTACGGGGTTTTGGGGTTTTCACGTGTGTCCAGGCAGGAAAATCGTGGAAAACTCTAAAGTATAGTCTGTTCCACGCACTTATAACCCTCTACAGTAATCTTTGAGAACTTCTAGATCCACGTTTCGTAGTTTGATGTTTTTGGAATGACTTCAATTTTTGCTATTGTGTTTTCTATCTATGCTACTGAAAACTCTGGAAGTTTGAAACCAAAATACTGATTTATTGATTAGAAAAAGCCTTCTAAACATGTGACGGATTACTGTAGAAGGACATCGATTGGTGAAACGAACTAACTGCCCCATGGAGACTGGAACTCTAGGGAACAGAATTTGGGCTAAAACTATATATACTGTAAATGTTCGCTTTTGTTTGATGATGAATATGATTCGCGGATAGCAGAACAATATAGATTCCACAATATTGAAGCGGCGCAAAAAGATAGAGGGTTTCCAACACTTTGAAGTTGAAAAAAGTGGCAACATTTGTTAGAAAATGTCTGAGTACGAAAAGTGTCCACTACATTACCAAAGCTTCACAAAGCCAAAGCTTTTTATAGCTTGGAAGGAAATAGTGTGTGGAAACAGAGAGTGAGAAAGAGAGAGAAAGTGAAAAAGAGAGAAAAAAGTTGAGACGATCAAACAGCAACCGGTCAGCGGTCAGACGGTGGACGAGACAGTGTGGGGAAGAAGAGACGCAGACAAGGAGAGTATAAGAGAGCGTGGAGGACAGAGAGGGTTGAGAGAGTGGGTTGCTCTCAGCTGAGCATGCAGGAGACGCGTGGCTCGGAATGGAGAAGCGGGTTGGAGGTTCAGAGGGTCAAGAGAGAGAGAGAGAGCGGGAGAAGAAAAATGAAGAGAGAGAGAGAGAGAGAGAGAGAGAGAGAGAGAGAGAGAGAGAGAGAGAGAAGAGAGGGGGAGGGGCAGAAAGAGAGACGCACGGTGGAAAGTTTCTTCAAACCGCTAGAAATAAAGAAAAATATGAGGATTAAGAAGAAATGTTGATTGTCAAAGTAAAAGAGTTATTATTTGGTGTACTCTTCTTTCAGTACGCTGTTTTCGAAAAGCAAACTTGTCACTTGAAGAAGGTAGATCAAATCTGCCTCGATAGTATTTATATTTGTGCGAAAAACACAATGCAGCTAAATGTCCTTTTAAAATGAAAACAGAAAAAAGGCAGTTGGAGCATGTACTGTAGAAGTCGGAGTAGGAATGATGTGGACTTTACTTACAGTAACTACTCTACACAGGGTGGAGCTCACTCTTCACTTAAAGAAGGACGATAATGTGGACCAATCTCGTGTCAACGGTCCTTTAAACTGCAATCGAAAAAACTATTGCAGTTTAAAGGACTGAACCGGCGCGATTGGACCACATAATCGTCCTTCTCTAAAATTAAAATAGAAAATGCATGAAAAGAGCAAATAGTGGGCAAATATTGCAATCCACACAATGGTCGCGCAAATATACACAAAGAGACATGGAAAGAAATAAGACAAACAAAGAAAATAGAGAGGCAGATAGAGAGAGAGAGGAAGGGAGGGAAAGATGAATACTGGGGCGGGGGAGCTAGAGGGATAGAGGGAGAGAGAAAGAGAGGGAGAAAGACCGACACACAGAGAGTGTATGGTTCTTTCCGGAAATTGCAGACAAAACCGACCTGTCACAATGCAGTTTTCAACAAATGTGAATTTTCTGACGGCCTAGTAATCCTCAAACCTCATGAGAAGTTCATGAACATCTCATGAACTACGTGTAAAGACTCAATGTTGTAGCAGAAGAAGAGCAATCAATAGAATCTCATGAGAAATTGATGAGATGTTGTTCAAGAGATAATCTCACAGGGTCTGCGAGGGATATTGCTGCCGCGCCTGATGTCAGAGCAGGAGAGAGAGAGAGAGAGAGAGAGAGAGAGAGAGAAATAGAGAGAGAGAGAGAGAGAGAGAGAGAGAGAGAGAGAGAGAGAGAGACAGAGACAGAGACAGAGAGAGAGAGAGAGAGAGAGAGAAATAGAGAGAGAGAGAGAGAGAGAGAGAGAGAGAGAGAGAGAGAGAGAGAGAAATAGAGAGAGAGAGAGAGAGAGAGAGAGAGAGAGAGAGAGAGAGAGAGAGAGAGAGAGAGAGAGAGAGAGAGACAGAGATATATAAGAGAAAGAAAGATAACCCCTACCTCATGGCTATATTCGATCCATCGATCACAATAGATCTCAAAGTCGTCTCGTTGCTTGGCTGGCTAGTAGCCGCCCGGTGGCCGGCCTCGCAGCCGCGGCCCAACTTCACCAACTCGGCTAGGATGCGGTCCTGCAATGCGCATTTGATCTACTTTTTTGACTTTTTTCAAATTATTGACAAGAGATTACTGTAGCAGATGCTTTTTCTGTGCGAAATACCCCAAACCACACCAACTCGATTAGGATGCGGTCCTGCAATGCGCATTTGACTTACTTTTGGACCTACTTCAAATTTGAGAGCAGTTGGTTGCTGTATAATTCACCTGCTCCTGTTACATAGGGTTCACTTTTCATAGCAACCCTATACGATGTCGCCCAAAAGTTGAGAAAGAGAGAGAGGAGAGATGCTGTGAAAGTGCACTCAGCAATTATGAGCACTATACCTGTCCACATTCCATTCCCACTCGTCTGAGTACCATACTCAGCTGATCCTCGGTGTAGCCGAGGTTCTTCGCGAACAGAACCAGTTCGGCAGGCGGTCCGGCGGTCGGGGTCAATGGGTCGGGAGCGTCGTCTGCTGAAAAGGACAAACTGCATACCAAGCTAAAACAGAGCGGTACCGACATTTTTGCACCATCTCTGAAAAACCGCTGCAACTTAAAATACCGGACTCGCCAATTTTGCAACTTAAAATACCGGGGTCAGTCAGATGTCGCCTGTACTTTTTGAAATTCATAAGGAGATGCAGGCTAATTCGACACCAGTATTTAAGCCTGCATCTTCTCCGGTATTTTAAGCTGCCAGCGTTTTCACAGATATCGGCGTACTTTAAAAACGGCGAGTCCTATGAATCGAATCGATGAACAAAAACATTCCATGGTTTACTTGCGTGTATACTGTTGGTATAATATTACTGTGTGTGTGTGATTGAAATGATACAGTTGGGTGGAAGTTGAACACTTAAAGATGGTCTGACAGAAACCAAATCTCGTGCCTTGCGCTCCACGGTTAATTCATTCGCTCCAACGCGAATGCACCCAAAAACCAAGTGTTCGCATCTCCGCTAATAAATTGTGATTAAATGATCCAGAGTACATCAATACATTAGTTTTTGTAGCGCATTTGCTATGTAGCGACGGAATTAACCGTGGAGCGCGAGGCACGAGATTTGGTTCCTGTCAGACCATCTTTAATCGTCACATCAAAATAACATGGACCCTATTGTTTCCTTTCCGTAAACATTATTCCCTTTTTTCCAATTTCCCATAATGCGTGCAGTCCTAAATGCCACACTGAATGGTAATCTAATGCAACCGTCTATTGTTCGAATGTTATGAGACAATTACGCAGAGCCCGGTCTATAATCCATATTTTTCATACAAGAAATTAATGTATAACTAATTGCGCAAAAAAGTTGTTCTCGAAGTCTGACTGCCCTTTTTCACGTAGTAAGGTTCAGGGCTTGCATTCCTCAAAAAAGGTAATACGTATAGTGCTCTATTCCCTGTGTTTGTAGTTTGATTCTGTTGATTCTTTGTTAAAGTTCGTTGATTATGGGTACCAAGAATAAGTCATTCAAAATTAAAAGTAATTAAAGTGAAATTCATTTGAAAGTAAAAGTCATTAATTCACTTTTAGTCAGGATTTGAAAAAATACGAAAATTTCCGAAAACTTTATTTCTGCTTCTCAACTGTTTCTGTACTTAATGACTTTTACTTTCGAATGACTTATTCTGGTTGCCTTGATTATGGCTTGTTTCGAGATCAAACTACAAAGAAGAATGGTCATCTTCTATAGTCTGTTCCACGCACTTATAACCGTCTACAGTAATCTGCGCAAACTTCCAGGTCAGCGTTTCGTAGTCTGATGCTTTTAGAAAGATTTCAAACTTCGCGATTCTGTTTTCTACCTTCACACCTGCAAACTCTGAAAGTGTGAAAGCTAAATAATGATTTATTCATTACAAAAAAGCCTCCTGAATGTTTTACAGATTACTGTAGCAGGACATTGATTGGTGAAACGAACTATATAACTGGTACAGACCGATAGAAATGGAAAACAATGTTCTCGTTTATTTGAATTGCGCGATGTTTAACAAAGCAAGATTTCGAAATTTGTGAAAAAGTATTACTTTTGAAAAATGTGAATTTTGCATTTTGTTTCTCCTCACACCCAAGCATTGCAGCACATTTTCTCTGAGAAAGAGTTGTGTTTTAGTGTTTCTCCATTCTCAATCAACGGAAACTGTCGCACACGGGATTCGAACCCGCGGCTATACACCTCGAAAGAAATATGATAACATGCATTAGGCTATAGGACGATAATAGTCGTCGCTAACGGAATGGCGGGAGGGTACTGTATATCTCACTTTTCGCTGTGTACGCACACATGTTTTTGATTCCAAAGCTTGCCGGTTATGTAATCTCATAGCGCAGTGGTTACTGGTTAGGGTCTTGCTACGAATCAAACTTTGCTCTCATTTTCGATTCTGGCGAGAGACAGAAATTGATAGGTTTGGCACCCACTATACCTACTTTTCTAAAAAAGCATAGTTTATACTAGAAGCAAATAAAAGTTAGCACTCTAATGAGGCACTTTGTCATTGCACGTTTCTGAGTTCTGCTGTTTTGGACATGTTCACGTGACTGTGCAATTGACTAACCGGATATAGTATATTTCGTTCCCTCGAAATGAAGCATATTTTCCCTGAGAAAGAGGTGTGTATTAGTGTTTCTCCGTTTCCAATCAACTTAGAAGCCTATCCGCTGGTCTTCCCACATATTAATATCGGCTAATGTTCCGGATAAGCGGATTTCGGGGGATTTAGGGTAGATCAAAACATTGTTTATCAGATGATGTCAACTTAAAGATTAACTGATTTGTGCTGTGGTCAATGTTCAAACAACGGAATAAGTAACAAAGTACTGTATCTGACATTTTACTCGCTCCGCAGACCAAGTACGTGACAGTTATACCGGCGTTCCAAACTGAAAAGTGCCAAGCTCTGCGCTAAAAACTACACCTTTTCTGTTTTCATAATGTGCATGCGATGTCAAAAACAGCAAACAGACTGCTCAATTGAGTTAAAGGGTTGACCATGGTAAATTATTTGTGTGCGAAGAACAAATCAAACTAGGACTACAGATTGTGTCAGAAATAGCAGCAACGCACGATCGATGCTGCCTTGATGGAATTTTATTCTCCCATCCATGCCATATTTATCGATCCATGCCATGTTTATCGACTTTCTCTCCCATCCATGCCATATTTATCGATCTTCTCTCTAAACATCACTCACTAAGTCTTAACGTGGACAGGCTGATGTCCGAACTGAGCGCGTCTGAACTTTCTCGGCTCAAAGAAGAATGACTCTCCTCGGAGCATGAACTGAAAATAGTGAAATAGTAGAATAATTTTGATAGAATGATAATAAAATAGATTGATTGATCCAAAACTTGCATTAAACTTGAAATCACTATGAGTAAAACGTGAGACGGCCGCGACAATGTCGCTGCCGGCCGTCTCAGTTTTAACTGTTGTTTATCGTAAAACGTGAGACGGCCGCGACAATGTCGCTGCCTGCCGTCTCAGTTTTAACTGTTGTTTATCAGCCTGCGTCTCCTTTTCCGCTGTGTACGCATATATGTCTCCGATTCCAAAACAAGCCAGTCGTATAGTCTAATGGCGCAGTGGTTAGCGGCCTTCTACGAATCTTTTGCTTGCAGGTTCGATTCCGGCAAAAAACAGAAATTTATAAGTTGGGCACCCACTATACCTGTAGCAGGAGTCGTTCTCGCCGGACGAAAGTTTTGGATCGACGCGCAGCGGCTCGTGCGGCGCGATACGACGCAGCGGCGGATGGGAACGCTCCATTCTGCAAGAAAAATCGATAATAAAGATAAGACACAAATTATTCATTACATCGAGTGTACCAACGAAACGAGAACGTTACGATATCATGTCGAATGTGAAAGTGATAAAACATATATATTATTGTACAGATTTTCAAAAGAGGACGAATGTGCTTAGTCAATAACATAATATGTAAAAACGTTAGAATGATACAGTACCAGGCGGTAATTTAAAAAAAGCAATAAATAGTACAGTATTAACGAAAGTGTTGACACACCATAACTAGGTGGTACAGTAACCCAAGATGGTACTCAAGTAGATAGGACACAGTACTAAACAGTAATAACCCCTCAAAAGTATTGATACTGAAGGACATAAAAATTGATTTGGCTACAGTATGTCATAAGGTATTTCACAGCATATAAACTGACATACAGTTACACACGTGAGGCGACTTTGTTGTCCACAAAACTTGAAAATTAGGTGTTTTAGATGGGTAAAAGAACTACCAAACTAGAGGAAAAGTAAGGTTTTCAACAAAGAAGATGACATTTGTTGGAACTAGGACAGTTCGATCTCAGGATTTCGAAGTAGATAGAGTGCTTCACTGAACAATCCAACAAAGTCGTCCTATGTTTGATACAGTACCACGCCACGGTTTTTGAGACTTTATGGAAAATCGTTGTAGTTTGATCTTTCTACACGCTATACATTACGAATCTGAACAGAAAAGCAACTAGATCAAACTACAAAAATAGCGAGATAGGAAAATACACCGTATACGCTTGCTTCGGGAAGACCGTGCTCTTAAAGAAGGTCTAGTATGTGCTCCAATCGCAACGCTCCAGTCCTTTAAACTGCAATACATTTTTCAATCGCTGTTTAAAGGACTGAAGCGCCGAGATTGGAGCACATAATCGTCCTACTTTGAAGAAGGACGATTATGTGGTCCAATGCCAACGCTTCAGTCCTTTAAACTGCAATACATTTTTCAATTGCAGTTTAAAGGACCGTTGACACGGGATTGGTCCACATAATCGTCCTGCTGCTAACAAATAAAGCATACAGTATACATGCAACCACTCACACAGGATTAGGTAAATCGCACTAAATATGGCGTTTTCCGAGTAGGCGGAGGGTAAAAAAGTAAATTTTTCTTACAAGGATTTGTCTGAGAAGCGAAAGTGAAAAAAGTAAAACAAATATAGAACAGCCTAATTCTGCTGAAGTTTAGCGTTGCGCACAGGGTGGTCCATAAAACATATAAAATAATATATTTTTGGAATAGTAGCATCGCATGATAATAACATGTAGAGAGAGCGAGAGAGGAAGAGAGAGAGAAAGAGAGTGAGAGAAAGAGAGAGAGAGAAAGATAAAAAGAGAGAGAGATGAGAGGGAGAGAAATGAGAGAGAGGGTGAGAGAGAGAGGGAGAGTTGAGATAGAAAGAGAAAGAGAGAGAGAGAGAGAGAGAAAGATGGAAAGAGAGGGAAAGAAAAAGAGAGAGGGAGAGCGAGAGAACTAAATTTGGAAGGTTGGTGGTTGCTCCGTTCCTAGGGCAGGTTTGCCATTGCTTTTCGTGTTTTTGGCCGTCTGGACCACTAAGTAAACATGAAATGCAAGCAAAGTTTGACAAATCACTCTCCCGGTCTGGGTCTCTCAATTGATAAAACTCTCTCCAATGAACAGAGAGAGAGGAAGAGAGAAAGAGAGAGAGAAAGAGAGAGGAGGAGAAGAGATAGAGAGAGATAGAGAGAGAAATAGAGAGGAAAGAGCAGAGGAAGTTATGTTGAACAAGAGATGAATAATTTAGCATCGACACTAAATTACAAGGTTGTGCAGGCTCATGTTTGATGTAGATAATAATTATAACAGAGGCATGTAATTTGAGATTTAGTAATGAAAAGTCGTTGGTGTTTGAGCTCTTAGTTGCACAGTGGAAGTAGTGAGAGAGAGACAAAGAGGAGGGAGAGAGAGAGAGAGAGAGACAAAGAGGGAGGGAGAGAGAGAGAGAGAGAGACGGCATGAGAGAGAGTATCAAACTAGAGAGGGAAACTGACACAGAGAGAAACATGGAGAAATGCAGAGAGGCAAAAAAGAAAGAGGCAAAGAGAGAGACAAGGAGAGAGAGAGATAGAGAGAGGGAGAGAGAGATAGAGAGAGGGAGAGAGGGAAAGAAAGAAAGAGAGAGAAAAAAGAAAGAGAGAGAGAAAGAGAGAGAGAGAGAAAACGAGATAGAAGAAGAGAGAGAAAGAGAGAGATAGAGAGAGAAAAAGAAAGAGAGAGTGTGGTTTGAAAGAGAGAGTGAGGTTTCTGTGTGGGTTGTGAATCTGAATGTGTCGCGGCTTAGCCCGAGAGTCAATCCCTGTGCTGTAGTGAGAATGTCATGAGAATAGGCTAATGTTATCCTTTTATCCGAGAACTGGGGGATTAGTTCGGGGTATACTGTAGCCAGGTATATGAATAAAGTCAGGTATATCACACGTGACACGTGTGATCTACACTTTTTACGTGATGTGGTTCACCACCAGTCACGCATGTGCAAGCTTAGAATATAGTTCACACCATTCCTACCGATACTCCTACAGTAACCTCACAAACTTTCCAAAGGCGGTTGTGAAGCTTAAAATGTAGTTCATGGAGAATGCTCTCGTATATTTACTCTACGTGAGAAGGAAAAGGAGGTACTAAAATTCTCAACTTCTCCGACCAAAAGGAAGTGAGCAAAACGGCTTGGAAGTTTTGAAATCCTACTGTAGGAGTCTCAGTAGGAATGGAAAATACTATAATAAACTACGATTTCGATCAAAAGCAGTGTGATCAAACTACATACACAGTGGGTTCAGTCGTTCAGTGGACTAGAATAACATACAACGTGTAGACACGCTCTCGGAAGAGTGAACGCTATATCTATACAGCCACGTGCATCTAAACATTATTCTTGTGAACTATTACGCTTTTTTCCAACTGTATTCTCTCTTATTCTTATTCTTATTAAAGAAACCGTTCCGTTATAATTTGAGTTTCACGAAAAATTTAAAAAGCTCAAAAAGGATTCTTAATGTCTTCCCATAAACCACGAAAAAACTTTCTGATTGAAAATTTGTAAAATTTGCATAACATCAAGCAATAAAGAAGGGGACATGAACATTTTCACTGTGACGCAACTTGACTTGGTTTATTTACATACAGATTTATTTTCATTTTTTAGTCCCTAATTGTGTATCCGTATGTGATTGAGTGTTTTGAAATCATTTTCGCACTTCTATAGGCCATTTTGAGCATACCCCTTACGCAACTCCCCTATCGGTGTCATTACGTAAGCCGCTTTTCTGAGAAAACGAAGCAAGATAGGGATATAAAAGTATATATTTTTGATAATGGTTTTTCATTTGCCATAGGGTCAGTTTGTTAACTCAAGAGTCAAAATTAAAGCGGGACGGATTCTTTAAGGTAATGTTTTCTGTTATTTGCGATATTGGGAGCGGATTAGTATTTGATATTAGCGGTGCCAAGAAGCCATACACGGCGAACATCAACCATTAATCTTAAAGGGGGACAGAATGAAAAGTTATGTTAGGTACCCCGGGGTACCTAAACATAACGTTGCGCCCCCCCCCCCCCCCCCCAAACAGACTAAAACATGTGAACCGTATGTAAATTAGGTTTGTTGGCTTGAGTAAAAATAATGTATATATATCAGCCTCTCTTAAACAGCTCTTTCATATGAACTTTCCTTTCTGTCCCCCTTTAAGAAGAAAATTTTTTTGTGCAAGACTGAATTCTGGGAAAAACCATTACAAAGAGGTCGTCATGGGAAAGAAAAAAGGATTTCGCTGTTTTGCTCTAATCCGAATTTTCATGGTACAATATTTCTCTGCTCTTATATTCCGCCGAGATACGAGTGTCGCTTGTTTGTAGTTTGATCTCGTTGTTTTCTATATATAGGATTTGTCAAACCGTTGTGGACACCGTACCATCGATTTTGTAGGGGGCGGGGTTTGGCGAGGGGCCAACCAGTCTGCGTATCATTGATCTACATACTATCTCGCCTGTTGGCAGATAATCAACGACCGCTCGCCCCGCATCGCTCAATCAATTGAACCCTCTGCTGTCTTTATGGGGAAAATGACGACTATAAAGTGTATATTATGGCTTGTTTTAAGCTCAAACTACAACTCAGCTATAGTCGTCTCCTGTACAGCGAAACAGTTGCAATAAATAGTAGCAAACATCAACAATTGATCCTAGATTAAGATATGGGAAATATTTGTGAGAAACTAGATTCTCGCTGAAGCCGGTACCGAGAAATATAAGACGAATATCAAGAATCAATTTTAAGATGAGAAGAGAAAAATATGTGTGCAAAACGAAATTCTCGGAACACAACAAATCCTGTGTAAAATTGAGACCGTTGGTATAGTTTGTTTCACCCACTTATAACCCTCTACAGTAATACGCTCAAACTTCCAGTTCAAAGTTTTGTAGGTTGGACTTTCTGGATAGATTCCAAATTTTGGTACGGTCTTCTGCACCTTTACTACTACAAACTCTGAAAGTTTGGAACCCATACAATGAATTGTTCATTATAAAAAGCTTCCTAAATAGTTGACGGATTACTGTAGCAGTACATCGATTGGTGAAACAGAGTATATGAAAACGCGGCACAAATTTTAAGTTTTGCCGCAAACGTCCCCGGATCAAACTCGAACCAAAAGTAACGTGTCTCAATCTCAACGCGTTTAATCAGAGCATCGCCGGCATCTAGCCAGCAACCCAGTCAGGTGGGGGATAGTCTTTTTCATTTTAGTGTGTAGTACAGTATCCAGTAGAATTGAGTGGGAGTACAGTTCTTTTCATTTCAATGTATTTTCAACTACCCACCGCCATTACCGGAAGAGTTCGTTCCATCCATAATGTAACCCCTTTCGAATAGCTGTTTTTTCAACAACTTCACATACTTTGTGTGTGAGTATAGTTCGTTTCACCAATCGATGACTTTCTACAGTAATTTTTCAAAAATTCAAACGCATTTATCTAATCAACAAACAGAATTTAAGATTTACTGTTTTGTATGCTTGTAGTACCCAAAGTGGAAACCTAAATAACACAGTTTAAACTATATACAACATCTACAAGATATGATGAATTCACTTGAAAGTTTTATTATCTTACTGTAGAGGGCTATTGTTTCGTGAAACAGACTATAACGTGTCTCAATCTCAACGCGTTTAATCAGAACGTGACCAGAAAGATTCTGACAGCTAGATCCCAACCTGCGTCTCTTGTTTTCGATACTATTTCGCGCTAAACAACTAAAACCAAAAGTATTCGACCTAAAACCAGTGTTTCAATCAACTTTTTCATGTTTTCCAGACACTATTTTGCACAAAATCAATACTGAACCAAAAAAGTAGTCCACTTAAAACCAGTGTTTACATCAACATCTTGTATTCGTAATCTAGTAATCTCGTATTCGTTAGGAGTACATATTTGTGCCAGCCTATTGGTATCACCACAATCATTTAGCATGCAGCAAACAAAAAGATGGGGGGGGGGTTAGTTGTACTTTGCTCGCAAGCACAGCAGTAATTTGCAGAAAGGCATCAAACTCAGCAAGGTCAAACTACAAACCTGCAAAGTTATGCAAGAAAACGTTCAGAGAAGTTTTAAAGTGAAAAAGAATGAAAAAAGAGCAATACTATACTTTTATTTTGCTTGTTCCAGTATTCTGCTGTGTTTTTATGTGAATAATTAGTGGCATACAATTATGTTGGGAAAAAACGTGAACCAAATATCAGCAAAATTAGACTTTTATTTGGGTTGTTCCAATATTCTGCTGTGTTTTCTGTGAATTTATACTAAAATACAAATAGCTGGGAAATGGAATTGAAATTCCTAGTTGATTGCTTCACTACGAGCAAACAGACCAAGTAATAACAATGAGAGAGGCAGCAATAATGGAATTTGAGTGTACAAAGTAACGGATCCACAAATAGAGGGAGAGAGAAAGTGAAATAG
Organism: Litoditis marina; assembly: GCA_964036275.1. Classification (NCBI taxonomy): domain Eukaryota; kingdom Metazoa; phylum Nematoda; class Chromadorea; order Rhabditida; family Rhabditidae; genus Litoditis; species Litoditis marina. The sequence continues at coordinate 5,153,375 of OZ038437.1, read as the reverse complement.
AGAGAGAGAGAGAGAGAGAGAGAGGGAGAAAAGAGGAAGGGAGACAGAGATAGAGAGGGAGAGAAAGAGGGAGAGAGTGAAGGAAGGTGGGGGGAGAGGGAAAGAGAGGGAGATAGAGAGAGGGGGAGGGAGAGAAAGAGACAGAGAGAGGGGGAGAGAGTGAGAGGAATAGGGAGAGAGAGAGGGGAGAGAGAGAGGCAAGTAAATGAGAGGGAGACGGAGAGGGAGACATAGAGAGAGAACGAGAGAAGCGAATAATGCAAAGAGAGAGGGAGAGAGACTGACAGACAGACAGACAGAGAGACACATCGTATAAGTCTGCTTTTAGAGGAGCGAACCCTTATGGTAAACATATAATTATAACAGCAAATGAAAAATTTCTGATAAGGATAGAACGTTTGATCGGGAGTATGAGATGTGCTTGGTGTGTGAACTGATAACCCTTTGTGTTGGACTTCCGGGAGCAAATCGGTCTGTAGTTTGAACTGTGAACTTTGTAGTCATTCTTGAAAGTCGGGTAGATCTTAGTGCAAACGTCTCGATTTAGTATACAGCAAATAGTGAAGTACATCGTATATTGATTTTATCAGCACAGTAGAAAATTGAGGACATCGTATATCAAAAATGAACAAGTTGCCCACATCGTTTTCAATACAGAAAAAGTGGTTATACCATCATCTACGTTCTCTTGATGATAACTATGCTGTTAGAATATATAGTCTATACCATTCCTACTGAGACTCTCACAGTACACACACAATGTACACTATCAGTGACTATTATCTGATGCAAACTTCAAATTTGTCGGAAACAGATTCATACTGTAAGAATTTCAGTAGGAATGAAAGATACTATAGTCTGTTCCACGAACTTATAACCCTCTACAGTAATCTGCTACCAAAATCTGCTAAGTTTGGTATATTAGCGTGTTCAGAACTCCTCAAAATGTTGATAGTGTCTTCTGCATGTTTACTACTACTAACTGCGAAAATTTCAAACCAAAGTAATGAATTTTTCATTAGAAAACACCCCCTTGAATAGTTAACGGGTTACTGTAGGAGTACATCGATTGGTAAAACAGACTATATGCTTGATCATTGATGCACTACGTTTTTCCTACTAGTTAACCATGCGCTTCTCTTGCTGCATGTGATAATTCGCTGCTAATTTACACGTTCCCTTTCCTTCCGCCTCTTATTTAAGTGAATGCAGAAATAATTAATAGGTTCAGACTGGACCGAGGTTTGGTTTGTAATCTGAGTGAACCATAGCGCAAGTATAGTCTTTTTCATTCCAATTCAGACTCCTACAGTATGATTTCAAAATTTTTGTGCATTTCAGCTACGTTAACGTTATTAGTGATCATTTACACATAATTCTGAATGCAGGTCACAAAAAGTGTACAAATGTTATTGCATGAATAAACAGTCATTAGGAAACGGTTCAAAGTACTGTAGGAGTCTCCGTAGCAATTATGTCGACTGACTATACAGAGGACGTATTCAGGAATCTGTCACTTCTTAACCTGCGTCTCCTCAAACGGGCGCTATTTCTCTGCTCTAACCTCTGACCGGGATACAATTCTTGCGAAACGATACAGAAACACGAAAAGTTAATAGAACGCAGAAGTTACAGAATGCTTCGACATTTGCAAGAGTGAAATTTATGTTTTCAGTGCGACCTGAAATTAAATCTGCGATGAATCAAAAAGGACCGCGGAGAAAAAGTGGCATTCATCTAGATAATTTCATTTTGGTAGCCGAAAAGAAAAATTTAAATGAGTTTATCGCCGAATTATCGCGTGATACAGATTGAAAAGCGCGTGATTGAAAAGAAAATTACATGAAACGTGGAATACGTGAAAAATTTATAGTTCACACAGTGATTAAGTACATTGCTACATGTTGCACACGTTACACGTTTCACAAGTGCTTTTCACGTGTTGTTAATGAAGCTACCAGATGACAGAGCATGTGGAAGCGAACGAACACGAAGTTTGAAATAAAATAAATTGGAAAGGTGGGAAGTTTCAACCGAACTTCAACTAAAACATAGGTAAGACACTACAAACACAGCGGAGTACGTATGCTAGAAGATCCCGATTTTTCATCCCATCCTGCGTCTCCTCAAACATACGCTATTTCTCTGCTCTAACATCCCGCCGGGATGTAAGAGACGAGAAATAGTGAGGCAGAGCGAGAGACGCAGGATGGGATGAAGGGGCCGGAATCTTCTACCATACGTACTCTGGATAGGGCCACCTATCGTCATTCTATGGAAGAAGCAAACATATTGCCGGTACCACCTCCCAGCAGCCCATCATTAAAGATGAATAAAACTAATTTCTTGAATGTGATATAAATGTTAATCTTCAATATCGAACACGTCCCACACTTACGTTGAGCTTAGAATGATGTATTTAATCTGAATTGCGCGTTTGACTCGGAAAGAATTAGCGCTAAGTAACTCAGCAAGTACTGACGTATGGACCTAGATTACGAAACTTTTACGCACGTAGAAACCCTTTCGTTTGATTAGATAAATGGATTCGTTCGAGAATAATACTGAAAAAAGACATCATACTTTTAGGAGTTTCCGTGAAATAGGATTATAGATAAGCTTTTGACGTTTCCTTCACGTCGCACTTTTACTAAAACTAGAGTACTAAAAAATTGCACTTAGTTGTGCTTCAAACTGACGTTTTTGTTGTTGAAGAAGAATGACTATGTAGTCCAATCGCAACGCTTCAGTCCTTGAAACTGCAATACATTTTTCAGTTGCAGTTTAAAGAACCGTTGACACGGGATTGGTCCACATAATCGTCCTACTTTAAGTTTGACAAAAAAGTTCTCAGTAAGCGAGATGCGAGTATTTGAGTGAAAAACTGTCTAGTGAAAGGAAAAACCGAGAAATAATAGAACGTGCGATTCAATTCTATTTAAAACACACAGACAATGGTGGGAAGTGAGATAGACACACATCACACAAACATACGGAATTATCAATCATACACATTCTTTTTATATGAAGAAATGCGCCACAAAAAAAGTTGGATACTGTAGGTTCCAACAAACAGATGAAAAAGGGTATACGGTTCCTTTAAGACCAGTAGCCACTCTAACACAAGGAACGGTTGTTTTGAAGCTGACACACTGACTGAAGGAAAACGGGGCGATTCTCCGCTCAACACCAAAAGTATGGGTATGGGTACTGTACATACAAGTGAAACAGAGAATGTGTCACTCCTTCGAAACTCAAAAAGGTTGAAAACATGAATACTGTAGTTAGACACATAACTGGGAAACTGAGTATGAAGTAGAGTTGGTACGGTTCGTTTAAAGCCGAGGTTCTGGATACTTGTACACATAGATGTAAAACGGAGTATATATGGACACTGTAGATGTACACATACATGTGAAATGGGATATACGGTTCCTTTAAAACCAATTGCCACTCGAACACAATGAAGGGTTGCTAGGGAAATATAGGTACTGTAGCAGTACACATACATGTTAATGAGAGTTTCAAATAAAGGTTGTACGGTTCCTTTAAGACCAATTGCCACTCGTACACAATGAAGGGTTGCTAGGGAAATATAGGTACTGTAGCAGTACACATACATGTGAATGAGAGTTTCAAATAAAGGTTGTACGGTTCCTTTAAGACCAATTGCCACTCGTACACAATGAAGGGTTGCTAGGGAAATACAGGTACTGTAGCAGTACACATACTTGTGAATGAGAGGTTCAAATAAAGGTTGTACGGTTCCTTTAAAACCAATTGCCACTCGAACACAATGAAGGGTTGCTAGGGAAATATAGGTACTGTAGCAGTACACATACATGTGAACGAGAGTTTCAAATAAAGGTTGTACGGTTCCTTTAAGACCAATTGCCACTCGTTCACAATGAAGGGTTGCTAGGGAAATATAGGTACTGTAGCAGTACACATACATGTGAACGAGAGTTTCAAATAAAGGTTGTACGGTTCCTTTAAGACCAATTGCCACTCGTTCACAATGAAGGGTTGCTAGGGAAATATAGGTACTGTAGCAGTACACATACATGTGAATGAGAGTTTCAAATAAAGGTTGTACGGTTCCTTTAAGACCAATTGCCACTCGTACACAATGAAGGGTTGCTAGGGAAATATAGGTACTGTAGCAGTACACATACTTGTGAATGAGAGGTTCAAATAAAGGTTGTACGGTTCCTTTAAGACCAATTGCCACTCGTACACAATGAAGGGTTGCTAGGGAAATATAGGTACTGTAGCAGTACACATACATGTGAATGAGAGTTTCAAATAAAGGTTGTACGGTTCCTTTAAGACCAATTGCCACTCGTACACAATGAAGGGTTGCTAGGGAAATATAGGTACTGTAGCAGTACACATACTTGTGAATGAGAGGTTCAAATAAAGGTTGTACGGTTCCTTTAAAACCAATTGCCAGTCGAACACAATGAACTGCCAAATGGTTCGATAAGGTGCATCCGGGTGTTATCTAGTTTATGTGCTGCTTTCCCGACGATAAAATAGTTTAAGAGAGGTCAGGAGAAAGAGGAATTGTAGTTTGATGGGTAGTAAAACAAAAAAACAGGAAGTGATAAGAAAAGTAGAAAACCATGTCATTTTTATTGATTTTGATGTGGAGATGTTAGTAAGCTGCAATAATTAAAGAAACTAAAAAGATGATCGGCGGAACAAAACCAATATACTACAAGTAAATTGAACAGTCACGTAAAGTTAGTATTCTAATGAGCCATCGTGCATAAGACCTAAAGGAACGAGACGATTGCTGGCAGACGGTTGGCGGCGTATGTTTGAATTATTAACTTTTCGCGCGCAATTTGAGACTGGTTGCCACAACATTTTGGCGCAATTTCGGGCTCAGACTCGCCATGACAGTCAGAACGATTGGCGCCAATTTTCTGCATTTGGCCAGCTACAAAAGCGAGAGAGCATGGAGGTCAATGAGGTCGCAGACATCTGCATCTCTTCGACCTTTACACTCTCTCTCTCTTCGAGGCCACTACAAAAGTGACTAGCCATTTGGCTGACAATTGTCTGAGCAGTCACCACGTTTAGAGCGGTGCGTTCAGGTTATGATGTGGAGAGATCAGACTACAAACGAAACTCAATCGTTTCCTACTGTGAGACAACTTGGAGCACTCTGCAAAGTCTGGGACATTGTGTGTTCAAGTTTCAAGTTTCAAGTTCAAGTTTTATTCGTCAAATCACAATGTTACATCAGTGGTGGTCCTTGACCGATCTCCAAATCTGCTTATCTCCGCATGCTCTGAGGTATTCGTGGCCACGAATTTCGTGTGGCGTAACGTAAATCTTCAGTCGGACCAAGTACCCCTCTAAGTCCCCCTAGTTCTTCTCAAATCAATCCTAGACGATGTATGTTGCCGTATCCCACTGTGTTTGTAGTTTGATCCCGTGGTTTACGCTCGAAATTCATAAACTGTGCCCTGTGTTGAGATCAAAGATCAAACTACAACGTTTATTTGTCATTTCCTATAGGGCACGTCGTACGACGTCGAAATAATATTCTGTGACGTCAACAAGACGAAAATAGTTCGGTAGGCTACACTGTGAACTGATAAAACCTTGAAGATATGAAGAATAATAAAGGGGAGAGTGTGTGGGAGGGGAGAGACGCATAGATAGGGCAGATACGGGAAGAGAGAGGAAAGGGAAGGGAGATGAAAAGTAGAAAAGAGAGGGACTTAGTGAGACAGAGAGAGAGAGATAGAGATAGAGAGAAAAAGAGAGAGGGAGAGGTGAAGAGAGAAAGAGAGAGAGAGAAACACAAAGAGAGAGATAACTACAAAAAAATGTGCGAGCTAGAAAGGGAGAGATGAAGAAAAAGAGAGAGAGAGAGAGAGAGAGAGAGAGAGAGAGAGAGAGAGAGAGATAAATGGAGACAGAAAGAAAGAGAGAGAGAGAGCCAGTGACCAGAGGGCAGGGTCCGCCAGGGTCGACTGCCGATTCCGTCTGCCCAACCGGTCTGGTAGTCCGCAAATAGCCGGATCCGGTTGAGACCGGAATATTGCACATGGATGGGACGACAAATAGACTGATTATCGAATTACAGGGTTGAAAGGTCACATGCTTCGTAAACGTTTTTAAAGTTTATCTCCCGTCTAGTGAGCTACCAAGCTTGAATTGTGATTTGTTCGTTTTGATTTTAATAGACTTTTAAAGGCAGACAGATTTATCCTAAGGTATATTAGAATAGAGTTTCAGAAAAACGATTGCATACCAATAAGTGAAACTAATGAAAAAGTCTCTCAATCGTTCAGCAGCACTATCCAGTTGCACTTGAACGCGTGGTAGGGTTACTATACCCTCTTCCCTCATTCTATTTTACCTTAAATTTTCCCAAATGGAGTGAGGTACATACTACGTTTAGCCTTGCTTCGGAAAGAGCAAATCCCATAGTTGATAAACGTTTTGATCTATATAGGGGATCTGAACCATCTTGTTTGTTCTGCTAATTTTTGTTATTCGCGCGGTCAATGCAAATATCAGCCGGTTCAACAGATGTTGCAAAATATCAAATGAAAATAAGTGAGTTTGAATAAGAGAGAAAGAGTGAGGAAGAGATAATGACAGCATAGAGAGAGAGTGAGAGAAAGATAGAGAGAATGGGAGAGAGAGGGAGCTGGAAGGGGGAGAGAAAGAGAACAAATAGGAAGAGAGAGCTGGGGAGCGAAAAAGAGGAAGAGAGGAAGAAAGAGAGGGGGGGGGGGTGAGACGCGAAAAATTATTATGATATATATTAGGTTATTTTATTTGAACAAAATATAATTGTGTCACTAGGACTACTTTTGAGTACATCTCTTACTGAGCACATTAACCTAATCATATTATGATATAGTTAGATTTATCTGTTCTATGCTCCCACAATTTACATGAATAGTGCATACTAAAGTGGACATCATCGGGAAAATTACATCATTTATAATATCTAAAAATAACAAAATAAATATAATTCGGAAGTTCGCCGTTAGAATTTCGTTAATAATTATTTTTGGAATAATAAATGACATTAGTTTATTTATTCATCATTATTATTATAATTAAAATTCATAAAAATAGCCAGAAGTTCTTGAAATAGGTGTAAAATTTGCTATAGCGAGTAACTGAATCGTCGTTGTATTTTGATCTCATGATTCGACCAAATTATGGCATCAAGCTACACCGTATAAGCCTACTTTGGGAAAAAAACCAATTTTGAATAGGACATCTTATATTTTTATTGACGTCCTCAGAACAAGATAAACGTATTGCATCACTATTAGTAAACAAATGTATGGTTTTTGTTCGATGGTTAACGGTTTATGACTATAAGAAGTGATCAAAGCATAATTGTAGTTTGATGTCAAAACAAACCGTGACCTTTTTGATCTTCGATCGAAAAACGGCGAGTTCAAACTACAACCCCAAAAGTATCGGGCAACATGTATATAATGTATAGGCTTTGAAAAGAGTGAATCCGATAAAACTACAAATATTCTCGTAGTTTTACTTTAAAATTAATCATTCACCGCCACTTTCCATGAAAATCACAAAATTGATATCAGTTTCAGCTCATGTTTCGACGAAAAATGCTAAAAACATAAATATGTTTGAACATGTAATTTTGAAAATGATCAAGTCACAACAACTACATACAGCAAAAAAGTGAATGGCTACAAAAGCGTATCGCTCAAATTATCCAGTTTCCGAATTAATAACCATGCAAAAAAACCAAACTAGCTTTTTTTCACGTAGTCCACAGTTTGTAGGTTTATATACTTCATATAAACTGTACAACTTTGTTATACATCAAATAATGATAGAAATGAATAAAAAAGACAATAATATTATACAACCTTTTTCATCGTAATAAATAAAAATATTTTTGCAGTGCCGCCCGAGATGGGTAAAAATAGCTCATCCACTCAGCTGTGTTCTATACAACCGGGCAAAAATCAATAGCCTGGAGGCACATGGCTGAATTAGAATATAGCTGGAGGGTATTTAGAGAGAGAGAGGGAGAGAGGGAGAGAGAGAGAGAGAGAGAGAGAGAGAGAGAGATGAGAAAGAGAGGGGAGAGAGAGGGGAGAAAGAGAGGGGAGAGAGAGGGGGGAGAGAGAGAAAGAGATTTTCGTAAAATATGAACCTGACCACTAACGTCAACATGATAGGAAAACGTGGAATCAGCCATAAATGCAAGTTGTAAAATGACAATTGTTCCTAAGCTATTTGGGCATATAGATAAGAGAATGGCAAATAATTGATCGTCACTTGCCACCTGGCAAAATTTGTTGGTCTCGCGCTCTTAAAGAATCATCAAACTACAAAAGCGAGAGAGCATGGAGGTCAATGAGATCACAGACAGTCTGAGACAGCCTGCGTCTCTCTGACCTAAACACTCTCTCGTCGAGAGCGCTAGAAAACTAGCTGGGAACTTTCCGAGTTGGCCAGAATCAAAAAATGTGAGAGACTACGGTATAAAACATCTATGCGTTGTAGTTTGATCTCGATGCACGCCATTTAGTCAAACTACAAACACCACAATAAGGAGCAAAAACTCTACATGATCTTCTTTCACAGAGTGTGTGAAACTCTTCGAATTCGGGTCATGTACAAAATCGAAGTACAAAAGTGCACGGAATTACGTTCGAAAAGAGCTTTACATCGTTTTTCCAGCGAAAAGTTCATAAAAGATTGATCAGACCACCTGTTTCCGTGATAATGACACCCCAAAAGCGAATAAGTGGCCGGGGAACCAGAAAAACCACATCAAAAATTCGCGGAATTCGCCGAAAAAAGGTTCTATCAGTAGCTGCACGTCTGTTGGACACGCCCTCCTATAGTTGGTGCCAAACTTATATATTTCTGTCTCTCGCCGGAATCGAACCTGCGAGCAAACGATTTGTAGCAGAGCGCTAAAGACTGCGCTATTAGTGCACATAACCAGGAAGCTTCGGAATCAAAGACATGCGTGCGTACACAGAGGAAAGTGAGATGCACAGCGATCCCTATCTCCTTTGATGAGTTTGCAGCAGACTATATATAAACAGTCCCTTGCATCAGAAAGTATGTTGAAATCATGGGTATCGATTGGAATTCCGCAAAAAATGATAAAGAGACACTGCGAGTGTTTCAATTCGTTACGTTGTGATCAATTTTTGAAAAAATTAGGGGATAATCAGAAAGAGAAAAAAAGAGAGTGGCAGACGGAGATATAAAGAAAGAGGGGGGGAGATAGAGAGAGACAGAAGGGGAGAGAATGGGAGAGGGTTGAAGAGGAGGAGAGAGAGAGGAGAGAGAGAGAAAGAGAGAGTGTGGAGAGAGAGAGAGAGATACACAGAGAGAGAGAGAGAGAGAGAGAGAGAGAGAGAGAGAGAGAGAGAGAGAAAGCTGTGGGTTCCCAGCTGATAGGGAGACCCCTTATCAGTTCAACATCCGTGTTTGGCAGCAATGTTGATTTATAACCACAATAACAGGTACACAGGTTACGAGACTGGGGTCTAGCGGTATTGACCTAAACGTTCTGACGTATCTAGTATGTGCCAAACTTTTAAAATTCTGTCTCTCGCCGGAATCGAACCTGCGCGGAAAAGTTTCGTAGCAGGACGCGAACCCCTGCGCCATAATAGAACATAACCGTCAAGCATTGGAATCAAAGACATGCGTGCGTACACAGCGGAAAGTGAGATACACAGTACCCTCTCGCCTTTTCGTTGGCGACGAGTATACCATCTGACCAAAACAAGTGGGGGGGGGGGGGGGGGAGTTGATAAGAGGAGAGAAATAAAATTCACTCTGCGAGAGAATCGAACTCTGTTCAAAGGAGAGGTACACTAGATTATGCTTCTGGGTGAAATGTTCGAATTACCGACATATTATTGTCAAAATTCATTTGTACTTCTTGGAAATTTTCGCAGCCTTCGCCAAAATTTTCACTGAGAATCCTAACCTACTGCACCACTTTGGCTCATCGAACGAGTTTTACCGACTTTGTGAATATTTTAAACTTCTCGAATCAGAAATAGTGACCAGTTTCATACCCTCACGTAACTGACGTAGGACTGATATAGTCCCGGTCATTCCTACTGAGACTTGGCAGCGTGCCAATGAATATTCCAGGCTGTTATTCACCCTTTTGAAGTAATGAATATTCCAGGCTGTTATTCACCCTTTTGAAGTTTTTCAGAAAGCTGCGACATTTTGTGAGTGGTTGATGGTTGTCCAGTTTCAAAAGAATTCGTAAACGGAAAATTTATTCGAAACACTTATGTTTGCTCTAAGAAATAAGAAAAATGTCTTCTGGAAATCTTGGCACGATGCCAATGGGTCTCACTGGGAATGAAACGAGCTATAGCCCGGCGTTCTCGCCTACAGTAATTTTTGCGATTAAACCTGTATAGAGCTCCGTCCACAAAGTTTTCGTGGCGGGACACTGTATCCCACTGCAATTTGTCACGGTCCGAGCACTATTTCGCTGCGTATCGCGTTTATTTTCACGCGAATCATTTGCGGGGCGTCTAAAATCGTGGACGCGAGTTCCTTCTTTGTTAAAGCTGTTGTTGAGAACGCCGTGATAGAGACTATGCCTCCGGTTCAATGTCGCAGTGTCCTGTGGCATTCCATTTCATTCGTTGTCCCCCTAATCCCCCTCTTAGTATGTTGCAACCCACACCTAGTGACGTCACAGGGAACGAGAGACGCATTCATCTCGACCTGGCGGCGTAGCAATCCCTGCCATCTCACGAGAAGTTCATATGAGTTTCTCATGAGATACCTCATGAGCTACTCGTGAACTGTCAATGTTGTAGCATAGCAATCAATAGAATCTCATGAGAAGCTCATGCGATCAGTTCATGAGGTATCTCATGAGATTTTTGAGGGATTGCTACGCCGCCTGATGGTAGTGAAATCAGCGAATATCGACACTTTTCAAGGAAAACGCGATACATCAGGAATTCGCCACGGTTTTACTCTCTATGATAAGGACAACGCCTTCCACAAACTCTAGTAAACACGTGGATTCCACGTAAAAACAACCAAGGACACAACTTCCCATAGTAATGACACAGACTATAACTATACTCCGTTTCACCGATAAATGTCCTTCTACAGTAATCCATCGAATATTTAGGACGCTTTTTATAATGAACAGTTGATCATTTTGACTTCAAACTTTTTGAGTTTGTAGTAATAAGGGTGCAGAAGATTACCAAAACTTGGAGAAAACCCAAAAACGCCAACTTACCAAACTTTGACTGGAAAATTTGAGCAGATTACTGTAGAAGGACAGAAGTGGGTGGAACAGACTATATACCGAGAACAGTCCGATTCAATGTTGAACTGGTCCTTTGTCCAGGAAAGTCCGTTGGTGACATCAGAGTACGTATGCTAGAAGATCCCGACATTTTTATCCCATCCTGCGTCTCTCGCTCTGCCTCACTATTTCTCGTCTATTACATCTCGGCAGGATGTGAGAACAGAGAAATAGCGTATGTTTGAGGAGACGCAGGATGGGATGAAGGTGCCGGGATCTTCTAGCTTACGCTCTAAGAGGTCGTATGCATGAAACATCCCGGGCTCGTTTCAGCCCGGGATGACCATTCCAGTATGCACATATAGTGAGTGCCAAGTATATAAATTTCTGTCGCTCGCCGGAATCGAACCTGCGAACAAAACGTTCGTAGCAGGGCGCTAGCCACTGCGCTATTAGACCACATAGCCGGCAAGCTTTGGAATCGAAGACTTGTGTGCGTACCCAGCGGAAAGTGAGATATACAGTACCCTGTCGCCTTTCCGTTGGCGACGACCATAAGCATCCCGCTCGGTCTCATCCTTTTGCATTTCATCCCGAGTTCCCGAGCTAGAGAGGCCGGCTTCGGCTGAAATTACATAGTTTTTCTTGTATTTGACCTCTATTTACAAACGTTATTATAGTCCAATTCTCATTTATGAGATGAGTTAGCTCAGTAGTTTCTGTGAATACAAGATTGGGTATGCAGATATAGTTCGTTTCACCCACTTATAACCCTCTACAGTAATCTGTCCGAACATCCAGGACAAAGTTGGATGTATGGACGTTTTTGCATTTTCTCCAAATTTCGGTAGTGTTCTCTACACGTTTACTACCACAAAATCGGGAATTTTCAAACCGAAATGATGAATTATGCATTAGCAAATGCCTCCTGAATATTCGACGCATTACTGTAGAAGGACATCGATTGGTGAAACAGAGTGTATAGTCTGTTTCACCAATCGATGTACTCCTACAGTAACCCGTTAATTATTCAAGGGGGTGTTTTCTAATGGAAAAGTCATTACTTGGGTTTCAAATTTCCAGAGTTAGTAGTAGTAAACATGCAGAAGACACTATCAACATTTTGAGGAGTTCTAAATAGGCTAATATAGCAAACTCTGTCCTGGAAGTGTTAGCGGATTACTGTAGAGGGTTATAAGTGGGTGGAACAAACTATACGCAGAGTAACTTTGAGACCCCGTGGAAATAAGGAAGACTATATAAATATACAGAGATTACTTTGAAGAAAGAGAGAAAGCTGTGGGGTTGCAACGTTCTGCTATTGTTGTAGATTGACGCATTGCCGTCGAGAAATCACTCTGGGTACGCAGGTCAAAGTACAAACTACAATTCCAACATGATCACCCGCTTTTACCTTGAGCAGTCCAGAGTACGTATGCTAGAAGATCCCGTCACCTCCATCCCATCCTGCGTCTCTCGCTCTGTCTCACTATTTCTCGTCTCTTACATCACGGCGGGATGTAGGAGCAGAGACATAGCGTATGTTTGAGGAGACGCAGGATGGGATGGAGGGGCCGGGATCTTCTAGCATACGTACTCAGTAGAAAGTCGTACAATCGCTCTGTTATTCTGTTCTTTGTCCCCCTAATCCCTCCAACTATCCTATCTGAAATGTAGATAACACCAACTGTAGTCGTAAATTATCATGTGTATGCAGATCAATTGCATGATCTCCCCTTAAACCTTTAACAGTCCGGCTCAAAGTCATACGATATCTTTGTTAGTTAATGCTTTATCTTCCCATTCCCTAACAACTGAGCTGAGCATCGAACATTTATAACTGCATGTAGATCAAAGTACATCTTCGTCCGGGTCCAAGTCGTACAACACCTCCCTATTCCGTTCTTTGTCCCCCTAATCCCTCCAACTATCCCATCTGGAAGGTAGATAACGTATCTACTTTCTATCTACCCCATTCTTTCTTATCTTCTACTCTCTATAGAAAAAGGAGTCATCTAGCTCCGGTTCAAGACGGTGCTGATCTCTGGAAGTCGAAACATACGGTAGTCCCATTTTCTGCTGTGCATTATTCTCAAAAACGTCTAGAACCCTGTGAACGCGCAAAATGTGAGAAGTACACTAGCATTTGTGTACGTACAAAGATAAAGAGAACTAATGGCCACACGAGAAGCGAACATACCCATTTTTTCAGTCTCTTTTGTAGCGACCTAACCCATCTTGAAGAGAGAGTGTGTAGGTCGAAGAGACGCAGACTGTCTGATACTATCTGCGACCTTTGACCTACACACTCTCTCGCTATTGCAGCTGGCGAATACAATTGGATTCTTGGTTTGGGGTTCATCAAAAAAGAACTGAATATTTCATTTGACTCTGTTTAATAGAACTCTGAAAAAAACACCGGGTAACCAAAACACGACAAAAATCAAACATTCGAGAAGACATTCTAGATTTTAAAAACAGAAATATACTACTCTAGCGAGTTTAACACTTGTACTACAATGAAGATACTAATCTAAAAAGTGAATAACTATATGACAAGCTAAGTAAGTAAACTTCGAATAAAGATACTTAGTATCAAACAGGGGTAGCCTAAAACAAACTATTCTGAACGAACAGCTTCTATAACATAGTCACTAAAACACGAATTGAAATGAGCGATCAACATAAGGCGAATGACTCAAAATTCAGCTAAACGTAGTTAAAAACTGTTTCCCCAACTCGATGCACGCCAAAAACTACACATCACTGTATTGGTTCATAGTTAAAGCTCAACAGATAACATATTACGAATGAATACAACTGTAGTAGGTAGAACACAACTTCATACTAATATCTAATAGGTATATTTACCCACTAAACGATGTGATACGTAAACTAATGAGCATACAGTAAACTGAGACACAAACTTTCGCTACCATCATGGAACGAGTTATTCTAATCGATAATCATGCTCTGCATGCGAAGGCACTCATTTTCAGTTCAGATGACATCGTATTCAGAGTCAGAAACCATATAACAACAAGAACTAGTACTAATACTAGGCGCATTACCTACAACTGTAGATACTACCTTCGCTACTAGTAGCGAAATTCCTGACAGAAAAGGTAGCGATCAATATTTTCTAACTCTGTACCACTAAATGAACACCGAAAAATATTTTTTTTACAAGTATTGATAAACTAATGATCATCAAATAACTAGTAGTTTCTCACTGATTACCTAGTAGTTACTAGTAACTAATAGTAGTACTCTATACCAATCTAGTATTTACGCGTAACTCGTATTAGTACTCGATATTAGTACTACTACTCAATACTTATAGTAACCTCAATCTCTAACTGGGTAGATCTAGAATCAATCCGTGGGCCTTCTATAACTCCAATATGCGTCGGTCTGCATTTCGTACAACCGGGAAACCGTGCGCTGATACGCGAACATCTCCTCCTCCCCAGTAAACACGTTGGCCTTCATGCTCTCCTGGAATCGATGATGTTCAATGTTGTAAAAACCACGAATTATAAATTTATTCAACCTTGTTATAACTCGAAAGAGAGAGAGAGAGAGAGCGAGAGAGAAAAGAAAGAGAGAGAGAGATAGAGAAAGAGAGAGAGAGAGAAAGAGAGTTCAATTAATGCTATCCTGAACTCTATATTGAATATCAAGTTATGGTTGTAGGTAAAATGCTGGCACAGACAAGTAAGGTCCGACCACTCTTCGAAAAAGAGTAGTTTCAATAGAAGTACCACAAATTTCACGTTTAGCATTGAATAACAGTAGTATCGTATCAGATTTCGTGGAAAAGGAGTCATTCTTCTGAATATTTCCGGCGGTCACGGTTTCACAAATGCATGAGAGTTAGACTTGCTCTCAACTTAACGTGCAACAATGGCCGTCAGTTCGTGAAACTTCAACTTTAAACCGTTTTTCGCTACTTTCAGAGTGTTCTTTCTCTACTTCTCTAATCTCTCACCACTCTCCAACTCCAACTGATAAACCTACTCACCATATGTGCTTTCACATTCAAATCGTCCATAAGGGTTCTTTGCGTGTCTGTCAACTCCATTTTCGCGCCCTCTTCTACTGACAGCTGGAATAATTCGTCAAGGGGGGCGGCTGCACCCAACACCACACGCACCTAAAAGAGGCTTCAATATAGGGTTGTTAAACTCGAACTCGAAACTCGACGCGACTCAAAAAAACTCGAAAATTTTTGGGTTGAGTCGAACTCGAAACTCGAAATTTCTCAAAACTCTAAAACTCGAAATTTTCCAAAACTCGAAAACTCGATTTTTCGCCAAACTCGAAAATTCGAAATTTTGAACGCGAAAACTCGAAAATCAAAATTTCGGACTCGAAAAATGTATCTTTCGGGTCCAAAAACACTCAAAACTCGACTCGGAAAAACTCGAAAATTTGCGAGTCGAGTCGAACTCGAAACTCGAAAACTCGAAATTTCCCAAAACTCGAAAACTCGAAATTTTCCAAAACTCGAAAACTCGATAACTCGATTTTTCGCCAAACTCGAAAACTCGAAATTTTGAACTCGATTAACAACCCTAGTTCAATACCTGTGCAACCAAAATGAACGTGTGTAACCCTGAAAACGGGCATCATACCCTGCCAAAGGTGATAATTTCTCTCGTTTCTGACGTTTCGAACCGTTTTCGCTACTAAAAATAAGCGCGAGCTCGAAAACAAAGATGGCTAGGCACACTATTTCTAACAAACGCTTTTTTAATTGACCGCGTATGTCGGATAAATACGCACGCTTTCTTTACAGTTCAACCTATGTAGGCGGTAAACGAAAAAAATAATTACCATATATCTGTCACCCACCTTTTGATCGTAGAACGTATCAATCATTGTGATGAACCTCCTGGATTCGCTCATTCGTTTTCGCGTCAATACAGGCACATTCCGCAGGATTATGGTATGGAACACGCGGGCCAGCACCAAATAGTCGGCCGCGCCGCTGGCTGTCTCACAGACCTTTAAAATTATATAGCATTCGTTAGTTAAACAAAACAGTCGCGAACGTACAACAATATATGTGTCATGCTGAACTCAAATTTGGTGATTGGTGGGCAGGGATGACCAGATACGTTGGTACGCGGACAACTTTTTCAGGGGGGGGGGGGGTCGTTTTCGGCCCAACATTCGAGAAAATAATGGAAATTCGGGACGATTTTGATAAATTCAATCTTCGAATTGGAATATTTTGGGTTCAGAAAGCTTGTTTATCTATTTACCATTGACTTTTGATTTTTGAGGGGGGGGGGGTCGGTCCGGTTGTCAGGCCGGTCAAAATTTTTGTCATCCCTGTTGGCGGGAGACATGCATGTTCATTCAATAGCGTTTTTAAGGTCAATAATTTGGGACTCCAGTGGCAATTATAGTGTCCATTGTCCAATAAAAATTTGGTTCTAGGGTTCGAGGATAGTCAAAAGTCAAAACTCAAATCGGACTCAGTTGATGATTTTGCATCAATGAAACGGCCAATTGTTCCGAAAATTAGTGAAAACGTAGATAGTTTTGTGAACTTTACTGAATTGGATACTAAGACAAATTTACTGGAGTGTGTACTCATGACACCCACCTCAGCAAAATCGATGTCAGCCACTCCGCCACAACACCTACGTACCACCACATTTCTACCCAGAATATTCAGCGTTTTCGATCGAACGGCTGAAAAGTAGACATTTTATGTACTTTATTTTCAAATAAACTTTGTGATCGCTTTTCGTTTATGATCACAGAAAGCCAAGTATCGAGATCTCAGCCTGATCAGCCGACCACACCATGCTCTTTCTTTGACCAATGACCATTATATTATAGTTGTTGTTTTAGTGAAGTAAGGTTATCTGTTTCAAAATAACTAACTATCGTTCTCCTTGGCTATTAGCTGCTTGAATACCCTCTCGCATTGTTCGTCCGTCTCTGTTCTGGAGCCGACGAAATAAGAATCTGAATCACCGACGGCGTCCTTCCGGTAGTCCTTGCCAGAATCCAAGGTGATCGACTTGCATTTGCTCTAAATCAGACTCGGAGTATAAATGCATAGAGATATCTATAGCAATATTGACCCAACTCATCCAACAGAAAAAAGGTATGGTTTTCTTCTCAAATAATGGGTAAACTTTATTTTTCGATGAAAAATTTGAAGAGAACTACTTCAATGTGCATAAATTAGTCTTTTAGAGGAAATAGGATGGAAAATACCTGTAAAACATCGATGAAAGGTACGAACTGGTGTCTCTGGAGACCATTCTTGTACAAATCGTGCGGTGGTCGGTTGGAAGTTGAAACCACTACGAGACCTGCATAAATACACCAGTAAGGTCTGACTGTCTGACAAAAATGAATCCGTTTTTAGACGAAAACATAAGAAAATTGATGATTTTGTATCAAAAATAGACAAGATTTCTCGTTTTCGGCGAAAAGGTAGTCCGTTTTTCGAGTAATTTTGACTATCCGGACCACTTTACTGGAATATGCCTGCATAAATACTTTCAATTACTAAACGACACCCAAACAAAACGTGCGTCAGGTCTGCGTCTGATAATTTCAAAAAAAAACATTACATCTTAAACACAAGCATCAGAGATAGATGATCATTTCGGTAAAAAAACATACCTTCATCAAAGAGCATCGTGAAGAATCGCTTGAGAATCATCGCATCGGCTATGTCAGTAACCTAAAGAAGTATCCATGTATCCTCAAGACAAGGAAGACAAAAGCGCCACACCACACTCCGAATAGCCAACATATTTCAGAAAACGGGCTCTCTTTGCGACAATTTCAAGAAACTCCGCCTATTTTTGATACAAACTAATGTAGTATCATTTATTTAAATCGGAAACCAGCTTTCCTTTTTGAAGAATAGTCATATCTTACTGGTGTGTGACGAACACACAAAGGTGAACAAACTCGAAAATAATTAAATAAACAACCTGAAACTCGTCAAAACACAACAGCTTCGTCTTCTGCATGATATCCTCTACTATTCGGGGAACCGGGTCAAATGAACCACGTGGTCCCTTGTGGGCCAACTTCAATTCGTGCATACCTGAAGAAATATATTATTACAAACATTAAACTATCGGTTACAAAAAATAACTTAAAGTTTTGTTGAAAGTCAGTACATGTACAGACAGAACATAGAAAATACTTTCAACTATCCATCCGATTGAAAAAAATCTCAAAAATGCATATCGATGGATGTCTTGAAGCTTTTCCCATTTGGATCTCCCAACCCTACACTCACAAATGAGCCGAATCATTTACTAACAAGAGTCGAAACTACATTTATTTACAGAAAAAGAAGCCGAACCAAAGTTTCTAGAAAAGCAAATAAGCAAAACCCACGTTTATGTACATCCTGCATGAAGGAGTTGAAGTGTACCCGCTGCTTCTGCTCAAAAGGGCAACTGTCGTAGAACAGATCCATCAACATGGTCTTTCCGCAACCAACTGTACCCCAAAGATAGATACCCTGGGGGGAGTAGACCTGAAATATCATTAAGAAAATAGATATTGAAAGCCGAAAAAGCTTGAATAAATAGCCAGAAAAAATCTTGAACTCGAACTCCAAGATAGCTCACAAAACTTGGATAGATGAATGAAAGATGGGGCCATCTTATATCAAACTATGGAGATTTTGGGTTTATGCATCGTTCGACGCATAAACTCTGACTCTGACAAACTTGAAAAGTTGTGCCGATACGGTGTTTTGGTGGCCGATTTGTTTAGTTTATGGTCAACTTCTTATGGCCAAAAGTTTGAGCGTAGTGAATGAAAGAACAACGAGAAGAACTGAACAACGTTCACGAAGGTCGACTCATATCATTCATAACTATAATTGGTTTGATCAATTTACCTGAGGAGCTGCTTCGTTCTTCTTTCCGAACAATGAGGACATGAATCCAGAGGAAGGCAGGGCATTTGACTTTTTTGGGACATCATATTTCAGAAGATCGTTTCGAAGAACGTCGAACTCGCTAACTATCCGTTTCTGAAATCGAAGAGTACGAGTTAGTTTTACCTTTGAACGGTCCACTAAAGAACTGGGCAGTAAACGCACAAGTCAGTTCGAGCGTAACTTCATGCTTCTTCAGTAATAGCTTGCGGTTCGGAAAAGAGATGGTTCTACAAAGAGTGAGTTGATTTGCAAAGAGGGGTGGTAGTAGGTTCTTTTGAAATAGTATAAACACTATGTTAGTAAAAAATTCCAACCAAGCGGCGAATGTCGCGGTCGCGGTTCTGCAGTGAATCTCACACAGTGAAACTATTGGTATGACATGCACGTCCGTTTGAACCACTCACCCGAGAACCGACCGGTTCCAGATCGTTCTGGTACCACATCGTGGTCGGTTCTCCAGTGACTGGCTGACTGGTTCGCGGTTCGGTTTCCGAAGAACAAGATTCTCCAGTGATTTCGCCCGATCTCCGCTTGTTTCGAAGCAAATTATAATTCGAAAATCATAGTTCTCCCACCTGGTAGTCATCCTCCTTCAGTTCATTGCTCTCCACCTTCTGTGAATATAGTTTTGATATGGAAGACGCTAGCCGTTTGTACTGCTTACTATGGTAGGCTCGTGGAACGAGAAATAAAGTAGACATGCCTATCTGCACATTAAACTACTAGTTGTAGATGCTAAAATATGATATGAATATTGAATACAGAACTTTCTAAGTTTAGGCGAAGCAGAGGAAGGTTTTAAAAGTGCAGCTGCACCCAAATAAATTAAATCCGACGACACTCCGGCTGTAAACAGGGCGTGGCTGTTCGTTGGCGTCAACGTAGTACGAAATTCCTAAATTCAAAAATTGCGGCTCGCTCTTCAAATTCAGTATTTTTTCGTTCTTCTTTACTGATTTTTATTCATGTTTGGTCTGGAAGTACACTTATTCTTGTAGCTGATAGTTGTGTCGCGTTTGGCACACAGTCGATTCTGTCGTTTTGGGATCTGTAAGCGTTTATTGAATCGAAAAATATCTGTTTTTAGAAACTTATCAGCTTATTTTTGATTGAATGTGGGCAATTTCAATTGCTGGCATGTTTCACATATCTAAAGCCAATTAGAACGTTAATTTTTGTTGTTTTCGTTTCGTTGAATTTATAATTCTGTAGCCGTTTACGTTTTCACGATTGGAACACGAATAAAATATTTCTACTAAAAATCTATTTATAGAATATCTCAACATGGGAGTTCCCGCATTCTTCCGTTGGTTGACCAAGAAATATCCGTCAATCATAGTCAACGCCAATGAAGACAGACAGAAAAATGCAGATGGAACTAGGATACCAATAGATGCTACCAAGCCGAATCCAAATTTCCAGGTACACATTTCAGAAGACGTTGTATGCCTCTATCAAATGATATGATGAGTGTGAAAAAAGATATTCAATTCAATCAGAATGTAGAATATGAACGAAAAGTTATAGAAAATGAAGGGAAACACTTGTTCGCTTTTGCTTTTCCTCGAAGATGAATGAAAAAAAGGGAAATTACAACTGGTTACGTTGTTATCCTCTTGATCAGACGAAATCACTAATTTTTCCAACTTTCACGTTTCCAACTTTCAGGAGTTCGATAATTTGTATCTGGACATGAATGGAATTATTCATCCCTGCACACATCCAGAAGATAGGCCTCCACCGAAAAACGAAGACGAGATGTTTGTGAGTTGGTTTGCGATCTTTTTGCCTTTTTGGGTTTCTAATTTTCAAAGTAGCTTGCGTGCGTTGAGCAGTATGTGGATGTACTAGAACGTAGGTGGTAGTGTTGTGTTGTGGATACCCGGTAATATGATAGGACGACGTAAGTAACATTTATTAGGTACTAGATACGACATACGAGGATACACTTATTTTGTTTTTTTTGTAGTTTATACGCACTAGGGTGTATGTACTACGACAACCTCAATCTTAAAGGATCTATTTGTATTGTACATACATATATTTTCCTATCCAGGCCTTGATCTTCGAATATATCGATAGGATATTTGCCATCGTCCGTCCACGAAAAGTGCTTTATATGGCTATCGATGGCGTTGCACCCCGTGCAAAGGTATGTTTGGTTTTTTTTTTCGAAAATGAAGTTTTCTATCTAAAATTCAGGAAAATCTGAAAATAGAAATGGGAAAATTCGAATGGATCTTCAATTTACTATAAAGCTCAAATATCATAGTTTCTCACATGGAAGGTAAGATAATCTCTCGTGGTGATAGTAGTTTTTACTAGGTAGAAGGTAGGTCTAATTTGTGATGTTTTCAGATGAACCAACAACGTAGTAGACGGTTCCGAGCATCGAAAGAAGCGTGGGAGAAACAGGCCTCCATTGACGAGGTAATAATCGATTGCACATAAATTCGGGAAAACTCTTGTAGATGTGTTTTGCAGTTCGGAAACGGGATATAATAATTGCAATTGCAATTATCTCGTGCTTCTAACCTCACACCAATACGGTTACGGTCTGACTAATCTAAAATCTGAAAATGACCTTTTTAGATCAAAGTATGTCCAACTATATGAATTTGGCGGAAGTACATTTTTCTCAATTTTTATGATCATTTGAACAAAGTTACAGGTTCAGGTTACACAAAGTTGAACAATGTTCATTAATAATTATTCTCAGTGACTTATTTTTTTCAGCAAAGACGTCGCCTGACCTTGGAAGGATTTCCGCTGCCGCCTAAGAAGGAATCTGAAA
Source organism: Litoditis marina (assembly GCA_964036275.1). NCBI lineage: Eukaryota > Metazoa > Nematoda > Chromadorea > Rhabditida > Rhabditidae > Litoditis > Litoditis marina. The sequence goes on along the minus strand of OZ038437.1, from coordinate 5,131,358 downwards.
GCCATTTCGACAGTAACTGCATCACGCCCGGTACTCCGTTCATGGCTAGGTTAGTAGTTTTGTGGACATATAATGTATATAAGAACATGATTTCATTCAGGTAGGTATATATTAGAATGATAAAAGCATTATTTATTCGCCAACACGCCTTTCGGCTCATAATGGGCTTCTCATACAACATACACGGTTACGCAGTTTTGGTAATGCACAGATTTTTGTTTTGTTCAAAGCTCTGTCGCAAGTCCAGGTGTCTTAGTTACAGTCTACACTTACATACTTACATTGTCTTACTTTAGACTTTACATTATCGTTTACGTTTGATCATTCATTATAATATGATATTGATGCCAGATACCAGATTCATTCATTTGTTCGATCTAGGTTAGCTGATGCGCTTCGTTACTACATTCATGATCGTATCACCAACGATCCCGCTTGGGCCAAGATTCAGGTACGTTATATTTTATTGTTAAAGTTAAAGGCTGTGTTTGTCTATTTCCCACCGAAGTGTTTTTGAACCGATGTACTTTGAACAATGGAAAGATATCTTCGTTTCGCAAATTATTTAAGGGCTTCCAGCAACATGGAACTTTTCATAAATTTGGGAAATATGAAATATGTTGTTTTGCAATATTTTTTTCGGAGCGGGTTTCTCAAACATTTAGTTCATTTAGTTCTTTTTCTTTTCGCAGGTTATTCTGTCCGATGCCAATGCACCGGGAGAGGGTGAGCACAAGATCATGGACTTTGTCCGGAAGCAGCGGGCCAACCCCGCCCACAACCCCGACACGGTACATTGTCTGTGCGGAGCCGATGCGGATCTCATTATGCTGGGACTGGCTACACATGAGGCTAATTTCAATATCATCAGGTGAGGAAAATTCAAGAAGCGGGCTACTTTTGTGTGAAAAAAAGGTAAAATTTGATCTTGTTTGACTCGAATCTCTTATCTCTCTGTGAAATTGCACGCGGATCTCATTATGCTGGGACTAGCTACCCATGAGGCTAATTTAAATATCATCAGGTATCTCAATGCCTTAATACTAGATGGAGTATTGTATGATTTTGACTGTAACGCTTGACCCAGTAAATTGTGATTATTCTACGGTACATCAAACTTCATGATTTTACATCTAAAATGAATGACGCCCCTAGTTTTTCTGGAAAGAGCCTGCAGCCTGTATTTCAAATTTCAAACGTTCGGAGCAATATTTGCTGTCATGTCTGTTTCTTGTCGCCTAACACCGTTCTCCCTTGTTTCAGGGAAGAATTCGTTCCGAATCAGCAGCGGCCGTGTGACCTGTGTGGGCAGTATGGTCACGAGTTGAAGGAGTGTCAGGGGTGAGTGCTAGTATTGATTGAAGAATATATGGGTGTTTTTTATCTATATGTCGGAACGTAGATCCATACACCAGTAAGTTGTCCGAATAGTCAGAAAAATTCGAAAAACGGACTACTTTTTCGCCGAAAATAAGAAAATCGGTCTACTTTTGAGGGAAAAAATCACGTCTTCACATCTAAAACGGACTACTTTTTTCAGTGGAACCTTACTGGTGTTTGCGTAGATCACTGTTTTGAGTTTTTGTTCTCCCTCTCCAGTGAAATCTTCAAAATGTTTATATCAACTGGTTTCCTTGAAATCACTGGTTTTGTTCTCGGTAACATCAACCAGAAAGTAAGAAATTTTTTACATACTCTTTTTTGAGCTTGATTATTTCTCAACCCTTTGTAAATCTATCTATGATTATCGATTTCCAGACTCGAGAACGAGGAGAAGGGCCCGGACCACGCGGACCCTGTTCAGAAGGAGAAGAACTTCATCTTCCTGAGAATCCCCGTGCTGCGAGAGTACCTCGAGAGAGATCTCACACTGCCGAATCTCTCGTTCGAGTTCGACCTGGAGAGGGCTATCGATGACTGGGTAACGGGTTTTTCGAATAGAATAGAATGTTTATTCGCGATTGAACCATACCCCGGTAAAGTTGTCCGAATAGTCAGAAAAAAAAATGGAAAAACGGACTACCTTTTCGCCGAAAACGTTGAAATTTCTCCATTTTGATACAAAATCGTTAAGTTTCACGTGTTTGAAGCCAAAAACGGCCAGCTTTTGGTCGAATAGTCAGACCTTACCGGTATATGGATTGAACACGTGTCTTTCCACATTGGTATATGTGGCACTCCAATTACGAGAAAATGGGGACATGGAAGATAAAAATAGAATGCAGTGTATAGTTTACTTTACTCTGTTTGAGTCTTTATGCTGTTTTGAACCAGTAGTCTCTGACTTGTTTGAATTGTGAAGTTTACGCTTGCTATCAAACATCCAGCACCAGCTACGTGCTTGACAACTTTAGTTAAAACCTTTAGTTTAATAAATGCTCGCAGAACTTCAATAGAACATTCAACAACATCGCTTCATCCATAGGCCAGTAAGGTCTGACTTAGCGACATAAAGTAGTCCGTTTTCAAGTATAAAGACGTAAAATTCAGGGTTTTTCATCAAAAGTAGACCGATTTTCATCCTTTCGACTAAAAAGTAGTCCGTTTTTCGAAGTTTTCTGACTATTCGGACAACCTTGCTGGTGTATGGCTTCATCTCTTGTAGTTTTGCAGTTCACAAGTTCACTTCATTGTTTTCAAGTGTCGATTTGCAGGTGTTCCTTTGCTTCTTCGTCGGTAATGATTTCCTGCCCCATCTTCCGTCGTTGGAAATCAGAGAGGGCGCGATAGACCGCTTGATACGACTGTACAAGGACATGGTCTATCAGATGAACGGGTTAGTTAATCAGTTTATCGGTTTTGTGCTTGCATACCCCAGTATATTTGTCCCAATGGGGCTGATCTGGGTGGGTAGGGGAAGTAATCACCGAACTTGCCCTGAAGTTTCAGGGCAAAGTCTGCTAGATTTTCTCAGCTGGTTCAAGATATCTCTGGCTGTCTAGTTCTAATTGAATTTGTTGGTACATAAGACTTGGGTAATCGTGAGAATTTTTAGTGTTTCCCAATGCGATTTTAAGATATAGGTCTACGATTATCAAATTGAGCCTTCTGAACAGGAAGTTGGGTGTTTTGTGAGGTTACAATGTTACTTTTGTAATTGAAACTAAGCCGTACTGATATCAGAGTATGCCTCACTCAGTTCGCAATACTTCCAGATACCTGACGAAGGATGGTGACGTGTACATGGACCGTGTGCAGGTGATCATGAACGGACTCGGTGAGGTGGAGGATGAGATCTTCAAGCGGAGACAGGTTGGTTGGGTTGAGGCAATCATAGGTTCAGGTTTTAAGTTTGGGTGTCTTAATGAATGACGATTATATGGTCCAATCGCAACGCTTCAGTCCTTTAAACTGCAAATCATTTTTCAATTGCAGTTTAAAGGACCGGTGACACGGGATTGGTCCACATAATCGTCCTACTTTAAGTTCTCACAATGTTATTGCAGATAAATAGGACTCAAAATGTGTTGAAATTAAAACAAAAGTTTAGTTTTAGTTGCATCTAGTCATAGTTATATTGAGAAGTTCTCTATATAAACTGGTAAAATCGTTCCTTTCCAGCAAGACGAGGAGCGTTTCCAGTCGTACCAGCGTCAGAAGAAGGCCAGAATGGCCCCTCGCCCCCAGCGTCCCGCCTACACGCCCCAGCAGGGATCGTTGATAGCCCCGCTCAGTCAGGCCACGCCCCTGACTGGCGAGAAGACCAGGGAGTTGGCCGCGGATGCTAGACAACAGGTGGGTGTTGAGGGCAAATATGGGTGTTGTGTTCTATCGGTTGAAGAGCTCTAGAAGGTGCATATACAAATAATTGCAAAGTCTCAGGAATGTCAGGCTTTTCCAGCCAGCTGGAATCTAGCTTCTAGAAATAAAGTTAATCACTATGGTCTGAACAGACCACTACCGAAAAGTTCTGGATTCCCGGGGATCTGACCGGCTGGCAAACTGACAAGGTTCCGTTGCGTGAGTGTTGTTAACACGAATCACCCAAACTTCATTTTCAGGCCATGGAATTCTCGGAGAACGAGGAGGCCGCACGCCGTCTGAAGGCCATGCTGAAGATCCCCGGCGAGGGAGGAGAGGCCGAGAAGAAGGAGACGACAGCAGCAGCTCAGGCTCAGGAGAATAGTAGGAAGAGGAAGAGCGAGGTGGGTGCAATTTTAATTTTCCCATAAAGAATATTTACATATTCATTCATTAACGTCGCTTCGTTATGAGGCGGTCTTCATTTTTTTGACAATAAATCCAGCAGACCAGAAGGCTGGAGCGAGGTGAGCGTTTGTTGTTGATTTTTCTTTTCAGCAGGTGATAGAGTGCGTAAATCAAATAAACGCATATGAGCTGACCGCTCGCTAAACCCCGATCCTGCTCTTATCAAACTTAACATGTCCACCACAACGGTTTGATGGGTCATATAGACATGAACACGGGAGATAGACAAACATGATAATGTTTGAATGAACCATGTAATTTGAAGAAGCAGTAAAAATGTATTTAAGCACCAAAACACCACGAAAATAAACCTAAAAACGTGAAATCAAGTGACGTAGGAAGTGATGAGCGTTGAAGCCTCTGCACATCTTGTCTCGAAGTATAACTACACCCAACATGATCATAGCCAGGGATGACCAGAGTTGGTACGCGGCCAACTTTTTCAGGGGGGGGGGGGGGTCGTTTTCGGCCCAACATTCGAGAAAATAATAGAAATTCGGGACGATTTTGATAAATTCAATCTTCGAATTGGAATATTTTGGGTTCAGAAAGCTTGTTTTTGACTATTTACCATTGACTTTTGATTTTTGAAGGGGGGGGGGGGTCGTTCCGGATGTCAGGCCGGTCAAAATTTTGGTCATCCCTGATCATAGCCTCAAAGTATTAAACTATCCTCTGAATAATTGATTCAATTAATTGAAAAGTCAAGTCAAATACACTTCTCAGTAACAATACCATGATTCTCATTGTGGTAAATTATCAACAGAGCTCGGTTAGTGACGACAGCGAGCCCCCGACAAAGTTGGCTAAAAAGAAGCGCAAAACAAAGGCAAAACCGAAAAAGGACGAGAAAAAGCGGCGTGGTAAGGGTGTCAACAGGCCGCCGCCGAAACCAAAACAGCAGCCACCCACAGGGAGGAAACGGACTAGAGATGAGGTGGGTGCTCAGGTGAAAAGTCAAGGGAATAAAAGGCCCTAGAAGGGAGGTTTCGGGTAATCGAGAGGTTGGGGGCCTCAAAGGCCCTAAAAGGCCCGCGATTCTACAGTCAACTGCGCCCGCCCGCGAATAATGTGCTCGGCGGCTAAAACCCGATTAGTCCTTCAACTCGTGAAAATTTACTAATTTTATAGGTTTTTTTCTTGTTATAATTTATTTTATGTATAGTTTTTTGTCATATATCAGTTCTTAGCCCTCCGATCAATTAAGAACGTTTTTCTATTTCTTGAATCCTGGCTGCCTGACATTGATTCCAGCTGGCAGACCATTCGCTTAACCTAGAATAAATGTAGTTTGCTAGCAATAATTGCACGAAAGTTGGCCACATGTTATTTCTATTAACCGAAATCCAAATCAACGCCTAAATCCTGTCTATATATGTTAAAATAGCACGTTTCATGTTTTTATACACCAATAATGTATGGTTATGTTCATATACCAGTAAGGTGTGCCCACTGTACAAAATGGGCCCTATTTAATCATTTCAAATACGTAAAGGTTCTCGATTTTCATTGAGAAATGAAAAGTTTCTTTCGAGATTGACGAAAAACAGTCAGTTTTTGATTTTTCATGGCTGCTCGTCTATTCGTACAACCCTATTTGGGTATGATTACCCCCTTTTGCAGGTGTTGTCACTTGTAGTTTGTAGTATCGAACAACATTTTGCGTAATCACACTCAGTGTTTAAGCAGACAGGTGATTGGGTTGGGTAGAATCCATCATAGAGAACTGACGTACATCCTAATTATTCCGTTTCCCACTTTCACATAATTGTCATCATTCCTTTGTGGATTCTACCCCACCCAATCACCTATCTGCTTACGCACGTCATGTATTTATAGCGGTTAAACGCAATGTTTTCTGACTTCAAGTTTAGTACGATAAAAAATTGGATATTATCGAAAACACTTGTGATATTTTGAAATTTTTTGTAAAGATCATTCGAAAAAAAAACAAACATGAGCCAGGTTTGAACTATTCTTCGTCTCTGATTGTGTCAGAATTTTCAGATTATTTTCTGTCTCAATTTTGGATGGAGTGCTGTGTTCGTGTTTATAAAGAAAAAGCTCTGTGGAGGCGCCGCTCAAAACAAGGAGTTTCTGGGAAAGGTAAGCTGCGTACATTATAATATTAGTACGTTTAAAAAAAGGATAACCATCGTGTCACGATGGCACTTATCCATGAACTTTGGGGCGGTTTACACATGCAAATTTACCTTTTCGGTTATGATAAGTGGTTTTGGTTGCATTTGAGATGCAACCCGGTTGCATTTTGGTTGCATGTGTAATTGGCCGAACGTTGGCGTATTAAAATCGACGAACCGTTCAAAAATCATTCACACCTCCACCCAGCAATGCTTGAAATGTTGGCTGGTGTTTTCGCCGGTACGACCCTTCCCTATTAAACTTTAAAAAAAAAAACTATTGAGTTAACGATTTTTCGATGTGTCCAATTCTGTTCTCGGTGCGCGTTTATAGACAGTCGCACATCAAAAGAAACATTGACCTCGCGCTCATTTGCTCTACATAATAACTGCTCAGAGCTTGGTTAATTTGAGAGAATTTCTATTGGCAACATTTTTTAGTATTTGTTTGTTTTCAGGCTCATTTTCGCCTCGCTGTCTTCTCGTTGCTGGAGAGAACCGGGTATCAATTGTCGCAAAGGTCAGTTATAGTTAACGTTTACTATTTCTCAACTTGACGATCTCGCAAAAGCTCTATCATAGTAAGCGTTGGTCATTTTGAAGCAGAACAATCTTTGGTTTTTCATTCAGAAAGAACGGAATTTTTCGATGTACATGTGCCGCATCCCAAGAGTTCCAATTTATATATTGTTTAGGTTGGAAAAAGCTTCAATCTGTTGTATTTCAAAACTGGCTGAATAGCTTCAAAAATTGAAGTGATGGGACCACTTTTTGCCCCACCTAGGAAAAATTACCCGTTTTGACAAGTTTCCTATGAAATACGGGGTTCCATTCCATTTAATAGTTAGTCGCAGCAAAAATTGAAAAAAAAAAAGCAAAACGAGCACATGTGAGAAGTTTTGTACTGATATTCATGGAATTCACGAAAAGTTGAAATCAAGGTTGGAGTCTCATTTAATCACATGTTTGGTTATTTATATCGCAATACTGTAAGCACATCTGTGTCCCACAATACAGCTAATGTCACTGATGTTTGCTTTTTACAGGATTTGAACGTAAATCTGATGAGCGTTTTCGTGATATGGGCCTGACGATAACGACTTCTCCGTAGGAAGAGCTACATCTATATTCACACGAAGAATGTGGTGAGTAACAACACACTTCAATTTTTTGCCCAAGTAGTTCGGCGAAGCTTCAGTTATTTCATTTAATGTCCACATATGTTATGCGAAACTCCTAACTAAACAACCTTTCAAAATCACACCATTACTTAGCCAGTGGCTGTATTCACTAAACTCAAATAGGCGGGTAACTTACACAAACCGTATTCACTAACTCAAATAGCGCTGTCTGATAGGACTTACCCGGCCATACGGGCATAAAAGCTCAATTCAGTTGCTTTTGATAGTTTTTGCTGAAGAGTTTTCGAAATTCCAAAATCATATTTTAGAGTGTGTCTTAACTTGAGGCAAAATTATTGAAATAGTTCAAGTTCCACAATTATACTGCCTAAATTGTGGTTTTATAAGAATAACTACCAAATTTTGTTTATGTAAATTTCGTAAATGGTAAAATATCTTCCAACGAACGTTCCAAATGATTTACACGGCCATTTGGCAAATAGGCTATTTGAATGCCAGTTAATACCTAAACCGATAAGTTCGTTACCTCCAAGTAAGCTATTTGAATTTTGCTCAAATAGCTCACTTGACTATTTGAGCCTAGTTAATACGGCCACAGGTTGTGTTTTTATTCGAGTGGAATCGTGCATATCATGAAATGTTTTCGACTATATAGGTAAACATCATACTTTTAGATTCGGGACACAACAACTCGAGACACCGGCAGAAAGTTCACTTCAAATCCACAACTTTTCGATATTATTTGTGTTAAATGTCATTATGAACTAATAAAGTGAATAGTACATTCTGTTGTCCTTTCGAGATTCATCAAGCATTACTTGCATGCATTCTCACCAATCGCGAACAGCGTTTTTTGATTATTATGGAGAAACTGAACAATTCCCGAAACCACACTTTTGGGCCCTAAAAGGGAGATTTCGGCCCCAAAATCGCGGGCCTAAAAGGTTCCTTTTAGGCCCGCGATTTTGGCCCCGAAATCTCCCTTTTAGGGCCTTTTATTCCCTTGACTTTTCACCTATGGGGATGAGAGAAAGACTCGTGAGAGCTTCCCGCGGCAGGTCTGCACTCTCCTCCCCACCCATCTCGTTTCGCACTCTAACCTCTCGCGGGAAACTCTTACAGTTTTGTGGATTTGCAGAAACACTACGGACATGAATCATATCATTAGGATTGATTCTAAAAAGAACAAACTTGAAAACACGACAATATCTATTAAATGCATCACACGTTAAAAGAATTTGCATGTTTTTTCGAAATAGTATATTTTTCAATTAAACCCAAACTGTAGTTGTTGAACCGTTTTTAGGCTCCATTGAACAATCTGAATGAGGAAGAGGGACCCAAGGACGAGATCCGCCTCTTCGAGACTGGCTGGAAGGATCGGTATTACAGGTGGGAAAGGGCTTAATTCATAAACCAGTAAGGTCTGACTGAGCGACAAAAAGTTATCCGTTTTCAGATGTAAACACGTAAAAATTAAGAATTTTTCGTTAAAGGTAGACCGCTTTTTATCTTTTCGGCCGAATTTTTCTGACTATCCGGACAACTTTACTGGTGTATGGCTGAATTATGAAGGGTGTGGTTATTATCATCAATGTTCAAAGTTTAATAAGGAAATTGCAAAGGGCGTGATATAAATATTGGTTTCATCGGATGTTCTCGATCTCGACAAGAAAAGCATAACACAGAAAAGATTAATGATCCCATCTCGTGTTCGCCTAGTAGCTTAGGCTTAGTTTCACATTCACAGCTGAAATTCGTTTTTCTGAGCATAATAATCATGGTTTTAGAGCGAAGTTCGACATTGGAGTCGAGGACGTTGAATTCCGTCGTAAGGTCGCCTGGGCATACGTTGAGGGACTTTGCTGGGTGCTCAAGTACTATTATCAGGTAACTAGTCTCTTTCTCTATCCGTTCCACGAGATTATTTTCATTAGCAAAACACAGATTAGTCGATAAAAACGTCTTCCCCCTCCCACTATCTGCTCACGGGAACTGGTTTTAACTATTAACTATCACAGCTTCATTGGTTCATCCTGATTTGTTATTTTGCTGTAGTTTATTTATTAGTCTTTTTCCAGGGCTGCGCCAGCTGGGACTGGTACTTCCCGTACCACTACGCGCCGTTCGCCAGCGACTTCGACACCATCTCCGAGTTCAAGCCGGACTTCAGTCGACCCACCCAGCCATTCCGACCGCTCGAACAGCTGATGAGCGTCTTTCCGGCGGCTAGCAGGTGGGTTGGGTTCATGCTTGAAAGGGTGTGTGTAAGAGTATCCCGGAGACTAGGGACATTCATATAGGCTGGTTAAAGCCAAACTTGTAAACTTGTAAGTCTTGAAATGCGGGAAATTGAAATTGAAATTCGAAAACTCTATAGTCTTTCCGACCGCTCGAACAGCTGATGAGCGTCTTTCCGGCGGCTAGCAAGTGGGTTGGGTTAGAATAGAATAGAAATTGATTCGCGATTAAACACGTGATTCTCCACATTATATGTGACACCCCAAAGGGGTAAATGGAGAGAAAAGTTGTAAAGAAAAGGGTACATTTGCTCATTTGCCCTATTACGCGCACATGATATTACATGCAATTCAGCAATGCTGGACGACGACGATTGTACCGGATAGTTTGTAGGATAGGTCACGATTAGTGTTGCGAAATCATGCCTTTTCACTGGTATTCGTCGAAGAACGGTTCACTTGTATGGAATATTCACGCCTTACTGGAATGTGGTTAGATTCACATTCAGGGGGGGGGGGGCGTATGTAAGAGTATACCAGGCACTAGAGTATGTGATCTAGGGGTGTTGACGCCGAACTCAAAGTTTTCCGAAACTTAAGAAGTTCGATAGAATTGAGTGAAGGAACTCGGTCATACACTGTCAAAATATAAAATAGATATTTTGGTATTTTCATAATTTTCGTTGAACTGTCTTCTGGGTTTCGAGTGAACAAGCGATATCATCAAATGTTGAAATGTTTTCATTTTCCCTATATTTTCCAGGCAGCACCTACCAGTCGAGTGGCAGAAGTTGATGACAGACGAGGAGTCGCCGATCATCGACCTCTATCCGACCGACTTCCGCATCGATCTCAACGGGAAGAAGTACGCCTGGCAGGGGGTGGCCCTCCTTCCATTTGTGGACGAGAAGAGACTTCTGAAGACGTTGGAATCGGTTGGTTGGGTTATAAGAATGAAGGAAGAGCTCAGACAGAGTTATACAAACTGGTAGAATAAGAGAGAGAGAGAGAGAGAGGAGCAGACGTTGAAATGAGATAAGACGGGCACACGGAAGGTGTCGCCGGCCTTCTCCCTTGTTTGAGCCCGCGTTTTGGTTGAGAGCGTTGAAGACTATTGGCTCATCTTAGACGTATGACGCATATCCGAGTAAGTAAGCGTTCATTAGGGATATTCGAACGAGAAATTCGATTTGGATTCGGAATACCTCACTTTTCAGTCGAGTCCAACGCGAAAATGTGTGAAGCGCGACAACGCTACGTTGGTCTGACGAAAGCATACTAGATGGGACTTATCTGAGGCCCATAGCTAGAATTGTATCGGTTCAAGATCAGTGATCAGAACAATAGATGTGACAATGGTTTATTTAACGACACTAAAACTAACTACTAAACAGGCAGGCGACGGCTAGGGCCAGGCGGCAGACGACTCCCTATCTCCCCTTGGCTTCGTTCGGTCACGGTTTATATAGTGCGTCTAGGTGGCCCCGCCTTTCCATAGACGGGGACTGGACGTCCCAGATGGGACGAAAGGTTTGTAGTATGGATTTTCTTGTTACCAGTAACACCCACATGTTCCAGGTGTATCCGACTCTGACGGACGAGGAGAAGGCCCGCAACACGACGGGACCCAACTATCTGTTCATCGGCCGCAATCACTCGGCATTCGGATTCTTCAAGGAACTCTACGAGAAGCCCGCCGAAGGTTGGGGAATTTTGTTATCGCCTATATAATAATAAAATAGAATATTCAGTGAATCACAAAGAATAACTCCCAAGTAAAATGTATTGCGAATCTTGGCGAAAGTTTAGGTTTCTGTTCGTATAAACGATAGCTGTTCCGATTGTGTATCGACTTATCCCAACTGTTTTCTGCTTTCCAGCGAAAGAAGGAGAGGAGAATGGCGATTCGAAGCCGGCCTCCATCGACATTGACCCGGCCTTCACGTACGGCGTCAGTGGCAGGATAACAGCTGACGGATCGGCAGTCATGCCGGATGAGAAGTTCCCCTCGCCCGTCAAGGATGCCTCGTGTCCGGATCTGCCGGTAGGTTGTATACTTCCTATGTAATAACATCGAGAAGTTTTACGTATTTTAATAGAAAACTGGATTCCCTTTTGTGGAATAGTCACACCTAACTGGTGTCTGCTATCGTCATATGTTTCTGTCCCTTTCCCTGGGACAAGCGGATGTCTGAGTGGTTCCAAATAGTCATAAGCAACTCTTTTCCAGGTGAATGGAGCTATCATGGTAATGTTCGAGGATCCGTCATACGGAAAGGACTTCATTTTCCCAGCCACGAGGATAAAGGCCGCCAAAGACATACCGAAAGCATTGAAGCCGGGTGGCTGGAACGATAGAAGGGTCGGTTGCAATAGATAATAATGTTGTAGTTTGGGTGTTAGGGAAATTGAGTAAAATATAAAAGTAGTACTGGGGAGCCAAATTTATGAAATGTTGATCTCTGAAGCTGGTGACAATAGTGTTGGGGCTGAACTGCACTTTACCAAGCTGTGGACCAATCTCGATTGGAAATTCGGGCATATAGCTTTTTTGTGTACTGTAGCTCTAGTTGATCATTTGTAATATTTGTGATCTCTAGTTGCTCTCATTACTTCTAGCAGCACAACATCAATTAAGCTTAAGCTGTACAGTATGATCAATGTGTTTCTGATGGGGAGATTGATATAAGCTGCTAGACTACTCGATGAGTGAAAACACAATTATGATAATAACAAATTGTATGTTGCAGGGTGGAAACTACCGCCCACAGATAGGCTTCAGCCCGAGCGACAACGTGCCGCGAGCTCATCTGAATCAGTCGGGTCACCGAGAGCTGAACCACGAGTTCCGCAGAGGTGGCGGCGGTGGTGGTGGTTACAGGGGTGGTGGCGGCGGCGGCGGATATCAAGGTTGGGACTTATTTTCATGGACATTGCTGGTTGCATTGGGTTTTTATTGTACAAATATGTTTCGGCATACCTCTCAGCTTTAGTAATCAACAATCAATACGGTAACAGTGTATCGTTATCGACTGTTCTTCGAGGTATCGTTATTAATTGGTTACTATAACCGTCATAGAGTTTTCGTAATATTTTCTTAACTCGTATGTAGTAACAGGATTTTATGAATTCCATAGCTGGGATAGAGTCGGCTTGAACAGTTCAACATCCCCTCTCCAGAAAATGCAAATCGTTATTAGATTCCCTATCGGTAAGTCCATCGAACCTCGAACCCAAACATTTGAAAAATTGGGGGGTCGCCTTACTCCCGTTCAAAAGAAACGGTAAGATAATCAAGGTAACGTATCTATAATTTCATGAAATCACGTCATGTTACTTTTGCCAGGAAACCAAGGCGGCGGAGGTTATCGCGGTGGTGGCGGCGGCTACCGTGGTGGCGGTAATGGCGGCGGTTACAACGGAGGCGGCGGTGGATATCAAGGTAGGAATAGTATACTCATTACATTCGTGATGTAAAGTAAATAAAGTAGTATACGTACAACTTGTTTAGTCCGTTGTTCACTTTTTTCCTATTGTAGAATACACACATTATCAATATCAACCGTAGAAGGGTAACTTGTGACATTTGCACAGCATATGTAAAAAAGGTTCACATCAGGTCGAAAAAAGTGAGCATGAGCATCCCCAAAAAGTAAGCATATGTCATGGAAAAACATGAAATTGTTTTAATTTTTACCGAGAATTAGTGAAATTACCCCAAAAAGTGAGCATGCCCCGGTCAAAATCGGGCATAAGTGAGCATCAGTCAACATCAAAATAAAGGGGTATTTTACGTATGTTGCACAGTGGTAAATTTGTCACTTCAATCAACATTAAAGGGTTAGTTGATGATTATAAGGAAATGCACTCGTGTATGTAACTCAGATCTGTGTCTTGTATCCTTGTATGGTGATATCACCGTCTCGTTATGAAGCGACGTGAATGTATAAATGTGTAGTTTGAGCTTGCGTCTTATAGGGAATAGAGGCGGTGGTGGATATCGCGGCGGCGGCGGAGGAGCCTACAGAGGTGGCTCCAACGATCAGGCTGGAGGCGGCTATCAGCAGAGAGGAGGTGGAGGTTAGTACATTTCTGAGTTTTATTAATACAATACACATGTTATTAACTTTAGTAAGATTTTTGAGAATCCAGAGCTATACGGGCATTGTCCGAATAGCCAAAGATATCCCTTTGTTTCTTCCGTTGCGGCAAACGCGGGAGTTTGGTTGTGCATGTAGTTCGGCATATTATCAAGGGTACTTAGATTCGGCTCGAGAGCTCTCGAGGAACTGGAAATCCTCTGAATTGTTTCCATGGGTACTCTCTGACTCGATTGACGTAAGGATTGCAGTGAAAACTCTATCTGCTAGTAAAAATTATTTGTATATTAAAAATGATGCTCTACGGATGCTCAAAATGACGATTTATAATAATATGTGCATTACTGGCGGTGTAGTAATCTCCATAAAATCTGCAAGTTCTCACAGCAACCTGCAAGATAGCTAGTAATATTTCATACTTTTCAGGCGGCTACCAACCTCGAGGTGGATATCGCGGTGGTGGTGGCGGCGGAGGCCAACAGGGATACGGCAACCAGAACAATGGTCAGAGCTGGCGTTAATTATCGATCGATTAGCGTCGTTTATTGATTGATAGGCGTTATGAAGTTTATTAATTAGCGTTAATTACTTTATTGACGTCTAAAAAGTTGTCTACCCCCTCTATTGTTGTTGTTGCTGTTACGAATGTGGTTTCAGTTCATCTCACACTAATGACCTCTGCTTGTTTTCTCCATTTATTTGTTGACAATCGGGCGCCAGTTGTGACTCGATCTGTACATATTTCTGACGTTTCCATGCTATTATCGAACATTTTCGTGCCAGGTGAACTCTGTATTATGTAGTTTAGCCTAACTACGTTCGTATTATTTGGTTCCGGTGTATAATTGTAAGTTGCGGAAATTTCTCGTTTTGTGTTGTTGAGTTGTGTTAATGAAGTTTTTAGAGCGAGATTTGTTTCTGACTTTCTCTAACAAAAGCAGATTTCAGAGGTCCTTCGTTTTTCAAGTTCCGAGAATGTTGAGAATATACTTAAAGAAATTTTCAAATGTGAAAAACATTTCTCTCATCAGGGTTTCAAATCTGATATCAATATCACATCTTAAAAAGCCCTACTCTTTGATTTTTTTAAATGGAGTAGAACGGGAGTACAAGACTAGATAGTCTATTATTCGAATAAAACGTACAAACAAATTTATTCAGCATATAAACATTTTTAAAAGCTATTCAATCTGCAAAGAGGGTATACCCGTGAAAACTAGTGGAAGCTAGGCCAAAGAGAAGTTCGAACAAGAATAAGTGACCAGTAAAGGCAATGGAAAAAACTAAAATATGTTCTATCAGTGTTTTGTGAGTGGATCTCGCCGCATTTCGTATCAAACTACAACTCAGATATGATCTCACCTTATAGTGTACATTACACAATCAAAACAATCATTACAGTGTATGTTATCCCAAAAATCGACCAAAAACACAAATCGGGCCGTTCCTATCCCCTAGAACTCGAAATAAGCCAACGGTTCGACCAACCCTATATGAATCGCACAATCAAACGTGAGTAATGAAAATACGAGAAAAAACCGACATTCTTGCTAAATCGGGCCGTTCCTATCCCCCTAGAAGTCAAAATCGGCCATGGCCTCATCGGCTTCTCGCTCCAGCCTTCTTTGTTCCTCTTCCATTTCTTTCTGTTCCTGCTCGAGAAGGAGGTCGTAGTCCTCTATCTGGAATAAGTATAATTTATTTCACGTTAAACGTGAAGAAAACATACTCCAGTGGGTGAGGTGTGACTATTCGATAAAACTAGTAGTTTTTAAGATCTAAAACGTTGAACTAATTTCATCAAAAATGTCAATTTTAACTAAAAATTAATATTAGGTTATTTTATTTGAACAAAGATATAAAAATTAATAATCTATTTGAACACCCAACACACCAAAAACTGTTGAGAACACTGTGAATGACAGAATACTTACTACGTACTACTATACCCGCCACGCATGTTCCTATTGATTCGACTATACCAATTGCCTAGTTCACTAGTTCACCCATAAATTTAACTGTGTAACCGACCTCATCATCTTGTGACATTGGTTGACTACTTGGATTAGTGATTTTTACTACTTTTAGCTTACCAACGGATTCCCTACTTAGGTAACTTGCAATAAGAGTTATAAATCGGTCAGGTAATCAAACTACCGGTAAGAAGTAACCGACCTCGTCATCTTGTGTCATTGGTTGGGTTTGACTCATCGCAGCTTCGTTCTTCTTAGCCTCCTCCATCATCTTTTGCACGTGTTCAGGAATGTGACTCTTCGTCTTCGTCGAAGTTGCTGCAAATGTAGCAACAATTATTGGTGAATTCTATATCTAACCGGGATTTCAGGTAACCTAACCCTTTTTTGGTAACCTATTTTTCAGGTTACCTCAGTTCCTCAGTAGGTAACCGATTAGTACCCCAAAATGAAAAACCGGTTACCTGTTTTTCTAACGCTAAACTTGGTTTTTACCGTTAGTTTGAACGATAACCGGATTTTAGTTTCAGGTTACTTCTAGGCTACCTACCAAAGTAACCTGAAAAATAGGTTACCAAATAAGGGTAAGGTTATCTGTAAACCCGGTTAGTTGTAGAATTGGCCACAATTATTCTGATGTTATTGATTATATCAACTCGAGAAACCAAAAAGCAACCCGGTTGCTTTTGTAAAGAAAGCTCGGTTGCTTTTGGAAAGCAACCGAGAATCAACCGCATTGTTTTTCAGAACCATTTCTTTAAAAAGCAACCGGGTTTTGTGAAGATGTAAAGCTTGTTGGTTGGTTGCTTCTAAAAAGGAATCCGGTTGATTTTAGAATCAACCGAGTGTTCTCGACAACAGCAACCGGGTTGATTTTTGGTGGTTATTAACCCGGTTGCTTGTGTAATCCGCCCCCGATCCCACTGTGTCTTTAGATTGCTTCCGTCGGATTTCGGTGGAAACCCGCAAACTATGGCGTGTATCAAGATCACACACACCAGCAAGGTTGTCCGAATAGTCAGAAAAATTTGGAAAACGGACTACTTTTCGGCTAAAAAGATGAAAATCGATCTACCTTTGATGGAAAATCCTTAATTTTCACGTGTTTACATCTGAAAACGGATTACTTTTTTTCGCCCAGTCAGACCTTACTGGTGCATGATCAAGATCGAACTGGAATTACTAAAATAAGAATGTGATCACTCTCACTTCATAGACAGACTCATCACGATGCTACACACTTACTATCACTATTCTCTAGTGCAAAACTCAATGCTACAAACTCACAGAGGCAATGCTAAAGTTATGATTGACATTTTATACAATAATAATAATATTATTATCTAAACCCACTATTCTCCAGCGGGTCGTACATATTCTCGTCGTCACTCTCATCCCTCGTGGTAATCACACCATCGTCGTTGTATTCCGTCTCAATTATGTCGTCCTTGTTTTTCGACGAAACTGCGAAAGACGCGAAATCCTCGTCAGTCAACGGCATGTCCAGACGGGATTTCATCATGTACACCTGGAATCATACACCAGTAAGAGAGTGATTTTACGAAAATAAAATCGTCAATTTAAACCGACCAAAAACCGTCCAAATGTTTCAGCTTCAGTATAAAAATAACGTTATAGAACGTTTCCAACTATTTAGTCAAGATCGCCGAAAAAAACTCCGGAAACGACAATCCTGTTATCAGCAAACTTCGACGATCCCCGGAAAGCAAATTTTTCGACAGAGCAACTTTAAAAAAATGGAAAACATACCTTGACTGCGCGTTTATCGCCGAGCGTCTCGCATCTGCTGACGATGTCGTCGAACTTCAGCTTCGGGAACATCACGTGCGACCAATGTTGGTATTTCTTCATCATCACGGCCAGGTTGGCGTACTGTAATTTAATATTTTTAATAAGAATAGTATTATGTTTATAAAACTGAAAACTGTGTGAGGTTTTGTTTAAAAAACTGAAAATTGTAATATTTCTATGTCTGATGACCATTGCCCATTGAAAAACAATGCTGTACTTCATCATTACAGTCATATTGGCGTAATGTAATTGAAATTACAACATTTCTATGATATAGGACTCGTTGTTTGACAGCAGTGGCCGTATTTTGTAAGACCAAGTAGCCATGTAAGTAAGAAATTCCGGGTAACTTACCCAAAACGATATTTTGTAACGCAAGTAGCGCTACTTGACCGCTACTTGAGGCGAATTCTTTATTTAACCCGGTATTTCGTTAACCTTAGCAGTTAACCATTAACCGGGTTACCTGGTTAACCCTTTTGTTAACCACTTGGTAACCCGAAATTTCCCCCAAAACACGGTGTAAAAGAGGGTTACAAATGGGTTAACAAAAGGGTTAACCCGGTTAATGATTAATGGTTAACTGAGAGGGTTAACGAAATACCGGGTTCCTTGTGGAATTGGCCGCTACTTGACGCAACTTACACGGCCATATTTACCCGAGGGGTAGGGGGTCGGGTAACTCTTACTTGAATGATTTGGCCTTCGTTTATTCAGATTTTTCATTCATTTGAGCAATATGGGCCTATACGGTAAGTGGTGATCCATCCCGTTGCTTGTAGATTGTAGTTTGATCCCGTTGTTTTTCGGTCGACGTGTATCAAGATTAAACATACACCAGCAAGGTTGTCCGAATAGTCAGAAAAGTTCGAAAAACAGACTACTTTTTAGCCGAAAAGATGAAAATCGGTCTACTTTGCTGGAAAAATCCTAAATTTTCACGTGTTTACATCTGAAAACGGACTACTTTTTGCCGCTTAGTCGGACCTTACTGATGTATGAGATTAAACTACAAGTAAAACACCCCTAAATAATTTGAACATTAAAGAATGACAATTATGTGCTCCAATCTCAACGCTTCAGTCCTTTAAACTGCAATACATGTTTCAATTACAGTTTAAAGGACCGTTGACACGAGATTGGTTCACATAATGGTCCTTCTTTAAATGGGGGGCTGCATTGAATGCCGAAAAGGCACGAGAGTGAGAAGTGCGCGAATTCAGTATTTTCACTTTAAATCATTCTCTGCGTCTCTGACAGCTAGCAAAAAACTGGCAAAATTTTGAAAACAGAACTTTGAATTAGACGTTCCAGTAAGAAAAGAATTTATATCTAACTGTCTCGGTTTGATCTTTTATTTGAACATTCAATGCAGCCCCCCTT
Organism: Litoditis marina; assembly: GCA_964036275.1. NCBI lineage: Eukaryota > Metazoa > Nematoda > Chromadorea > Rhabditida > Rhabditidae > Litoditis > Litoditis marina. Next base: position 5,112,358 of record OZ038437.1, on the reverse strand, counting down.
TAGGAAGCTAAATGGTTTCGGTCTACCGTTGGGGTTACTCTACGAACAACAAAGCCCGAACTGAAAATTAACAACAACTTCACCAACTATATTCGAACTAACCGGATCAGCTTTCAGATCGGGCTTGTAATCTTTGAACTCGTCTCGCAGTGCCTGGATACCCTGCAATAGTTCACAAACTAGCTACAGCGAGTAATTGATCTGACTTTTTTGTGCACATACTTGCAAGTTGACCGAGTAGCCAGCTTAAAAAGTTTGTTCGTTTCAAATGAGCTTCTAACCGTCGAATAAATACTTTGATTCATTCTTGTAGAACAGTCACTGATGTATGTTCGTGAGATGAATTATTTCTTCGAATAATAGTCAGAACCTGGTCTAACCTAATCAAACATGTGATGTCGCTAGTATATAAGAAATTAAAGAAACACACCATTTTTCGCGAGCACCAAATTACTCTCACATTGATGTCTCAATTACAATGAGTCTTTAATCGTTATTTACTTCCAAGTTTACCTCCTCCACAGGTTTTGTAAAATTGATTCATTTCACTATATAATATGTATTTATGTAAATAAGGTGTACCTTTTTCCCAGTGAGAGTTTCCTCGTTGAGCTTGGGTTGTGGATTCTGGACGATTCGCTTCTTCTTGGGGGTTGGGTCATCAACCTCGTTATCTTCATCGAAGAGGTTCTTCAACACCTGGGCATCGCTGGGGACTGAAAAATCAACAACGAATCAATCAATACTGAGACACAACTAAGAATATAGCTGTGTAGTAACGATTTGACAACAGGAAATGATAGGGTTCTCGGCTTTAAGTTTCACATTTTACACATCGAGTTTTTTTTCTCAAAATGGGGTGAAAAACGAATGACTTCTGGTGTGAGAGGGGAGTGTATGAGATGTTTCATTCCAACTTTCTGGTACGTTTTACAAAAACACTTATAATACATACTAAAAGACAATCTTCAAAGTGCGTGATCTGTGAAGTGAACAGACAACCAAAAAAAAGTACCCACTAACCTCCGTTCTCCTCATCTACCGTCGGTTCGTCGGCAAAGTTGTCGTTGCCGAAAAAGTCTCCGAGTTCGTCGTCCGACATTTGTGTATGATTCGAAGAGCTTAACTGAAATACGACGTGAATTAGAGTGATTTCGACATCAACGATTATATAAAACACGCTAGAAAGGATCTACAGACTAGACGTGGAAGTGTAGATGACATGACAGACTTTTTACACTCGTAAATGATGGGCAACAACTAAGTGCACCACGTACTATCCACGTTTTCTCAAATACTAAGCCGATTCGGAATATTGATGAAACGTAAACGTGGGCCTCAACCAGGTGTAGCCTGGCTGAGGCCCACGTTTACGTTTCATCAATTTCCCGAATCCGAAGAGATGGGCCAGGTTACGACAAACGGGGTTTATAACGAATAGTTGAGCACTTTAACGCAATCGAGAACCAACTCAAATAGCACAGGAAAGAAAATGAATGTGCGAATATAATAAAGTCAAAGTTGGCCATTTTGAAAAAGTTCAAAATTCGCGAAAAATATTAGGTTTTTAAATATTTAAACTTCCCGCCTCCCCGCATACACTATTTATGCGCCATGATGTTTTTTGTTGACGCAGTTCGCGTGCTTTCAGCCCGCCCGGCCGCCCGCTTTCATTCAAACCGCCGTTCGTTTTTCGCGAAATTGCACAGTGATTATATTATCTCTCCAGTTTGTTAAGAACGTTGTCTAGGTTTTCGCCCATACTTTTGATAGTGTTGTGTACTTGAAACCTTGATACAAACCAGAATTAACGTAGTTACCCGGCACCTATTCTTACTTTATAGCGTTCAAAAACGCTCATTTTGAGATAACTATTGTGTTCGATCCTAACTGCGGCTAGATGTCTATACTCTTCTTAAAAATAGTTTATGTTGAGCGCGTAGTGCGTTTTCTAGTGTGCCTCACACTGAACTGAGCTGAATTGTGGAGACAATCGAAATCAGTTTATTTCTCAACCAGTGCATTCTTTATGCCTACTCTACTACTTTCTTCCGCTTTTAAATTCCTCGAGTCTTTCCGGCTGTTTTTTGTTTATTAGGTCAGCTCTTGTTGATAAGGAGGGCGGGCACGTGCGTCAGAGAGATAATGTTCCGCGCTGACCAGAGAACACCCGCCATCTTTACATTCTCGGCTCGCCACTGCTCTTCCTGTGCTCAAACACCTGGAACATTGGACTTATCACGCATTTATATTCATGTTTTGACCGAGAAAATGGAGGTGTTTCGTTCTCCCTCTTCAAGTCTCCATCTAGATCACCTTAACTAGAACAACTATCTACTCGCTCAACCATCCAGAAAATACCACTTATTACGCATTCATATGGTTTTTTGGCCTTGGGAGAGAATAATCAAGTTTATCAGTTGGTGGAAATGTCATCATAGGTCATTAAGTACACAAACGTTCCAATAGTCTATTCTATTCTAATCAATGAAAGCATTCACTGTGCTTCCTGGTTCACACGTGATATAGGATTCTGTTCATGCTTCATTCTTTTCGTCAATATAGGTTGTTTTCCGTCATACGAAACATGATATTTTGATCTTTATCAATTATTTTCTGTGTAAATTATGTTTTGACAACTACATCGCACTTTTGTTCTCTTTTTGACTCTATCATCGTGATTCTAGAAGTTCGCCCACTTCTTTGAACTTTGAACTCACCGGTTCAGATTCAATAATATGTTTTATATATACAATTGTTCTATTTCAGGTTACTTCCATAAACCTAGTCCACAATGAGCGTCACCAAGCAGATTTTCAAGACCTCGGTGCGGGGAAAGTAAGTTTTGACAACTACTGACTGTCAACAACGCGGTGTCACAATTGCGATTTCTACTCGATAATCACGTTTTTACGTTTCCTGAGTTATGAAGAGTTTTTTTCAATTGATTAGGAATTAGGAGCAGGAGGAGTGTTGAGAGTTCTATCTGAAAGTTCAGAGAAATTCTGTTTTTTCAAAAGAGTAATCTCTAAATAAGCAGGACTGGTCCTTGAGAGTGTGGAAATATTGATTTTCTCCCAATATATCTGCTTTTAGGTCTTGGTGGTCTCAGGTTGAGATGGGTCCTCCTGACGCGATTCTGGGAGTTACCGAAGCCTTCAAGGCTGACAAGAATCCCAGCAAGATGAACTTGGGAGTGGGAGCCTACAGAGACGATCAGGTAAGGATTAAGTAATGATTAAAAGATTGATAGCAAACGCAACATGGTTATGGATATTGTTTATTGTAGCATTACACGTGTCCTAAAAATACAATCAGCAAGTATTTAAGACAGAGAGTTGAAGCAAACTAGTCTCTTTTAGTCAAAGTTCAGAACAATTTGGTTTTTTTATGCAGGATTACGTAATTTGGGGATTGGGGTGCTGAAATCGAAAAACGGGGTTTCTCCGTTTATCTTCCAAGACAATCACAACTTACCGGTGTGTGAATGGAGTACCGAATACGGTTCAATAATATTTAGTAATGCCGTTCTTCGTAGAGGCGTAGGGGGAAACCTATCAAAAATACTATCCTAAAAAATACTAAAATAATAAAAATATCAAAATATCGTTATTTGTTGCAGGGTAAACCGTTCGTGCTGCCCTCTGTGCGTGAGGCGGAGAAGCGTGTGGTGGCCGACAAACTGGACAAGGAGTACGCCGGAATCGCTGGTAGGCATACGCCAGTAACGAATGTAACGTCTTACTAAGCGACAAAAATTAGTCCGTTTTCGTATGTATACAAGTGAAAATTTCTAATTTTTCATCAAAAGTAGACCGATTGTCTTATTTTCGGGGAAATGTAGTCCGTTTTTCAATTATTTTCTGACTATTCGGACAACTTTACTGGGGTATACTGGTGGGTGTCAACCAGAGTCTCACAAACTTCGCTGTGCAGCGAGAAAACATAGTTGATTTTTTCGAGAAACCTTGGCAAATTGGGTTCCACAGAAAATGATGCAATATGAAGTATCAGTATGCATAGGGACGTGCTTCCGGTCTGAAATCACTTTTTTCGCCTCGAATGATATTATTACCCTCCGCCGCCCACTTTCCGTTTTCTCATCAATGGATCGTCTCCGATTCAGGTATCGCCGAGTTCACTGCCCACTCGGCCAAGCTGGCCTTCGGTGCCGACTCTGAGGTGATCAAGTCGAAGCGAATCACCACCATGCAGAGCATCTCCGGAACCGGGGCACTCAGAATAGGATCCGAGTTTATTGTGAGTTTTGTAGTTTGGAGTGATGGTCTGGCTCAGGTTTTATAGTGTATAGCTTTGATGCTGTTTGACTGGAGACAGTTTAGACGATTTTGCTTCATTACAAAGCTTGGACTTTGCAAACAGTATGGCTGTTCATGGACAATATAAACTCCTCTTCAACCTGAAACATCAAATCTGTCAAACGTAGGGCGACTTTGTTGAATTGAACATTGATTCACCCGTTTTTTCTTCAAAATCGAGAGTTTGAACTGACCCAGTTTCAGTAAAGTTCACCTTTACTGGTGAAAATGTCACTTTTCACCCATTTTCATATTATATTCACTCAGGTAAAACACATGATTTCCAAAAAAGCTCTGTTGACAACAAAGTCGCCCCACATATGATAATCTGTTAAAAAACAAGTTTCGCAGAGTAAGCTATCTTTACGTATATTTCCCTGTTTCAGGCGAAGTTCCTCCCCAGCAAGGTCATCTACCAGCCAACCCCCACTTGGGGAAACCACGTGCCTATTTTCAAGTATGTATGCAAATTATTCCTTATCAAAAGTTAGGAAGTTTGATGGTTATCCAGGGAAGAACCTATTTGTTGACTGAGTGGAAGTGTAGAAGACATTATTGAGTTGAACAGTTGGTCCAGTAAGTTAAAAGCAATTTGCATCATTTAGTTACAAAAAATGTCTGAAAAATTTGATTCTGTCAAGAGATTAGGGGGCCTTTCTTCAGTTTTTCTGACTTCAGACATCTTTACTGTATCATGAACATCATCTATCTTTTCAGGTTTGCCGGTGTTGACGTGAAGAACTACCGCTACTACGACAAGTCGACTTGTGGATTTGACGAGGCCGGCGCGTTGGCTGACATCGCCGCCATTCCCAAGGGATCGGCCATTCTGCTGCACGCCTGCGCACACAACCCCACCGGAGTCGATCCCACGGTAGGTCATGGGTATATGCCATATAAATCATAAACAAATGGGAAAAGTTGCCTTAGGATACAGGGTCACATGGGTTTCCTCTGGGCTACAATAGTTAGATCCCACGTAAGGTACTGGGATACTCGCGAGACCATCGGCGGATACCACACTGTATCCTTCACCGTCTGCAAATAAGGCACGTTGAAGAAAGATGATTATGTGAATCCCAAGGCAAGGCTCCGGTAATTTAAAATGTAGTAAATTTTTCAATCGTAGCTTGAAGGACCGCTGCGCCAGGATTGGTCCATATAATGGGTGTACTGCATGTGGAACGAACGCTCCAAGATTTGACCCACATTTGTGGCTGTCTCGCTCCTTCTCGCCGGTCAAGCTTAATTGCGTACCACTTGAGTGTCTCCCCCATATAACTGCCGCAGTTATGGCGTGAAGTCCCGCGCAAAGACTGCGGATATCCGCGTGACCTACCGTGGGATCTAACTATTGGGCGTGAAGTTACGCGGAGCTCTCGATCGATGTTCTATGTTGGGTTGAGATGATGGAGAAAGATAGGTATAGAAGATTATATGAGACGAATTAAATCGTTTTGCGATTTTTTTCGCAGACGGGTATGTGCGAAAGATGGTTATTGATTGATCGACATTCAATACACATGTTGTCTGCGGTTTCAGCGTGAGCAGTGGAAGAAGATCTCTGAGGTGTGTAAGAAGAATGATCTGTTCGTGTTCTTCGACATGGCCTACCAGGGATTCGCATCTGGAGACGTAGATGGAGATGCATTCGCTGTCAGGTATACACATTCTCAATCTCATTACTGTAGTAGAGTTGACCCAATAGTCCGAAAATAAAAAAAAAACGAATGATTTTGAGGGACACACCAGTAAGGTCCTACTATCTTCCAAAGTTGGCTCATTTTCCGATATTTTGCATTGAAATTTGAATTTTAGTTTTGACATTTTTATGGATATCTGGACAACTTTGCTAGTGCTTGGGGAAGGGTTAGAGAGAGAGAAAGCGATGGAGGCATAGAGAAGGAGACTAATTCCGTTATAAGTGATGTTGTTTCAGATACTTTGTGGAGCAGGGTCACAACATCTGTCTCTCGCAGTCGTACGCCAAGAACATGGGACTCTACGGTATGTTCTCGTTCAGGAATAGTACGATAAGAACTGAATTTCAACTGATATTTGCAAGCGTAACCAAAACCGTGTTTCAACTTTTCATTTAGATACGTATCATACTTTTGCATCAAAAATGGCTAGGTTCTCGCGATGTTAGCGAAAAGAGAGTTTTTGGAACCGTTTTTCGCTATTCGGACATCTTCACTCATACACTAACTTGGCTTGGGTTGGGCCGAGGAATTTCGGGTTCGGGTTTAAACTGTAGGAATAGATTGCCACAGGTACATGCTCCATGTGCAAATATCTACTCCAACATAGCCTTTTTGTATCTATATTTTACCATTTTCTTCGCAGGCGAGCGTGTGGGCGCCTTCTCTGTGGTGACATCTGACGCGGACGAGGCGTCGCGTGTCGCGTCGCAGCTGAAGATCCTCATCCGTCCCATGTACTCGAACCCCCCTATCCACGGAGCCCGCATTGTGTCCAGAATCCTCAACGATCCCCAGTTGAACAAGGAATGGTACGTTTTCTTGAACGCTTTCGTGACTATTCTGCGAAAAGGAACCAGTTTTTCGTTATCACTCGTTATTTGCATGGAAAAAATTCTAAATTTTCTGTTTTTGACGTAAATGGAGGTGGTTAACAAAGAAAAGTAGATCCCCTCCGTCCCATGTACTCGAAAACCCCTCTACACATAATAAGAGGTACAGTTACATCATTCATAAAAGATACAGTGTGCTTCTTCCGCGCTGTTTTTGCTAACATATATTGACTGCTCCCTTAAAACATTTGTTCTTTATTCATGTTTTACTAATTCATTTTCATTTAGGCTGGCCGACGTGAAGGGCATGGCGGACCGTATCATCACGATGCGCTCGCAGCTGCAGGGTCTTCTGGCGAAGGAGGGATCCGTGCGCAACTGGCAGCACATCACCGACCAGATTGGAATGTTCTGCTTCACCGGAATCACGCCCCAGCAGGTACCGTAGACGTATGTGTTTTGGTTATTCAATGTATACTGTAGTTGTTGGATGAGTATTGGTATTGTAACTGGGTGGTGAGTAAGGTATATCAAGTTGCTAAATAACCTGCTGAGTAAGTTTTTGGAGTGTTCTGGTTCACCGGAATCATGCCTCAGCAGGTACGGTAAAAATAGTGACGACTGTTGCCTATCATTCTGGTCACCAATTCCCCAAACAGGAAAACAAAGATTGTGGTAGCTCTATATCACCCCCTTTCAGAGGTTCTTGTCACATTTTCTCCAATTTGAAGCTCTTTTCTTAATTTTGGTAGCGTGGTATGAAATATCAGATTGTTTCATTACACCAAACGAGTGTTTTTTTTTCAAAAAAAAAACACTCCTCATTGACATGCAGCGAGTGTTCATTTGGGATTGATGAGGAGCCCTATCGATGTTTATATCATCATCTCTTCTATATTAATCGCAACCAAATTTTTTTCCACGTGTAGAACACAACTTAAATAGAAGGAAATCATACGTCTCAACACCGTCATGTAAGAACGGAATTTAATGCTCAAACAGAGAATACTTTTCTAAACATGTATTTCTAGGTAGAGAAGTTGACCAAGGACCATTCCGTCTATCTGACGAAGGACGGCCGCATCTCGGTGGCCGGCATCTCGTCGAACAACGTCGAGTACCTCGCCAAGGCACTTCATGACGTCACCAAGTAGATCAATTATATTATGGCATCATCGGTCGTGACGTCATTGCTTTATCGATTTGGTCGTGACGTCATTCCTATTAATGACTCTACAATTTCCATTTAGAGTAGACTGCGAACTAGTCGTTGTGTCCTTTATTTATTCTTTTTTTCGTAACCTGTCATGATTTAGACACTTTAATTTGTGGTTTGTAATGTAAAGTGCAACTCATTGTAGTTTCAATGTACTTCATCTATATCACATTTCAACATCCGAGTGAAAATAGTATTAGATTGGTAATAAGTGTAGGGTTTTATCCGGTGTGAATTGCATAGTCGAGTAATGTACCAGTTACGGTGTAATTCATCATACTTTGTGTATGTTTTTTATATTGATGAAGATGGTTATTGATTTTTGCTAGTTGGAGAGTGTTCAACGGAAAGGTGATTGAGACTAAATGTTCATTCACTGAGTGCTCAATGACAATAATGGAACACTTACAGAGAAATTTCTCGTGGGTTTAATAGTACAAACGTGAAAACGTGTGCTTCAAGACCAAGCTACAGGGATATCTCCGTTTCTTAGAGAGCTATCCCAATTCGCATTTCTGCTCACTGGAAGGGTGGAAGGCTAACCAAAACTGCATTTTGCTCGGTTCGGTACTGCAGTGATTGTAGTTTGAATCCTCCCGTGGAAGAACTGTGTTGATCATGTAGATCAAATTAGAGTTCAAAAGTGTATTTTCTATATATTCTCACCTCTACATTGTTTCTCGATCGTGTTGTTCAACTTCTATGCATGGGAGTTTGGTTTCTGTCGATGATTGCTGGGCAACGGGAATATTAGAGTCAGTTTTTTCGGGAAAGTTCAGCGAACAAAACATAGAAGTTTTGTATTTACGAAACTTATATAGATGTTTTTAAAGGTATTCTGATGTGGCGTGGACTGACTTAATGCTCATGATTGTTTATAATAAGCCTTGCTTTCACTAGCAATATTTGAGAAGCATGCCCTATGACCCCAAATAACTGTTTTGAATTCTTACTCGATCACGAAAAACAGTTCAATTGTGTGATATTTCTGTTCAATATTTCTTGTTAGGCAGCTTGGCTGAAACTACAAATTGCAATATCGCCTCTACTGATTCACGGGAAATCAATCAGCAAACAAATCCCTACACCCATCTTATTTTGCTCTCTCTTCATTTAGTTTTTTTAGAATTTACTCCACTTTTCTTCAGTTCGAGTTGTGTTTCTTCTTCTAATCAGTTCCATTACTCTTTCATTACTTTCTCTCTCTTTGTCTTTGTTCCGATCTGCGAAATTTCCTCTTTCCTCTCATCTTGCTTTTCTTTACCTCTCTCTCCAGCTTCTCTCTCTCTCTCTTCCCTTTTCTCTCTCTCTCTTCCTCTTTCTCTCTCTCTCCAGCTTCTCTCTCTCTCTCTCTCTCTCTCTCTCTCTCTCTCTCTCTCTCTCTCTCTCGTTCTCTCTCTCTCTCCCCTCCTACCTACACGAACACATCACCTCTCAAATCACATATTGAACGCATGGACTATTTCACCAAATTCCTTCCGCAACACTAACTCTATTCTCAACGACATCTCCAAAAATATTCACTGACCTATGCCTATGACGTGATGTTCGAAAATTTTGCTGTGTCTATTCATGCACAACTAGTAATTTGGTCTTCTCACGTGTTTTCGTGTCACATGTATCGGTTGCAGAACGAACGAGTTCCGTGTCTTATTTTCCACTATTCGTGCTATAATGTGGTAGCGGAAACTATGTGTATTGATTATAAGCTTCTGTCTGCCGTACAGTCTTTTTCATTCCTACTGAGACTCTTACAGTAGGACTTCGAAACTTCTAAGTCATCTTTCTCACGTATAGTCCCGGTTATTCTCACTGAGATTTGGCAGCGTGCCAATGAATATTCCAGGCAATTTTTCACTACTTTGCAATGTTTCAAAAAACAGCAAATCTCTGTTAGCGGTTGTTCAGTTTCATAAGAACACGTAAACAGAAACTGTCTTCAGAATACTCATGTTTTCTCTAAGAAATCGGCATCCGAAAGTGTTGGCAGGACGCCAATGGGTCTCAGTGGGAATGAAACGAACTATATAGTCTGTTTCACCAATCGATGTACTTCTACAGTAATCTGTCAAATATTCAAGGGGATATTTTTAATGGAAAAGTCATTACTTGGGTTGCAAATTTTCAGACTTAGTAGTAGTAAACATGCAGAAGACACTATGAACATTTTGAGGAGTTCTGAATACGCTCATATTCCGAACTTTGACCTGGAAGTGTTAGCAGATTACTGTAGAGGGTTATAAGTGGGTGGAACAAACTATACTTGTGATCGGAAAGGTAGAGAACTTTCGCACCCGGTTCTCGTGCTCAGGTACAATGAATGTACAAGAGGTCTTTGATGAACTGAATTTTAAGCTTCACACCAGCCTCCGGGAAGCTTGTAAGGTTACTGTAGGAGTCTCAGTGGGAATGGTGTGAACTATATGCTCGCAGAACAAGCGTCGTTGCAAAACGGTTAGCTCTTTCCAAACACTGGGAATACGGTGTCTGTTGCTCCATTCCACTGTGTTTGTAGTTTGATCCCGTTTCTATCCGGTCGTATGCTTGTGAACTATAGTCGTCGCCCACGGAAAGGCCAGAGGGTACTGTATATCTCACTTTCCGCTGTGTACGCACACGGGTCTTCGATTCCAAAGCTTGCCGGTTATGTGCTCTAATAGCGCCGTGGTAAGCGCCCTGGTGCGAAACTTTTGATCGCAGGTTCGAGTCCGGACAGAGACAGAAATTTATAAACTAGGCACTCACTATATGGCCTGTGTCGAGATGATTCTATGCTGTTAGTAGTCCATTGCACGGTCACGTGAAACATGTTTATCCCAGCAGAGCTTAGAAACGTGCAATGACAACGTGTACGTTGTCTCATATCAATGCTTTACGTGAGTATTCTTCATTTACTTCTAGTATACACCGTTCCGAATTTTTAGCCATAATTTTCCCCACTCGGGAGTCTGTTTATTGATTTATCGAGATTAGGTCAAACTGCTGATTATCTTCCCTGACAGAGAAAAGAGAGGGAAACAGACAGAGAAAAGAGAGAGAGAGAGAGAGAGAGAGAGAAAAAAAGAGAGAGAGAATACCGTTCAAAAAATTGAATCAATTTGTATATTCGCCACTCTAAACTGTGTTTATTGATGACGATTTATCGAAAGTAGGTCAAACTGCCTATTATCTTTCCTAATAACAGGTTGCCAAAGTGGGTGGCCTGAGTTACGCGAGCTTGAGTTCTCCAACTTACCTCGAGGATATTTGCGAAAAGTGAAAAAGTATCACGAAACGTACACTTTCTCATAGTTTCACGCTCTCATTTGCTGTGTTTTGTGTATTCATATAACACGTAATCATAAAAAAAAACATTGTAAATGTAGCATCGAATCGTAAGAAAAATTCTCTCTTTGTTTCACGACAAAACGCAGTTTTCCACCATGAAAAGTATAAAACCTTGTATGGTCAAACTTACAAACTTGTTCTAGAACGAAAACGTTTTTGATTGGCGGGAGCTTTGTGAAAAAGCGTACACTTTTTCCGTGCATGGTCTCATTTTTTCTGTTCTAGTGTCTTCGTTACATAATTACAGTATTTTCAGAACCATATATTACAAATTGAAAATATTCCGTATTAAATTTATCCTTTGTATGGATATATCATTCCCATAGTGAGTGCCAAATTTATAAATTTCTGTCTCTCGCCGAAATTGAACCTGCGAGCAAAAGGCTTGTAGCAGGGCGCTAACCACTGCGCTATTAGAGGACATGATGGGCATGCTCTGGAACCGAAGATTTGTGTGCGCACACAGCGAAAAGTGAGATATACAGTACCCTCACGCCTTTCCGATGTCAACGACCATACTGAGACTCCTACAGTACACATTTGCACCTTCCAATAGCCTCGTAATGCAAACTTTAACTTACTCAAAAAAAATGTATAACACAACACTAGGTTAAACAAAGAATTCTTAATTATTCTCTCTTCTCCATCTTCCGAGAAGAGATTCTTCTACCACTTCAGCAGAAATTGTACCTCTCTGATATACACAGCAAAAATGATGTGCACTGTATGTTATCCGGTTGGAGAAAGAATCTGTATTTCTCTCTCTCTCTCTCTCTCTCTCTCTCTCTCTCTCTCTCTCTCTCTCTCTCTCTCTCTCTCTCTCTCTCTCTCTCTTTCTCCTTTCCCGTCTCTCCACTTCTTTCTCTCTGCCATTGTGCTCTTATTTCTTCTTTTACATCTTCTCAAGTGAGATTCTTCTATTCTACTACTTTAGCGAAAATTGGACATCCCCAGGGACTTCAAAATCAGTTGGAAATGTCAACGAATTGTCACAGCAAAATGTTCTGTCACATTTCAAATCATGACAACATCGTGCGCAGCGCGGAGCGCTGCGCAGATTAGTTTTTGTTCAGAGGTCGGCAGACATTCCAAAACAGTTTATCACCATTTTCTTCAAAGTACATCGACCATTTTCCTAGATATTTGCATGAATCACTGAAGGGCAACACGTCTACAAGACACTAAGTTCACGTTCCTAGTGAAATCAGTTGAGGGAAGTTAGAGGGCCAAACGTCTCGCAAAAATGGCTTCTGTGCGGGGCGGCGGCGGCGACAAAAGTGTCCGCCTCCTCGAATCTCGGCATAGTTTCGCTCAAAATTAACTTATTCTGAAAATTCTTACATTGTTGAAAAGCTATAAAAAAAGTTGAGGTATACGTATTTTTCAGGTATGTCTGAAATTTGAATATTACGTGTGAGAGGGTCAAAAATGGTCTCGCAAAAAATCATGGATAGACCGATTTCGTGAAAATAAAAATGAAAAAAAGAGTTTAACACGTAGTAGGAAGACGTTCTCAATTGTAGAACTCATGACAGGCGGGTACAGCTTGGTTTTCACTCCTATTCACATGTCTGAATGGCGGATTGGATAAAAGCTCTAATCACGCACGGCGAACGAAGGTTCGAATCGTGTCTGGAGCACCAAAGTTGCTCTTACCTGAACGAGGTTACAACTAGCCAATAGTTCTGGACTACGGCACCGGTAAAAACTCCAATAGAACCTCATAACATTCCTCATTGTTCATAAAATTTCATATTTATTGAAAGTGACCGTTACTTCGTAACTATAGAAAAAGAGTTCAATTAGTATAAAAAACGGAGGTGAAGAAAGTTAAGATTAGTTTTGGATGAAAAGTGTGCAAGAAATATGAAAGAAGTCCAATAAAAATACTTTGAGGAAAAGGCTAATCTCGCTTTTGTTGAAAAAAAACAGAGTGTAAGCTAGATCATTGTGAGTCGCAGTCAGAAGTTTTCTTTTCGGTAACAAAAAACTCGGTATCCATTTTTTTCTGAAACTTTAAACCGAGCGAGACTAGCCTTTTCCTCAAAATATTTTTATTGGACTTCTTTCATATTTCTTGCACACTTTTCATCCAAAACTAATCTCAACTTTCTTCAAATCAGTTTTTTATACTAATCCTATTATTCTTACTTCCTTCCTCCCCCCCCTCTCTCTCAGGTGTGTTTTCTTCTCACCATTTTCTATGTTTCCCCCCATTTCCCCACGTGTTTATTGACAGTTTTGGCGGTCTGCGTAGATCAAACTACAAACTATATTCGGGAACATTCACTTTTCATCCCCCCTCCCCCTCCTCCCCCACCTTTCTGAATTTGTATTGCGTTTGGGGAATTGTAGTTTGACCCCCCCCACCGGGGGGTGATAATTCAATTTATCACCTGCAATACAAAAGTTTGAGGGTGGGTAAAAAGTGAACATTTTTGGCAATGAAGTTCACCCCCCCCCCACCGGGGGGTGATAATTCAATTTATCACCTGCAATACAAAAGTTTGAGGGTGGGGGGTAAAAAGTAAACACTTTTGGCAATGAAGTTCAGCCCCCCACTCGTTGAAGTTTGACCCCCCACTAAGTTCTACCCCCGCCGACCCAGGTGGGTAAATAGTAAATGTCGAAATTGAATTTCGACCCACCCCCTCCCAGATTTTTAGGTTTTAGCATGGGTGGGGGGTTGAAGTGCTACGGGGGGGGGACCAAACTAAAGTGGGGGGCGATACTTCAATTTTCCCCTATATTCACTTTATCCTTTTACTATCCTCCTTTCTAATCGTCAAGTCTACCACCCAATTTCGCCCAACTCTCTCCAAATTTATCGCTGTTTTTCCCTATAACGAGGTGCTATTTGGTGGAGGCAAAACGGAAGAAAAAACAGAGTCGATTTTGAGCGACCAATAAAAGGTGCTAAAAGTAGGCAAAGATTAAAGATCAAACAGCTCATGAGCTCACCATAGTTTGTACTTTGGTTGCTTTTGTTTGTATAGTGAGAATCTCGTTTATTATTATTATTATTATTCTCTTTTATCTTTAAAAGTACTAAAACGTAGTCAAAGATTAAAGATCAAACAACTCATGAGCCCTACGGGTAGTTCTTACCATAGCAAAACACGTAACAGTGAACATCTTCTGTATACGGAGGCATGAAACTTGAGCTTCATCGTTGGTTTGAACTTTGAACCTGGCAAGTTTTAAAGTTTTTGTCATCTTGTAAGGTGCCCTATTTGGAGACTATCAGTGAAGTTTTTATCATCTTCTGACTTAAACTGTTTCTCATTCCTTGTTCGTTTGTTCGGATATTTCCGTCTCTGTCTGTCTGTCTCTCTGTCTCTCTTTGTCTCTCTCTGTCTCTCTCTCTCTCAAACTTTTTCTGAAGATCACGCTCTCACCCTCTTTCTATCCCTAACTCCCCCCTCTCCCTCACTCCTCTCTCTTTCTCTAAATCTTCCTCTTTCAGCTTTTATCTAGTTCTTTCTCGATCTACCAGACTTGGATAACGTGACTACTTCCTTCATACGAACATGTTTTGCTAGACAAATCAAGTCATCGAAAAACAGCGTTGTTCAAGAAAAGCCGCGATAAGCCGCACAAACGTAGCCTCGGGCGAACTTCTAGAGTTCAAGCCTTGTTTAGACGTTTTTGACGGGTTTTCTACAGCCTGAGGCATGATTTCTGAGTGGTTAATTCAGATGAACCATCAAGTTTGAACCTTTTGATCTACAGTGATATAAAATTAGGACATACAGTGTACCTCCTCTGCTCTTCATAAGGGCTGAGACTAAACATTCATCGAACAAACTTCTAGAATTCGAGCTTTGTTTTGTTTAGACGTTTTGACGAGAGCTTCACAGCCAGCCTGAGGCTGTAGAACTTCTTTTTGCTGTAAATCAAGATGAAAACCGAACTTTTAAACAACAGGGAAGGTTTTTGACCACTAAAACTTGAATCTACAGTATTATTCCGTTTTTTCACACAGCGGCAAGCAAGATATACAGTACCATCCTGTTCTTTGGATTGGCGCCGACTATATATGTCGTGTCGTCAGAAACCGTTGTGGTGGGGACGAAGTTTGACAACCGACCTACACTAGAAGTAAATCGAATAGTCACGTGCAGTTAGCATTCCAATGAGACATCGTGCACTTTGTCATTGCACGTTCCTGAGTTCTGCTGTGTTAAACATGTTTCGCATGACTGTGCAATTGACTAACAGTATAGTCATCTACTGGTCTTTGATCTACCCACTCTCTCAGCCCTTTGCTGTCTTTGTATATTCTCCTTTTCATGAATCAACGACGAATTATAACAGTTCCGTATTCCCACGTCCTTTGACACAGCGAAAACTCGTATACAGTATACCCCTGTTCTTCAGATGGGCTCAGACTATATATTTCATGTCGGGAATCAGCACCATTGCGTAACACATAACATAGGTGAAAGTTAAGGGCCTAAAAGAAACCTTTTTTGTAGCCGAAATCACCCTATTAGGGCCTAACAGGGCAGCGTAGAATGACATTTTTCGTCTCAACTACTAGATCTAGTTTCCTTTTCCTGCTCACCCTAACGTACTTATTCGGAAAACGAAAGAAAATGTAGAGTAATGCAACACAATTGTATTCAAAATCGATCAAAGCGTGGTCGTTACCAGATTCGCGGCCCTTTTAGGGCCTTTGGGCCCGCACCTACTCGATCACCCGAAATTACCCTTTTAGGGGCTAGAAGTCCCTTGACTTTTCACCTGAGAATACAGTGAAATATACAAAATCGATGCTCCTGGCCTCCTGCCCGTTTAGACAGCGTAAACGTACTAGTCTGCGTATCTTCGATCTACACACTCTCTCTCTATCTCTCAGCCCGTTGCTGTCTTTATCGGGGAAATGAATACTAAATAATTTAGTATTCATTTCCCTCATTTAGTATTTGTATTTAAATATATATTTTATGTCTTTGAATCGGCGGCGATTTTGATGTGGTGTCAGCAGGGTGTAATTGGATGTGCATGTGTTGTCTCTGGCGTTTTATCTTGTGAGAAGTCATTAGTTTAATGGCAGATCACAATGGAATTACGACACATCTGCAGGAAGAGAGAGAGAGAAGAGAGGGTGGGAGATAGAGAGAAAGGGAGAGAGAGAGAGAGAGAAAGAGGGAAAGAGGAAGAGAAAGAGAGAAAGGAATGGGGAGAAAGAGATCGGAACAGGATGACAGACTATGCTCAGATCAAAGGGATCACAATGGGATTGCGACACATGGTGTAGGATCTTCCTGCTAGGATTGGTTTTTGGACCAGCTTCGAATAGAAAAATAAACGAAGAACATACAAATTCATTAAAATGTACAATAGTAAACAAAAAAGGTCAATACGCAACGGGCGGCTAGGTTGAGCTTCTCGAATGTGACAAATGAGAGATCACATACAATTCAAAAAGATCTAAACATCAAAATAAACAGAACTACAAATAAGAGAACAAAATAACCATAAGGTGTTAAGTGAAGACAGAGAAAAAGGAGAAAGCATGAGAATTAGGCTGTTCAATTTACAAACATTGTGGAACGTACATCTCTTTGTACATCCTAATCTGTAGAATATTCTTCTGGGTTCGATTTCGAAATCTCTCAAAACATCGTGATTTGTGCGTGTCATTCTCGTGTTGCCCCATGAATTATTTCGAAGGCAGTCAACGTTTGATCTGGCTCAGAGACGAGTAGTGGTCGCCTTTTATACTCTAGTTGAAACATCCGAGTGAGTAAAATGTCTAAAAACCGTTAGTTTTCTTCAGCTTTTGAAGCTTTTGATCATGTTATGGTATCACAAGTGACCAGAACTAATGATCTTTCTATATACTTTAGCTAAAACATTTGTGTGAGTAAACGAACACTTTACAAGGCGAGTTCACTATTAATAGACAAGTTTAGGCTCCCCTTATACACTTCAGTTAAAACATTCGTGTGAATGAACTATTGAACACGTATAAAGCAACCATTGTTCTATAACTTTTGCAGTTATTGAGATATTGGAAGATAGTAAGTAGGTAGATAAAACGTTTGAACTAGCTCAGAGAGAAATAGTGGTAGCTTATATAGTTCAGTTGAAACATTTGAGTAAGTCTTCTCAACGCACAACGATACAGTGTATTCCACTGTGTTTGTAGTTTGATCCCTTCACTTTACAACAAAGTGCTGATCACCTTCTAAAGACCAACATTTTACAAGGTGTTTTCACAATTCTTAAACGGCTGATATTATTTATACTTTTTTCTAAAGCAGGCTAGTAGAGTGGTTAACCAATTCCGAAAAACCAATTCTATTCAATTCCAATTCCAACCAATTCTCAAAAAATCTCAGAATTTCAATTCCAATTCTTTTCCGATGGCGCAAAACCAATTCAATTCAATTCCAATTCCAACCAATTCTCAAAAAATATCCGAATTTCAATTCCAATTCTTTTCCGGCGCCAAAAAACCAATTCAATTCAATTCAATTCCGACCAATTCCGACCAATTCTCAAAAAAAATCAATTCCAATTTCAATTCTAGATGCAGTTTTTTGTCAATTCGGTTCATAAAACAGTTTTTTTGTTTATTAACACTACTACCGCCTTGAGATTGAATAGAACACAGCAGAAAACAAACAATTTTCCCACGCTGAAAAAACCAATTCCAAAACCAATTCCAAATATTATTGCTGATATTCAAAAAACCAATTCAATTCAATTCTAATTTTTCTGGATTTCAAAAAAAACCAATTCAATTCAATTCTAAGGAATTGGTTTTACACAAAAACCAATTCAATTCAATTCTTTGGAATTGGTTTTCAATTCTTTTCAATTCCAATTCCAATTCAATTCAATTCCTTAACCACTCTACAGGCTAGTACATCCCTGCTTTTGGGTTGAGAATGATATCGACATCTGTCTCCAACAAAACTTTATCATTTCCTAATAATAATAGGTTTATTCCACAAAATTACACACGTTTTTCTCTCTTTTTCCCACATTTCTCTTTTTTTTGATGTGTTTTTTTCTCTCTCTTTTTTTCTGCTGTGAAGTAGTTTTTTCAGTTGTTTTCATCTATGTTCTTTATGACGTTCACTTGCCCCTGATCCTCGTAATCTTTTTCTAAGCTTCTTTCGAGGGCTGCCCGGGGCAAAATTACGAGAATTGGAACTCTTTTTTCCTTCCTCCTCTCTCTCTCTCTCTCTCTCTCTCTCTCTCTATCTCTTTCTCTCTCTTCCCCTCTTCCTCTTTCCCTTTATCTATTAGAGAGAGATAAGAAAGAGAAGAGGAGAAAGAGAGAGGGAGGAGTTCTTTCTCTCCTCTCTTTCTCTTTCTCTCTCTCACCCCCTTTCCCTTCCCTCTCTCTTCTCCCTCTCTTTCTTCCTCTTCCTCTCCCTCTATCTCCCCCCCCTCTCGCTCTTTCTTCCTCTCTCTCACCTGTCTCTTCCCCTCCCTCTCCCCCCCCCTCTCTCTTTCGCTCTCCCCCCCCCCTTCTTCAATCTCTCTCTCTCTCTAACTCTCTCTCTAACTCTCTCTTTCTTCCTCTCTCTTCCCTGTCTCTTCCCCTTCCTCTCTCTCCCTCTATCTTTCTCCCCCCCCCCCTCTCTCTCTCTCTCCCCTCTCTCTCCCCCTCTCTCTCCCTTCCTTCTCTCTCTCTCCCCTCTCTCTCTCCCCTCTCTCTCACCCCTCTCTCTCTCCCCCTCTCTCTCCCTCTCTCCCCCTCTCCCTCTCTCTCTCTCTCTCTCTCTCTCTCTCTCTCTCCCAAATCTCCCAATATGTCTCACAATGTCTTCCCTTTCCTCTCAAACACAACACAAAGCGACGTAATTCCAGCCCAGCAGCCCCACCCGCCCTTTCAGTATAGATACTAGTCAAATACATAGTCACGTGCATTTTCACGTGAAACGTGACAAACACAGAAGATATATGGAACACGAACTCTTCTCTTTTCTCAGTCTCCACCCATCCACACTTTAACTATACTCTGCTAGTCAATACAGAGTTACGTGAAAGTGATACGTGTGTCGAGAAGTCACGTGAAACACACGTGATTTCTCTCCGGTTTCTCACCCTTATTGTAGTCAAATCCACCTAATTGTGTTTGAGTCTGATCAAAAGTGAAGTGAATCGTGTGGTAAAAACACGTGACACGTAAGAATACTTTTTTTAACGAATATTTTAGTGAATAAGTGAATATTTTTTTAACGAAAAATTTGCTCCACCGATTAGCGGAATCGTCGAACTTTGACGTGGTCTCTCCGTATTTTGCCATGACCGTTTCCTGTGAGGTTGTTAATCGAGTTCGAAATCGCGAGTTTTCGAGTTAGAACAAAAACCGAGTTTTCGGGTCTCGAGTTCTACTTTGGCAATCCTAGTTTCCAGCATTCCGTGAGGTTTCCGATTTCGCAAACAATTTTTCAACATAGTAAAGTGAACAGATATTTCGGTACGTTTTACTCGTTCATTCATTTTTCCATTCCCTTGAATTCATGTTATTTTGTTCTCAGTCTTCACCAACCACCCAATCTACTGATAGTCAAGTCACGTGAAAGTGTGACGAAAAGTCACGTGAAATGAGTAATATAGTCACGAAATAACGTATAATGATAAACACGGTCATTCTTGTTCTCGCCTCATTGTATAACTTTTTCATCGGATCCGAAAACGTTTGTTTTCTTAATTTCAAACTTAATTCCTTTGTTTTAATTCTGTCACTTGTGTATTGCACCAAGTACTCTGTTTTTTATAACTCAAATCCATATATGTACTTTTTTCTGAATGCTACTAAAGCACCTCTAGACCCACCATACTTTTGACTCCAATTACCCGGTTTTTAGTAGGAACTGCGCCTCGATTGCGCGGTTTTTAGTGGAAACTGCGTGCATTCGGCTGAAATCACCTCCACTTTTGGACGAAATTGTCACGGATGAAAGACTGAGATTAAAGGTTCGTAGGGGTTCGATAAAAGGCAGGGTGGGTGGGGTATAAGTATTGGAGAGAGAGAGAGAGAGAGAGAGAGAGAGAGAGAAAGATAGGGAGAGAGAGAGAAAGAGAAAGAAAGAAAGAAGGAGGGAGACAGGGAAGGAGAGAGAGAGAGAGGGAAGAGAGAGAGAGAGAGAGAGAGCAAGAGAAGGAGGGGAGAGAACGTTTTCATCTTCTTGAGACACATCAACACTTTCTCTCATAAAAGGTTTGTTGTTCACTTAGTCAACAAATTGAATATTTATGTTCTCTGTCAATCTCATTTTCAACTTTTCTCAAATGCTCCGTAACATATTGTGTTGATAACTTCATATCAATGTTATTCCTTTTCTTTTCTGGTTAAATTCTTTTCATTCCTATGAATTCTCTATATACATTTTTAATCATACTTTGAATCATAGGTTCAACGAATATTCTATCTATTTTATTTAATCTGTAAATACATCTGTTTATAATCATCGGTTTAATAAGTATTCTAATCTAATCTATTCCAAATTTTGAGAGAATAATATTCTCCCCGCAATTTCTCACTTTTTTCTTCTTCGCGCCATTTTGCCATTTAAATGCTAAACAGACTTCTCCGTCCTTGCACTAGTATTTCAGCGTTTGTCATGTATATAGTCGTCGCCAACGGAAAGGTGGGTGGGTACTGTATATCTCACTTTCCGCTGTGTACGTACATCTCTTCGATTCCAAAATATGCTTATGTAATCTAACAGCCCAATGGTTAGCGGCTTGCTACGAATCTTTTGGTCGCAGGTTCGATTCCGAGGAGAAAGAAGAAAGAAGAAAATTTGATACCCACTATATATAGTCAGTTTACAACGATAGAATGTGCAGGTCAGAGAGACGCAGACTGTTCCAGGCTGTCTGCGACCTCATTGACCTCCATGCTCTCTCACATTGCCATCTCTTACTCTCTCTCTCTATCCCCCAGTTCCTCTCTTTCCCTCTCCCCCTCCCCTCTCTCTCTCTCTCTCTCCCTCTCTTTCCCTCTCTCTATCACCGAGATGCTCATCTTTTTCAGTCCTTTAAACGAAATTGGATAAATTTTGTTATCCACGCAAGTAGGAGATAGGAGCGACGCGTTCAAATGGGATTTCAGAACAGGAACTAGTGGCTCCCTTTTCGAGAAAAGAGACTTTTGAGAAGATATCGATTTTTAGGAACACTTTGAAAGATTGTAGTCTGTACTCTTGTAATTTGATCTTGGGATTTCAGAACAGGAACTACTATGAAAAACCGCTGCAACTTAAAATACCGGACTCGCCAATTTTGCAACTCAAAATACCGGGGTCAGCCAGATGTCGCCTGTACTGTTTGAAATTCATAGGGAGATGCAGGCTAATTCGACACCAGTATTTAAGCCTGCATCTTCTCCGGTATTTTAAGCTGCCAGCGTTTTCACAGTAGTGGCTCCCTTTTCGAGAAAAGAGACAGCTGAGAAGAGATGGATTTTCTGCCATATTTGTAGTTTCATCTCCCAGAACTCACCTATAAGACGTTGTCAACTTTGCGTTGTAGTTTGATGTCGGGATTTCCGATGAGGAACCAGGGACTAGGCTCTACTTCTTTCGAGGGGATATAGGATTCGTCAAACCGTTGTGGACACCGTACCATCGATTTTCTAAGGGGCGGGGTTTGGCGAGCGGCCAGTTAGTCTGCGTATCATTGATCTACACACTCTCTCAATTCCTGGCAAATAATCAACGACCGCTCGCCCCGCATCGCTCAATCAATTAAATCCTCTGCTATCTTTATGGGGAAAATGACGACTATATTCATTAATTCCTTTCAAATATTGTAGTTTGTAGTCTCTGAACTTTGTCTGTCAAAGTCGACCTCAGAGGCTCGAAATTGTAGTTTGGTATACCTTATTATATTATTATAGTGGAGGAGAAACTCTTTGCAAAATCACAATCAGTAAAATTCCTGATCTCGGCGCATTTATGTACAGCGGAAATTCGTTTCACGAAACAATAGCCCTCTACAGTAAGATAATGAATCTTTTAAGTAAATTTATCATATCTTGTAGGTGTTGTACATAGTTTAAACTTTGTGATTTCGTTTTCCACTCTGGTTACTACGAGCATACAAAACAGTGAATCTTAAATCCTGTTTGTTGGCTAGATAAATGCGTTTGAACTTTTGAAAGATTACTGTAGAAAGTCATCGATTGGTGAAACGAACTATATTATCCACCAAACTAAATAGGATCACACTACATTCTCATAGAAATGACGTTTTTGAATTGTTCCTTCACTCTTTAAGGCGTTGGTGAACTAGTTTCAGTTGTATTTCGATTTGTGTCACATCATAACACATTTGATAAACACATGTGCTCTATTTGCTACACGGCATAACAAACTATCATACGTTGTCGCCAGATACAGATACCTTTTTCGATATCAGAGTACTATATTCGTTTTTGACCTCCCTACCCCTGAAAAAAAAAGAACAATTGGGTCACATAGTTGCGGTTATTAAGGCAGCACATAGCGAGATCAAACTACAAACACAGCAAAACACAACAACATCTATCATTTTGCCTCCCCTACCCCCTCCCCTATAAATGGGAAGACTGACTCACTAGAAAGATCAAGTGTTTCATAATAATTACGTCACTACAAAAACAGGTACAATCACCGTTCAATCGTACTACACTGCTAATTGCATCCATCTATAACTACAAGCGCGTAACAGGGATACCATTCTTTCCATCTATTTTTTCCTTCTTTTATCCAACAATTGGAGTGCCACATTTCAAAATGTGGAAAGTCACATGTTGAATAAATCTATTCTATCTATTCTATTCTATCAAACAGCAAACATATTAAACGAGTCAGTCATCCCTACCATACTTCCCAATGTGATCAAAATACAAACACAGCAGAATAAGTAACCCGATTCGGGCCTCCCTACCCCGTGCGGGTGAACTTCTTCCTGAACCGACTCTTCCCGAATCGAAATCGAACCGTTCCCGAACCAGGCGATTCGTTTCAAAACCGAACCAAATTTGCGCTGACGAAGGTAAAACCGAACCAAATCAACTAAAAAATGCTGAAATTGGTCGACCACGTAACGTTTGTTAGGGTCTGCTTCGGTTTCCTGTCGGTGCGAGTACGCAAGTGGTTCGGTATAATACTGAACCAACTGGTTCGGGAAGAAGTTTGCCCCCCCCCCCGTGCGTCCCCTTTAAGAGAGTAGATCAAACTACAAACACAGCAAAACAAATCAACATGTATCATTTCGCCTCCCCTACCCCTATAAATGGATAACAATTGGATGAGCTGTGCTGCCCTGATGTCTCAATCAGGAGCCACGACGAATGTTTGGCAAATGGCCAATTGCCAGCTGAAAAACGGCATCTGGGGACTTCTCTTTTTTCTTTTCTCTTTCTCTCTCTCTCTCTCACTCTCTCTCTCTCCTTTCTCTCTCTCTTCTTTCCTCTCTCTCACTATCTATATAATCTCTCATTTTCCTTCTTTCCCCTC